>OAMR01000185.1:1817950-1864584 GCA_900205405.1 Echinochloa crus-galli
TTACTGCATATGCATGTGTCTAAATTGTTCCTATTAAGGTTATTCCTAGCTTTGTTTATCCTATACCTTGATTACCTTGGGTTATTGCATTTGGGTGAGTCAATGAGATGGGAGCCCCTATGACTGGCCCAGGGACGCAAGGCAGGATGTTTTCATGGGACATTTGCTTAGCGTGCCTAGTGGCTGCGGGTCGATAGGGCTTGGCTTCTACCCAGTTAGAGACGCTATCTACGGCTAGCAGAATAAACTCGTAGTTCTCTGAGTTAGGAAAATGACCCATGGGGTCTATTCCCCTTACATCAAAGATTTCTACTGAATATTGCTGGTGAGTGGCTTTGCGTCTCTTTCCCGTGTTTCTGGCAGTGTGGGCATCTCTTGCTAAATTCCTTAGCATCTCCATATTGCCAGACCTTCGTTCTGAACGCTCCATAATGTCCTTCATAAGGTGCTCCAGGATACCTCTCCTAGGTTTTATGTGCCTCAAGTGCAGGTATGCATTGTCTGAGTCCATTTTGTATCCAGAAGAGATACGGGTTGTCCCAATGGTGATGTCTGTTCTCGTAAACCAATATTTTCCTATTTTCACCTGGTGGACGACTCCGGAACCTCCGAGGCACAGCTCGACTCGACTCTAACTCCCAACTAAACTATCCTAACTCTACTTAGAATGAAGTGGAAGAGCTCCTTGGCTTGAGTGTGTGTTACAAGTGTAAGCTAGGGGCCCTATTTATAGCTTGGGCAGGTCAGTTGATGGCGGTTGGAGACTGGGTAACCGCCAAGGCATCCAGGGGATCTCCCCCCTCGATTCCGGGCTCCAGGGTCGGTTCGGCCGAACCAGAGGGTTCGGCAGAACCACCCATCTTACCGCCTTAGCTCGAGCCACGTGTGAAGCCAGCTGATTCGGCTTGCTGTGTGCTTGGCGTGAACTGCAGATTTTACGTCAACAGAGTTGCTCACCATGTGAGAGATTTGTGGAGTTGGGCACATATGTATGTACCATATGATATGTTTTGGATACTACTACATTGCTGATCTTAGTTCGTACTTTATCTAATTAAATTTCCATTTTGATTGAGTTCGTAGGTGACGAGGCGGATAACTGGGTGCACGGGATCAAATGCTTGATTAGAGAGCTTAATCAAGGCCTTCCATTGTTGTCATCTATAGCCTTTCTGCACACATGCAAAGAGTTAAGTTTAAGGGTTGTTGGCACTTCTTACGATCCAAAATCAGAATTGGGGAATCCCGGTACTGGATGCAAGAAGTGTTCAGTGGTTTTCCTTATGGCTTAGTAAAATATAGAAATATTCTGCAAGCGCACAGAATCACCGCTGTAGCACTTCACCTGGGAGTATCCCGAGGTATCGTAATTTATATTTCCGCAGGGAAGCTTTGGCAAGACTACTAGTGAAAAGATATTCGAGACTATCAGATAAGGGTACACGACTAAACCAGACGGGGGATAAACGGTATTGGATAAGAGTGGATATACCGGACACACAGCTCAAGGGATACTCAGGTAAGGGAGAGAAGAGATAGATAGCTGGGAGGACAACGAGAAGAGATAGAGGACTCCTGGATTCTTTATCTACCTATCTCTTTTCTTTTGACTCTGTGGCTTTTTTTCAACAAAAGCTTCAAGAATCAGTGTTATACCAACTACACTCATTCTTCATTTCCTATAAAAATCACCTAAAGGTGCTCTAAAGTACTAAAAAGTACAGCATATGCCTATGCGCATAACTTTTCGCCCTGCATTAGCAAGGTTGCTACTAGCTCGCCCGCTCGTGACTGGTCCGTCACCTGCAATGCTGTGCCGAGCGGGCTCTCTCCAAGGTGGAGAATCGTCCGACTCGGTCCTCAACTGGAGAGTTAGTTTCTGCGTGGTATACAACTTTAGTGCTGCACAAGGCAAGGGCACTTCAGTTGTATAGCCACGATAAATCATGGACAACGTTGCATCGGGCGTCCGCCGTATCATGTGGGCTTGCACGAAGTGCTCGGCATCCACGACGGAACGTGCTGACTCGATGTACGTGAGCCGGGCGCCCTGAAGAACGCCCAGATGGTTGGCAAGGCGAGTGACTAGAGAAGTCATCGCCATGCTACCCACACGAGAAATATGAGCCAGCCAGTGAGAAACCATGTCTTTAACAGGAGAGTACGGAATTTGCTTAACCATGGCGAAAAGAACCCGCAACTCAATAGTGTTGACAGGGCGCAAATCCGCCCGGGGAAACACCGTCATAGACACCCAGCGATGCATGAACCGCAAAGTGGGGTTATGAATGCTGTTCGTGCGTGGCGCATGACAGTTGGTGTTCCCCGAAATCTTTTTCCAAAAAGCCACCCGATCAAACCTTTTCAGAGCTTTGCTCGGGTCTAAAGAGCAATGGTTAGGAGAATCAAATCACACTCTAGATCGAGAAGTGCAAGTGTGTGGAACTTATGGAGTGGAATATGTGGAGTGGAATTTGGGGGAATTTCATGGATTGATTCTTCCTCTCCTTGAGTTATTTTTTCGAGAGCATGGGCTATCTTTTATTCATATTTTTGCCATGCCTTTTTGGCATGCTTTTCTTTTGATCATATTTTTGCCATGTCTTTTGACATGCTTTTCTTTTTCTCATATTTTTGCCATGCCACTTGGCATGCTTTCTTTTTCTTTTACATAGCCCATGCCTCTACTTCACAGATTTTGAAAGAGGGAATCAAAGAACATGAAACTTTAATTTTATGGAATGGATGATGGCAAGATTTTTGCTAACTCCCAAAGTAGGAATTGCAAGTGAGAGGTGGAGTGTATGTGAATCTCGATCTTAGAAGCTTGAAAGATTCCTCACTAAGGTCACAACAATTTGACAAAGCTCACTAAGATGACGAGCAGCATATGGTAGAAAGTTTTGGAACTAATCCTATCATATGGCTCTGCTAGGTATTATGACCAATGAGGAACTTTATTTTTGAAAGCATAATCATCCGAGATTTTCACCATACTAAGAGCAGAAAGAGAATTCAACCAAAGTCTCACTATATCAATTCCCACAACAACCTAGACTTGGAATAAAGCATGTGCTCCCACAAGGTTCAGGTTCATTTTTACTCATGCCAAATAACTCAAGCATAGTCAAGCAACTAGTGGTAACAAAGTACTAGCAAGATTAATGACAGAGCAACTATTCATCATTTCCAAGGTGAGAGACATATGTTTCATTCCATGCATAGTTGGGAGTTAATTTATTCAAGGGAAATATATTTTTTTATATGCAACCTAAGGAAAGGGAAAATGCGAATGCATGAACAAAGTGCTGGGTGGTTCAGACATACCTGGTGGGGGTCCTCCCCCAAGCTAGAGCGCTTCACTTGTGTCGGTGCGGTGCTTCTGGTTCGTCTTCCGGCTCCAGTGGGGTGGCGAGCCCGGCATCACGCCTGGCTCGTCCCCTTGTGAACGGCCCTTCACCTGCTACACTGTGTCGAGCGGGCTCTCTCGATGGAGGAGATTTGTCTGACTCGGCGCTCAAATGAAGCGTTAATTTCTTAGCGGTATACAGCTTTAGTGCCGCACACGGCAGACGCACCTCGGCTGTATAACCACGATAAATCATCACAAGTGAAGCATCAGGCAACTTTCGTAAGATGTGAGCCTGTACGAAGTGCTCAGCATCTACGACAGAGCGTGTTGTCTCTATGTACGTGCACTGGGCACCCTGGAGGACTCCCAGGTGGTTTGCGAGGCGAGTGACTAGAGAAGTCATCGTTTAAAATAGCTGCGCTGCAAGCTTCTGTTAGCTTTATTACCTCGGTGGTCGGCAGGGCTCGTTTGTGGTTGAGGATGTCCTCAAGGTACTTGGCGTAGGGCTCTCGGAAATACCGTCATAGCCACCCACTTGTGCATAAAGCGCAGAGTGGGGTTATGGATACTGTTCATGCGGGGTGCATGGCAGTTGGTATTTTCGGAAATCCGCTTCCAGAATACGACCTGATCAAACCTTTTTAAAGCTCTGCTTGGCTCTAAAGAGCAACAACTTGAAAAACCAAGAGCCAAGCTAAAATCCCTCCAAGAGCAGAAGAACTCTTGGTTGAAAAATCTGAAGCGAATCCCCCCATTTTCGGAAACCAGCGTGGAAAGAAACTCGAGCGTGAGTAAGTACTAACCTGGCTCGTTGCTCTCCCAGAAGTTCTCCCAGCCGACGGCATGGAAGATCTCTGGGAACTCCTCGTCCATCCCCGTCCTTCTGAGTAGGTCCTGATCGAACACACGGGTGTGCTCGAATTCCTTCAGCCTGAGCTCGTTGAAGGTGCTTCTCTCCCGGTCCGTCCGGAGAACAATGTCGTTCTCGCTCAGGAGCTGCCTGGCTTGGGGTACAGGAGAGCCTCCACCCAAGCCAGCTGCTCCAGCCTCATCCTCGTCCATCCGGCTCGAGCCACGGGACGGGGCTGGGGAACTCCCAGCATCGTCCGAGCGGCGGTTAAGCCGGGTGGAACGACGGGGTGCGGCGATGAGCTTCGACATGGCTCCTGCAAAATGTTAGCACAGAAACGACTACCCGAAGGACTGAGTATCAAAGGTTAGCACAGGAACTAAAGTCAGTCGTTCGAGAAAGTTAGTCGTTCTTGCGGGGATCAAAACCACCACAAACAGTTAGTCGTTCTTGTGGGTGTCGGAGACCACCACAAAATCGTCCAACAAAATTTCAGCACAAGGATCACACAAAGCAAGTATTTTTGGGATTTTTTCTGGATATGCAAGTGAACCAAAACTTGGGCTAGAACTTGGGAAGAACTAGAGCAAGTACTTGAGCAAAGAAATGAGAGAGAGAGAGAGGCTTCTGGCGAAAAATTTCTGAGTGAGCAAGTGTGTGAGAGGCAAGCAAGCTTGCACCAGCATTTATAGGCCGGGGGAGGGGCATGCCCTGGTTCGGCCGAATGGCCTGGATCGGCCGAACCGGGCATGTGTGGCCTGGCCACTTCCCTCTGAGTGGAGCACTCCCCCTTGCTGGCATCCATCAAAATTTTGTGTGGTCACAATTTTCCAAGGTCATGTGAGTGGTTTGTGTTAGGTAAGATGCAAATTTGACATGACCCAAAGTTGGAAATTAGTGGAGTCACCCCCATGCTGCCATGTTTTGTGATTATTGGTGTGAGTGCAGCCATTTTAGTGGGGTAGACATGCTTGGTGCTAGTTGGTGGTGATGGTAAATAAATGGAGATGATCTAGAAGGGATGAAAACGATAAAAATTACCAATTACATCCACCCTAGGTAAAATTTCAGCATGTGACCATTTATTTAGACCAAGCTTGCAAAAATTTTCTACTCTCTCTCAAATTAATTACTCAGGTGGTTCAATTATTTTGGAAAGGAAAACATGCAAATGCAATTGGAAATTAAAATTTGGAAGGGAAATATGGAGATACATACCGGTTATCCTCGCGGCGAGCGCTCAGCTTTTAAGTCCGCGAGCGGGACTTCTCCTGTCTTCAGGTGCTCTTGTCATCGTCCGGTCCCGGAGTGGATGACTCGGATGATGCAACCTTCTCCCGCCACATCTTCTTGTTCTTCTTCTCTGGTGTTGGTGGCGGTGGGATCGGTGTCTCTGGAGAATTCCAGAGGGCTTGCACTTCCTCGTATTTTTTCACGAGGCGGTCCATTGCACTTACTTGTTCTGTCGGTCCGTCCCACTCGAACTGCTCTCCACCGAGTATTTCCAGCTCTCCATTGATGAGAGCCTTAAGGAAACACTCGGCGCTCCTTTGCTCCGGTGTGAGTGGCTCTACCTTCTTCTCTTCCCGTGGTTGGAACTTGAAGTACGTCAACCTTCCGTCGATACGGAACGAGAGTTCTCTCGCATCCATATCAATTCTAGCCCGGGTAGTGTTCAAGAATGGGCGGCCCAGGACAAGGGAAAACGAGTGGTCGTTTCCCGTGCTGAGGACAACGAAGTCCACAGGAACGTAACGTCCCCAAATGCGGACCGGTACATTATCGATCACCCCCTCGGGGTAGCCGATGGTTGAATCCGCAAGCTGAACCTGGGCAGTAGTAGGAGATAGAGTAGGGTAGCGTAACTTTTTAAATAATACCTTAGACATGATGTTGACGCTGGCCCCCAGATCGCAGAGCGCATCATCAATGCGACGATTCCAGATCGTGCACTGAATGACGGGTACTCCGGATCTTCCTTCCTGTCCGGAGAGGTTTTGATGATCGCCTTCTTTGCAGCTCTCGGCAGGTAGGTCCATCTCGGTGTTAGCACTTGGATATTTGAGACCTTCCCTGCACGGGTAGTACGGAGAATACTACGAGACATCTTACCCTGTCTCATAGTAATAGCATTCACTGTTTCGAGGGGAGGTTCGGGTTGCCCCGGAATCTTCCCCGATTCAGTGACAGGAACAGCAGCAGCTAACTGAGCAACTTGAGTTTCTATCATTTTATTAAAGCTCAGTTGACTTTTCATGGCAGAAGAGAATGATTCCATCCTAGAGCGAGGACCAAAACGTAATTTCACGTTAAAACCCGAGGGCTAACGCGTAAAAACGACTGACAGGACCGCGGGATCTATTATTTGGAAACCCAGGGGGTTTTTCGTAAAGACAGGGACCTAGATCTAATTTATTTTGAACTGCAGTGGACGGCGGGTTGATTTTAAGGAAAGCCAGGGGCTTTTTAACAAAAGTGCCCGGCTGACCGCGGGTTGACCGGTACGCGGTCAACTTTGACCTGGCTCAGGGCAGCTGTGGGGCATTGGATCTAGATCTGACGGCTGGGGTTTGCTCGGGCGGCTTGGGTCGCCGGAGCGGACTTGGACGCGGCGGCGCCGGCCGCGAGAGCGGCGGAGGGCTCGCCGGCGTGACTGGAAAAGGAGCTAGGGGCCACTGTTTGCGCCGAGACTTGGCTCTACGGCCTCAGGGGAACACGGCGAACACAACCAGGGGCTTGTAGTCGACAGCCGAGCAGCGTCGGCGGCGGACGGCTGTGAACCGCGGCGGCGGAGCTCCGGCGGGGTGAGGAGCGCGCTACGGGACCCGGTTTGGGGATGGGGTTTGGCTCTACCGAGCCGGGCGAGAACGGCGAAGCTAACCACGGGGTTGTGGACGTAGGGGAGGCTGCACAGGCGGCGATCGATGGGGGGATAAATGGTATTGGATAGGAGTGGATATACCGGACACACAGCTCAAGGGATACTTGGGTAGATGAGAGAAGGTATAGATAGTTGGGAGGACAACGAGAAGAGATAAAGGATTCCTGGGTACTCTATCTATATAGGCCAAGTGGTTAGAGATACAGCGGCTAAAGAACCAGCACTGAAAGGTCCGGAATAAGTCTACTGTCTTTCTTGGGGACTATAGAGCCTCCGACACACAGAAAGGGATGAGAAGGGGTGCCAAAGAGGCGGTTCGGCCGAACCGCCCCCAGGCCGGCACCGCCTCCCAAAGGCGCACCACAGCCCTTGGATGCTAAGGCGGTAAGATGGGTGGTTCTGCCGAACCCTCTGGTTCGGCCGAACCGACCCTGGAGCCCGGAATCGAGGGGGGAGATCCCCTGGATGCCTTGGCGGTTACCCAGTCTCCAACCGCCATCAACTGACCTGCCCAAGCTATAAATAGGGCCCCTAGCTTACACTTGTAACACACACTCAAGCCAAGGAGCTCTTCCACTTCATTCTAGTAGAGTTAGGATAGTTTAGTTGGGGAGTTAGAGTCGAGTCGAGCTGTGCCTCGGAGGTTCCGGAGTCGTCTTCAGAAGCTCTGGTATTAGCTCTTGTATCTTTTACCTTTCTTTTGTATGACATTCAAGTTATCAATATAGTATCTACTTTATTCTACTTGTGCCTTATATAGTTGCTTCTACTTTAGTCTAGTTGCTTCTATATTGTGTTTAGACTATAGTTGGTTCTAGTTCATAGTGCTTCTAGTTCTTGCTTAAGTCTCTGTCTCTATTGGTTCTTCGTTCTTGCTTAGTACTTGAGGTGAATTGTCACCAAGAGTAGTAACGAGGGTGCTTGCTTCTGCTAGCGAGTAAGTAGTTATTGATCTGTGTAGGAGTGGTTCCTAGACTTGTCAGTAGCCTTAGTTTCTGCCCGTCGCAACGGAGGTGGTAGCCGTGAGGTGGTGACAGCCCTCTCGGTCTGTAGCCCATCACGTTATGTTCCGGTGTCCTAGGACCCAAAGGTTTAGGTAACCGGCACCCCTTCTCATTGGGGTCGGTTCGGCCGAAGGCCTTGGTTCGGCCGAACCAGGCCTGGCCCAAGGCCGGCCCCCCTTGCACCGCCTCTGCTGCTGGGTCACTCTGGGCTGCCTCCTGGTTGGTTGCTTCGTGTCTGTTCTGGCCCAGAGTGATGTGGCATGGCCCGGGATGACTTGGCGTGGCCCGGGATGAGTTGGCGATCGTCCACTTGTCATTTGATGCGTTCGTTCGGTTGGCGGTGGCGTGGACGGCTCCCGGTGGCCTGTACGGCTAAGGGGGATAACTGGCCGAACATGTCGTTCGGCCGTTTCTGTCATTTTCGACCCCTATAGCACGTGTTTCGTGATATTGTACCTGCAAACATGACACTCACCAAAACTCGTGGAACTTTATTAGAAATAAAACCTAAGTACATGGAATGTTACATAGTCTCTCATTTATTCCCGAGTATTGGTGGTCGAATTTGGGTTGTAACGACCGCCAACAAGGGTACACTGTGATTGCCTCCTTGGCATGCTATTTTGAGATTCTCGAAAACTGCAGAGGTCAGGCACCAGTTAATTTTGTGGAACTCAAAATCCAATCACTGTATGCTCCGGTGTATGCGTGACTGACTAAAATATAGAATTTTGTGGAACTCAAAATCCGATCATTTGTTTACTGCAGGGAGGATGTGGGGAAATTCTTTTCATTTATCTGACTTAGAGTACCAATATGATTAGGTAAAATTGTAACAAATCTCCCGTTCTATGATTTTAAGTAGTACCTGTGTTTCATCACTAACATTTGCGAGCAGCTCATATCTTCTAGCCATTTTGTATGATGTCCGGTCTTTTATGCTCAGGTTAAATTTTCCTTTTAACACATATATGAAATGTTGATGACCATATCAGATGGCTGATCATGAGGTAGGAGTTGGCAACCGGTTAAGATTGATGATCCTCGGTATAGAAATATGGTGAATCAAGTTTTAGTAGTTATAGAGAGGATGCATGTCTCTTTTTCATATTCTTATACTACCTTGGTAGAATGGTAGCAGCATAGATTATTCAATGGTATTTTTTGAATTTGATATGGTGAATCAAGTCTGGAAATAATGCCACTGTGAATATTTTTATTTTACTTTCTCATCAGTGGTAATTTTGCAAAAGATACTTTTCTTAACTGCAGTTTGAGGCTATCGGCTGGGTTGTCAGTTGATAATTTTGTAGTAAGTTGCTATGGCTTGATTTCAAATGAAGTGACATTAGATCGGCTTGATGTCATACCAGCAGCAGTTTATTCTTCCTCCGGGAGTTAAATGGCTTCGGCACCCTGAAGGTGTATCTGGCTTCTCTCAGAAAGGCAGGTAGGTTTGCTTTACGTGTTTAATTCCATAGTCTTTTATTGTGATTTGCAACATGACCATCGTGTTGTATGCAACTTTATTTTGAATTTTATTCAGAATTTTGGACTGTGAGAAATGGGAGTCTTGAAGACACTTGTTTCGTTGAGACATTAGAGAAGCAGTAGAGGATGCAAATTGCAGTGCTCTGGGAGGATCAATTGAAGCCGTTCAACATGCAACTTGGAAACGAGGCTTCATGAAGAACGAGTTCTTTGGCAAAAGGAAGAGAGAAAAAAAAACAGTAACCGCTCGTCGGCCATGAGATACCAGGAACATTTTGTTATACTCTCACCTGCGCTGCTAATCTGAATTTTGCGATACTGACTTTGAATGTTTCGAGCTGCAACCATCATTTGAGATACCTTTCTTTCTGTAGTCCGAAACTCTTTTTCTCTGGTTGGGATTGGTCCATTGGACATGACACTTGACACCTAAATGTTTATTCTTTTAGAGTACTATGAGTTTTACTGGGTTTCGTTACTAGGGATCACAGTATATACCCGGTGACAGCAATCAAACTTTATGCATATTATCCCTGAGGGTAATTGTTTTATACATTGCTGAGTCACTTTAAATATTATGAAGTCACAACCAAGAAAAAAAAATGAAGATAAAGCAATGCTTGCCATGGGCTTGTTTGGTGTGTGTTTTCTTCTTTCAAATCAGCAAGAAACCAACGACCCATTCCAGCCTAATTACTATCAATAGGCTGAAGTATAATTTACATGCAGCAGATTTGTTTGTAGGGAATTTTACACATTGGTCAGAATGTATATAGGAAAAAGTCCTTTTGAGGTTATCGTTGTCTGATTTTCGTTTCTCATATAAAAATCAGGTATTACTCATCTCTTAACTTCAGAAACCAGTTAAACCAGTTATTTTCGGTTCCTAACTATTTTGACGGTGGCTTTGGTCCATATGGTGACACATTAGCCATTGTATGTGGCACCATGTCACCAGTTAAACCAGTTATTTTCGGTTCCTAACTATTTTGACGGTGGCTTTGGTCCATATGGTGACACATTAGCCATTGTATGTGGCACCATGTCACCCTGAGGGATTTAAATTGAACTATACAAATAATTTATATCTTTTCATAGTATAAAGAAGATTATATTACAACTTTTTTTGAAATAGGAAAAACTTGTAATATAACATGTTACAATCATGATTGAAATATGGTGGCATATGAGTTGGGACAAATAGGTACTCCCTCCATTCTAAAATGTAGGTTGTTTGACTTTTTTCACTAAAAGTTTGACCGCTCATCTTATTTAAAATTTTGTGTAAATTATCATTTTTTTATGGTGGCTTGCTTTATTAATATAAAATCTTCAAAAATATATTAAATTTGACTATATTTTTATAAATTTTTTACGAAGTAGAAGAGAGTTTAGCACGCGCGTGGCACGCGGGCATTGCGACTAGTTTTGATACAATTCCATAAAGTACAAAACAAATCCGATCCACCTCCCTCGACCGTGTATGATTTCCCAAGCCGTTTCCGCCGTGGAGCCACGTTGTATATCCGCTCGCCTCCCGACACTTCGATTTGTTCCCCAACCTCGCGGCCGCTTCACCACCGCCGTCGCCCTCCGCTCCGGCCGCCGAACCTGCCCGCCCCGATCCAGATCCAGGTGAGATCCCTCCCTCCCGTTCGTCCTCCCTCCCTTGCCCTGAAAATTGCTCGCCGCCGGAGTCGAGATCCGATCGGTCCGTACGAGATCGCTCGTCGCGTCTCGACCCGTGTGGGATCTGCGTGGTCCCTGCAACCCAAATCTCTCTCGGCGAGAATTGCTTACTGCTATGCGCGCTCTTGTAATGCGCCCAGCTTGTAGCGGGTTTGATGTTGGTGGCGGGGCATCTACCACGATTCGGATGATGGCGTGGAATCCCCCCATCTGGGCTGGGATGGGGATAGTGGGTTGTTTGATCTGAAATTTGGTTTGTTTAGCCGATTCTGAGTTCTGGCGCTTCGTGCAGGGCCTGAGAGATGGACGCGAGCAGGCGCCAGAGTGGGATTCAGCAGCTGCTGGCTGCGGAGCAGGAGGCTCAGCAAATTGTCAATGCGGCTAGGGCTGGTAATGCTTTCTTATCTCTTTCGGCCAAGCCATTGCAAATCTAGCATCGCATTGTAGACCATATCCGTAATGTTTGTTCTCAATGAAAGTTCAGATACATGCACCATTTGCGTCGCCAAGGTGCAGTGAGATCAGCATCTCTTTTGTGGCCTTAATGCCTTATGTCAACATTTGCATCTGAAACCAGAGCTTACCTCATTCAGCTTATTGTGCCAGATCAGCTCACCCAACTCTGCATCCCAATTTAATTTTCAAATTTGCATATAGCTATGTTTAAGAAACTTCAATTTGAGAATTAATTTTCTTTGTTCAATTAGCATTTAGCAAAACCTGTATAGTGCAAAGCTACTCTGGGTATCATTGATCGATAGCTATGTAGATGAAAATCAAAAGGATCTGCTTCCCCCAATTTGTGTAGGCTGCAATTTAACTTGAATCCTTTTCTGTTCCAACAGCCAAGTCAGCAAGGCTTAGGCAAGCAAAAGAGGAGGCTGAGAGGGAAATAGCTGAATACCGTTCCCAGATGGAGGCTGAGTTCGCAAGGAAGGTTGCAGAGGTATGCACACCTACACATCCTGTTCTTTTTTAAACCAAAGGATTACGGGGCCCCTCTTACATATTCTCTTGTTGTTTACAGAGCAGCGGTGACTCTGGTGTAAATGTCAAGCGTCTCGAGCAAGAGACAGCGGCGAAAATCGAGCAGCTCAACCAACAGGCTGCAAGCATCTCCCCGGAAGTCATTCAGATGCTCCTGAGGCATGTCACCACCGTGAAGAACTGAATACTGCAGTGCCCGGAAATATGATCGCAAGCTTGTATCGTCTGTCCATTTATTATTTCAGAGAGCGTGGTGAGAAATAATTTTGTGACTTATGGCTGTGATTCCTTGTTCTTGACCACGGAATAAGCTGCTGCAGTAGAGCAGCAACCGTGCCTGGTACTATCAGAACTTGCCCATTGTTTGGTATATTGGTAAATATATTTCCTTCATGTCTATCCCCAATCTGATGTCGCTAGTTTGCTATGTCATATGAGATCTGCAAATACTTCTTGGTAGTGCAACCTCTGTCAACAACGGGAGTGGTTTTTTGGGGGAAAAATGTTCTGGATGAAAGACTTCAGAAAGCTCTCCGCTCCACACCCTCTTCAATCATCACCCTGATGCAACAAGAATAATAATGATGCTGCAGACAACTCTAGGCCAATGCTTACGTTCCAAGTTAAGCACGGCATTATTAACTCCAAATATTTGCCAAGGGCAAAGTGCAGGCAGAGCACAATCAGACTACTGCAGTTCACTCTAGTGCGCTATTTTTTCTTTTTCTTTTTGAAATACTCGCGCATATGCAGATTGGACGCTGAGTCGAACAAAGCTGCTGGCGGGTCCACAGGATGGATGCCACGACCCCAGCACGTTCCATCATCGCGTTCATCTATCGCATTTACATGCCTAACCCATCGAGAACAAGTCCATATACAAAACCATACACCAAACCAAGCCATCCCTCTTATCCAAAAAAAAAGTCATCCCATCAAGAACAAGAGTTAATTAATTATACAAAGCCATACACCGAACCAAGCCATCCCACCACGAACGATTCCATTACATGAAACATACACTGAACCAAGCATGCCAGGTCACATGGCCGCCCATAGGCGCCAATTCAGGATCCATTTTGTCAACAGAATTCACAGAACCCATTTTGTCCTCCAGATCTTCTGGACAAAGTGATGGTGATTATTGGCGTAGTGGGTCAGAATCTCTGAATCTCAAGCTACATGAAAGAGCTGATCCAACCATCACACAAAATTCATTTCGTGCTTGCTTACTCAGCATAGTACTGATACTAGTACCAGCAGCAGCTTTGGTACTTGGATATTTATAGATTCACGAAGAAAAGAAAAAAGGACTCGTAGTACAGACTTCACAATTCAACGGACAAAATGTTAAACTGAAAAAGTTGTTGGATGCATAGCACTTCATGTAGACTCAGATATTGTTTCGGGTAGTTCAGGACTAGAGACATATCGATCCAGATAATGTTTCAGTTATCAATCTCAATGCAAATGTCACAAATCATACATGTTCAGGTCAAATCATACACCATGATTAATTTCTATGCTATGGTACATCTAGATGCTTTAGTATTTAATAAATTACTGACAGTGATATAAACATATCTGATGCATGCAACCAGCCCAATAGCTACAATTTGCTTCTTATTCCAACCTACACAATACGATATCTAATTATATACAGACAGACACTCCACTTCCATTGAGCAGGCTCCGCGACTTGATAGTGAGGGAGCAATTGTGCAACAATGTTCCATCGAGAGCTCAAATCATTGTCACTGCAGAAAAAGGTGCAGAACTCATAATGTAATAGCTTAACTTGCAACTTGTGTTAAATCAACTGAGTGCAGATTATATAACAGGTGTACAGGACACAATATCATTACCTTAATAGCAATCCTGGCTTATGATTCTCTGAGTCTGTGGACTGATATTCACCGAGCACGAAATAAGCCCCTGGACCAGCAAGAGTGTTGATACGCACAAGAATTACGTCACAAATATATAGTGGGAAGATATAAAGCGAGACAGTGAATTATGATACAGATACCAACAACTAACAACTTCATGGCAAATATGGATAATTGGATACTCTTCGTGAAATACTGAAATGGCTTGAGGGCAGCACTTTTTATTAAGAAATCAGCTAGCGCATTTTCCTCAGGAGTACAGCTTTACTATCTAGCTTTTCATTAAGTGAGCAAATTTAAGAGATGTGAAATAAATAAGGTAAGCAACCTAATATTCACTTATAAGGTACAAACTTCCAGCTAACAGTAGCTTCAAGTTCTATGATGCAAATTTCCAGACCTCAGGACATTTAAAACTTCAGAAGCTGCTTAGTTCTTCTGCTCCGATGTTTAATGGTTCACCATATCTACAGTTCTGTTAAAAACCTTCTTCACTTGCTAGTAACTCTAATTTTTTAGAAGAATCCATTTCAGGGAAAACAAATTTTGCATCAGAAAGCTATCCAATCTAAAATGGCTCTCTGTTTCCCATTTGTGCACATAGGCACATACACGGTCATCACCATCAAATGTGACTCAAGATTTATGCTAACTTGCAAAATTACAAACTTTGAAATTAAAATGACCATCTCATCTTTTAGTCACTGCAATGCATGCCTCTAACAAGATATAAGAAGGTTAAAACTTAAAACTCCCCTAATTTCATTAACAGGGAAATGGCAAGTCAAAGAGCTGTGACATCAAAGCAGATGCAACTGAACCCTATTCTATATTCCTTTACCAGCAAGTATGATAGTTCTGTCCAGAGAAATGCAGGTACATATCCTAGAATAAAAGAACTATTTCTCAGATATCTTTCTCAGATATCGTTCCCACACCCAACCTATCAATCAATCTTATAAACTTACGAATAAAGTAACCATACTACTAATCTTCTCAATTCTTTTAAATCCAAATTCAATTACATGTTCACAACAAATACCGCCATTCACCAAAGCTAGGAACCATGAAAACAATTAATCAATATCACTACTAACTTCTCATGGTTAACGTAGAGATGTCCTTTTGATCATGCAAATTCCCTTCAGCGGTTTGGACCATGCAATCCATGATAAGAGCTGAAATTCTAAGCCCAGAACAGTCGAATCCAGGGATCCAGCCTCTGACAAGCTAACACGAACTCTTAGATCTTACAGATTAGTATTTAAACAGACCCAAAAGCTAAAATGATACTAAGTTATAACATGTCAAGCCTTTAAGAGTGACAAATTTTCTACCCAATTCAACCTAATCTCCTGAGCAAACTACCAGCAATGGTATCATAAAATTGACAACAATCAATCGCGAGAACACGAAATTACCTTCACTGGGATATGGAAACGGAACACCCTGATCGAGCCCACCACCTCCGTGACGATCTCCAGCGGCACGGACCCCGCGGCCAGGTCCCCGATGAGGCCGACCACGTCATCCAGCACCCTCCCGGCGTCCACCCACACCTCGGCGTCCGCATACACCTCATCCCTGGCCGCGAGCTCGCCGGACCCGGGCCACGCCTTGGCGGACCCTAGCAGGTGCCCGCGGTAGGAGACGGCGGCGGAGACCGCGCGGTAGCGGAGCGGGAGGACGAACCCCGGGTTGAGGACGCGGAGGCGCAGCGTAGGGCTGATGCGGGGGCGCGAGGAGGGGATTCGCGAGGTGCGCGTAGGGCTTCTCGCCGTCGCCGGCGCCGGGCGCCGCCGCGGATGCCATCGCCGACGCGGTTGCGGGGGAAGAGGGGGATCTGGTTGGGGACTAGTGGGCTTGGAAGCGGTGGGGGCTTGAGGCCTGCGCCGTCCAATAGGGAGCGGACACGTCGGCGCTTCAAGAGTGAGGGGAAGCAACTCTTAAATGGGCTGGACCGACTTGTTGGGAAATGGGCCGGCCCCCTTGGGCACATCCTGTGGTTGCTCAGGCCCTGCAGCCGAAGTGAAAAACAAAGCTCCTTTCTCTCTCAAAAATAAAAAATAAAAAACAAAGATACACGTGGTTGAGAGTCCCTTTTAATACTATGGGGCTGAACCGGGATGATTTCAGTAGTGGTCGTGGTAGAGGCCGTGGGAGAGGTAGAGGTAGAGGTGGGGGTAGAGGAGGTGCATGGATGGAGGAAGATGATGTTGATCTAGAAATTGATAAAGAAATAGGCATGGATCAAGAGGGCTTAGGCCAAAACACCGAGGACATGCAAATTAAGCTGAGTAGTGGAACTGTTAGGCTTTTGAAGGAGCAGGAGAAGAAGAGGCCAAGAACGGAAGTTGGGGGAGAGGGAAGTCTGAAAAATACAATTGTAGTATCGGCGCTCTCCTTCGAGGAGAGTGGCCGGAAGCAATGAAAATCCTAGTATGGAACTGCCGGGGACTCGCAAGTTCCCGAGCAGTTCGTGCGCTTTTGGAGGTCCAGAAGCGTGATAAGCCAGATGTGTTTTTTCTGTCTGAGACTCATCTGGGCAAAGCAAAGGCAGAAAACCTGAGAAGGCGTTTGGAGTGTGATAATTTCATCATTCATGAAAGTAACGGAAGGAGTGGGGGGTTGTTACTTTTGTGGAAGAAAGATATAGTTGTTAAGCAACTAAATGTGTCCCAGTACTACATTGATGTTGCTGTGGGGGAGGGGGAGCAATGGAGATTTTCAGGAATTTATGGTGAACCAAATTGGCTACAGAAAGACCGAACTTGGGAGGCTTTACGTCACCTCAACAGCTGCAGTTCATTACCGTGGCTTGCAGCGGGAGATTTCAATGAGATTCTCTTCCATTATGAGAAGGAAGGAGGCAGGGCTCGGTCGCATGACCAGCTGCAAGCTTTTCATGATGTCTTGCAGGATTGTAATCTGGTAGATATGGGATTTATGGGGGATATTTTTACATGGCAGCGGGGCAAGATTCGAGAACGCCTTGACCGGGGTGTCTCAAACCCCCAATGGACAAGTCTGTTTCCGAATGCGAGTTTGTTGAATGGGGAGCCAATAAAGTCGGATCACCGACCGTTGATTATTAATACTGAGGGAGCTGGTGAGGCAAGAGCACCTGCTGGTAGGAGCCCAAAGCGTTTTGAAGCCAGGTGGCTTAAAGAGGAGATGGTCGATGAAATAGTTCAGACTGCATGGGCTCGTGCGGCACAGGAGCGGGGTTCTGTTTTTATGACGAAGGTTAATAGGGTCCACTCTGAACTTCACGATTGGGACAGAGATGTGTTGAAGAAGCCTGTCCATAGAATCAAAAAACTTAGACGGAAGTTGGAGATGCTGAGACGTGGAGAAATGACTGACCAATCGATAGCAGCTCAAAAGGAGGTTCTTCTACAGCTAGAGCTGCTATTAGAACAAGAGGAGATCTATTGGGTCCAAAGGGCTCGAGCAAATTGGTTGAAACATGGTGATAGAAACACTAGTTTTTTTCATCATCAAGCTTCTAATCGGAGGAGGAAAAATCTAATTAAGTGTTTGGTGGATGATGAAGGGGTGAGATATGAAGATAATGAAACGATGGGAGTTCTAATAAAAGATTATTTTTCCAATTTATATACAAGTGAAGTCCCAGTGGTTGATGACGCAGCCTTGAATGATGTTAATAGGAGGGTGTCAGCTGAGATGAATAATGAGCTGTTGACCCCATATACAAAGGAAGAAGTAAAGAAGGCACTTTACAGTATTGGAGATCTAAAGGCCCCGGGGCCTGATGGTCTTCACGCGATTTTTTTCAAAAGGTTCTGGGGTATGTTGGAGGATGATCTGGTGGAGGAGGTATTGGGAGCGATCCAGAATGTCTCCATTCCATCGGGTTGGAATGATACGACAATTGTTTTGATTCCAAAGGTGGATAATCCAGATAAGGTATCGCAGTTTCGCCCTATATCTCTTTGTAATGTGGTGTACAAGATTATTTCTAAAATGCTAGCACAAAGACTAAAGGTTTTTTTACCGGAGATTATTGATGATCATCAGAGTGCTTTTGTCCCGGGAAGATTAATTACAGATAATATCCTTCTGGCTTATGAATGCATCCATGCTATGAAAAAGAAAAAAGGAAAGAAAGGGCTTTGTGCTGTAAAGCTAGACATGCAAAAAGCGTATGATAGAGTGGAATGGGAGTTCTTGGAGAAAATGATGGCCAAGCTGGGCTTTGATCAGAGATGGATTAACTTAGTAATGGCGTGTGTCCGATCTGTAAGATATAATGTTCGGTTTAATTCAGAAGAAACTGAAACTTTCTCTCCGACTAGAGGGTTAAGGCAAGGTGACCCTTTGTCATCTTATCTTTTCCTAATGATAACTGAAAGTTTGTCATGTATGATCAGTAAAGCTGAAGAAAGAGGAGAATTAGAAGGAGTGAGGGTCTGCAGAGATGCACCTACAGTCTCGCACCTATTATTTGCAGATGATTCACTCATTTTGATGAAGGCGGATAAGAAGAATGCAGACTGTTTGGCTGGTATTCTGAATAGATTTTGTGTTAGCTCGGGGCAAAAAGTTAGTGAAGCAAATTCAAGTATATATTTCTCAGCCAATACAGATGTGGAGCAGAAGCTTGAAGTGTGTCAAGCTCTCAATATTATGACGGAATCTCTGAATGATAAGTATGTAGGCTTGCCGACGCTGGTTGGACTGGATCGCAGTGACAGTTTCCGTCACTTGATTGATAGAGTCATCAAACGGATAAATGGATGGAAGGAGAAGACGTTGAGTATGGGAGGGAAGGAAGTTCTCATTAAGTCCATTGCTCAAGCTGTTCCAGTATATGCAATGATGGTGTTTCAAATTCCGAAATCAATCTGCAAAGGAATCACAAATGCCATCTCGCAATATTGGTGGGGCGATGACAATGAACACAAGAGAATGCATTGGCAAGAATGGTGGAAAATGTGTCTTCCTAAGTGCAAGGGAGGAATGGGTTTCAGAGATTTGCAATCTTTTAATTTGGCAATGTTAGCCAAACAAGTTTGGAGGCTCTTGTATGAACCGGAGTCTCTCTGCGCCAGGGTGCTTAGAGCACGGTATTATCCTGATGGGAAACTGCTACAAGCAACAAATAAGAATGGGAGTTCTTATACATGGCAGAGTATCATCGCTGGTTTAAAATGTTTCAAACTGGGTTATATATGGAGAGTTGGGGATGGTACTCAAATTGATATTTGGAATGACAATTGGATTCCAGGTAGTCACAACCTGAAAATCCAAACGATCAGAGGCAACAACTTGGTTAACAAAGTGGACGAGTTGATTAATCCTGTGACTATGCAATGGGATGTAGACTTGCTGAAGAGTATATTTTGGCCAACTGATGTCTATCGTATTAGACAAATTCCGATCACTTTTGATAGGGATGATGTGGTGGCGTGGCATCACAATAGAAGTGGTTATTTCTCTGTTCGGTCAGCTTATCACTGTCACTGGAAGGAAAAATATGGGCAAAGAAGTCATCAAGTTCAAGCAAGTATAGCATCAGGAAACCTCTTATGGAAAAAGCTATGGAAATTGAATGTGCAAGGGAAAATTAAAATCTTTGGCTGGCGGGCTTTGAAAGGATTTGTTCCTGGTCGAGCTATTCTCGCTAATAGACATGTGGGCACACAGGGGGGTTGTCCGGTCTGTTTCAATGGGGCTGAGGACATAAAACACTTGATGTTTACTTGTGACCGTGCAAAGGTAGTGTGGCAATCACTTGGTGTTTGGGAGAGATTACAAGACTATCTAGCCCTTGACAGGTCGGGTTCTGTGGTGATCGATGAAATATTAAGACGAGAAGAGATGGTGACCTCTCTGGATGTGGGTTTTTCAGAACTTGTACTCACGGCAGGCTGGTATATTTGGTGGGAAAGAAGACAGCTAGTGCATGGTGAGTCAATCCAAGCCTCGGCAAAATCAGCTATGTCTATCGCCAGGGGCGGACCTAGCCCAAAAACTGAGTGAGGGCCTGCTACTTGTTGGGCCTCGATTGCTACAGGGAAATAGACCCAAACTCCACTGAACAAGAAAAAATGAGTGTGGGCCTGGGCCCTCACTGGGCCTAACGTGGGTCCGCCCCTGTCTATCGCTGCTTTGACGAAGAATTACCAAAATGCAATGAAGAAGAATTCAGAGTTGAGGCAGGGGTGGAAGAAACCTACTAATGGGAGAGTTATGATGAATGTTGATGCTGCTTTTGATGCAGAAGATGGTAGTGGAGGTGTGGGATCAATTATTAGGGATGGCAATGGTGGCTTCTTGGCTGCTGCTCACAGTTTTGTGCCATATTTTATTGATGCACCTATGGCGGAAGCTTATGCGCTGAAGGAGGGGCTCATGCTAGCGCAGCAAATAGGGTGCAATCGAGTAATTGTTCAGTCCGATTGCATGGAAGTGATCCAGATAATGCAGGACGGTGGAGTTACGGCAAACTCAGCCGCGCCGATATATGATGAGTGTAATCTGGTGTGGAATGATTTTCAAGAAATAAGCATTGAGCACTGTTATCGGGAGGCAAATCAAGTCGCTCATTTACTTGCTAGAAGCGCAAAGGAAACAAAACATACTTGTATTTGGGACGATGAGCCTCCTAGCTTTATTTTTGAAAGTCTTGTAAACGATATCTCTATGTTGAGCTAATAAAGTATGCCGTGTTGCTTTCAAAAAAAAAAAGATACACGACGCTCCCCGCGGCGGCGGCGCTCGAGCGCCGCCGCGATAGCGGGGGACCGCCGGCTCGTGCTCTTCCTGCCGGTGAGGTAACCCGCAAGGTCGACTCCTCTAGTGAAAATGTCGCCCCATTCTCCGTTTGCTTGGTTAGACTCCCATGATTCCATCTTAAGTTAGGGTGTGGTCTGTATTCTGTAGATCATCTGGTTGGGAACTGTGTCCTGGACTTGGGCGCCACTTTGGATTCACAGCATGTCTATCCTTATGCCATCGCATGTTGGGATTGTTGTCGTCTCCTCAGCCGGTATTGCTAGGATCTTAAGGCTACAGAGCTGTGGGCGTAAGAAACATCTGCGTGCTGATGCTTGCGAAACATCGCGACCAAAATTTTATATAAAATTTAATTTTCTGCTAAAAGTTTACATTGGTCCATCTTTAGATTTCTGTTCCTTTCAGTTCTACTTTATACAGTGTTTCCATATATTGATATTATATTTTCTTTTTGGTAATTCGGTGTTTCGGAATTTATTTATATAGTTAGCATGGAGAAATGTGAAAGCTTTCCACACTGTTTCATCGGTAAGTCATACTCTATGCCCTTATTTCAATAATGATTCTTTTGTTCACTTGAGAATATACTTGTATGTTTTGTGAATAGTCAAAAGAGTAAACCTTCAGTCTATTTGAAATCCTTATGTTGTTCTACTTGAGTTATGAGCTGAAGGATATGGATCCCTCACGCTTAATATTGTGGAAAGAAACGGAAGTGAAATAAAGCTCTCAATCTCAGAGCCATGCTAAAAAAGCTAGAATAAATCGCATCCATGAATTTCAAATTTCCTCTGACCATTATAGTCTGCTCCATGCAGGGACATGTTGACTCAAAGAAACTGATGATCAACATATGTTGCTGTTATTATCCGTTGGGATCACCACAATTTCTGTCACAAATGATGATGCCAATTTTTTGAAAGATTAAATGATGATGCCTATTATATGGTAACACAACACCACTTGATAGCCTAAAACACACCCAGAAAAGAAGCAAATATGATACGGGCTTCAAGAACATTATAATGCAGTGGTTACTAATATGATTTGACATCACTTAATTGTTTACTACTAATGTATGCATCTCTGATAGAATGCATCTCTGCAGCAGCATGGCTCATGGGCAACCGCTCTGTGGGCAATTGCTTTGAGCATAGGACACCAAGCTGAATGACGGCAGACAAACATTCCTTGGTTCTTGTTATATGCCTTTTATCGTTGCTATTGTTTGCTTCATCATGCAGCCAGATGTTGGAATCTGCTATCTCCATAACCTTGTCAGGAAGAGCTGCCTCAGCGTAATAATGCAGGCTGATCCCATCTCGGAACATATCATCTGTTGGGTTCCTTCCTGTGAACATCTCGATCAAAGTGATACCAAGGCTAAACACATCACCATTAGTTGATACTGCAAGCCCTTCTCCATATTCTGCAGTGGATTGAAATATGAAGCACACATAGGTAAGTCCAAAAGTCAAAAGATGCTACCATGTGAAGCATATGGAGGGCATTATATGTGAGTTACCTGGGGCAATATATCCGATGGAACCTCTGATTCCTATGGAGCTATTGGAATTCATTGGATTTTTTCTTGTTGATTCATCAAGAACTCTAGCAATGCCAAAATCTCCAACACGAGCTCTCATGTCCTCATTGAGAAGAATGTTGCTTGGCTTGAGATCGCAATGGATGACCGGTGGCTGGCAACCATTATGAAGATAGTCCAAAGCATCCACGATGTCTACAGCAATGTCTAACCTCTGTGACAAACTGAGTACTAATTGTCCATCTTTACCTTCAGAATTTGAGTGGATCCATCTATCTAAGCTGCCGTTAGCCATATACTCAAAAACTAGTGCTCTGAAGTCTTGACCATGGTGGTTGATGCTTGAACAGCATGTGATTATCTTTACAAGGCATCGGTGTCTCACTCTTCTTAGTGCCTCACATTCAACCTGGAAGCTTTTGTATGATCCTGGTTGCTGAAGATGAAACACCTTAACTGCTATGACAATGGCTTGATTTTTCAGAGTTCCCCTGTATACTGTTCCATATCTTCCCTTCCCAAGCAGATTTGCTTCAGAAAATCCATCTGTTCCTTTCAGTATGTCATTGTATGAAACTGTTGGAAGCTCTGTATCTCCATATTGAGGTATCATTTCTTTCTTCGTTGCTGTCTTGAACTTTCTGTAAAGAAATCCAGCCCCAACAAGAAAAAGCAACAGCAGGAGAGTTCCGATTATTGGGATTACTATTCTAAGAGACTTTGTCATGCCTTTCCTAGTTCTTTCTGCAAAGTTTGGGCATTTTGGTAGATGGAGTTGTGGTGTTCCACCACACAATGCATTGTTCCCAACAACTGATAGTCCAGAAAGATTTCTGAATACCCCAGTTTTCGGTACTTCACCTTGCAAATTATTGAAAGAGAGATCAAGATGGAGCAGTGATGTTGGATTACCTAACGATTCTGGAATTGTTCCTGATAAATTATTGTGGGCGAGGTACAACTCCTGCAAATTTGTAAGGCTAGCTAAATTGCTTGGGATGCTGCCATTCAGTTTGTTGCCTGTCAGATTCAGTAGAGTGAGGCCCGCCATGTTCATGAAAGTAGCTGGTATGGTTCCTTGGAATGAATTTTCATCCATTAAGAGGATTTCCAGGACTCTGCAGTTGCCAATAGTATCAGGTACCACACCTGACAATTTGTTTCCAGACAGGATAAGTTGTTCAAGATTTACCAAATTACCGACTTCTAAAGGAAGAGGTCCCTCCAACATGTTGTAGGACATATCGAGAGCCCTTGTGATTGATGATAGCTCCATAATTTCGCTGGGGATCAAGCCAATAAACTTATTATTTGATAAGTCCAAGAGTGAAAGTTTGCTCAAATTTCCAATGCTTGGTGGAATTGGCCCCTCGAAGCTGTTGTCACGTGCAAAAAGTATAGATAGAGCAGTGAGGTTCCCAATGGAGGGTGGTACACGTCCTGAGAAGTAGTTCGAATCAAGTAACAGTTGGTTCAATTGTGTAAGCTTCCCTATGCTTTCAGGAATGACCCCCGTGAGTAAGTTTTCGCTAAAAGAAAGTACCTGAAGATTTGCCAAATTTCCGATCTCTGATGGAATAGTACCGGATATGCTGTTGTTGTGAGTCCGTAGCCACTGGAGGTTGGTTGATAAATTAGACAAAGAACTTGGCAGCTTCCCTGCGAACTTGTTCCATCCAATGTCCAGGAATTGTAATCTGGTGCAATTGTTCAAGGAAGCAATAAATCCCCATTCTTGCTCATTGTTTGCCTCGAACTTGTTGTCCTCTAGAGAAAGTACCTCAAGATTTTGCAACCTGCCTAGTTCAGAAGGAACAACTCCAGAAAAGGAGTTCAACTCGATGTGAAGAAACTGGAGCTTTGTGAGATTAGTCACTGACAGTGGAATAGGCCCAGAAAATCGGTTTGCCCCCATCCCAATCTTTTGGATACTCGGTAAGGTTTTCCCAATGTCATCTGGTAGACGGCCATGGAGCTTGTTTTCTGCCAAAGAAATCTCATACATAGATGATAGGTTGTACAGCGAAGGAGGAAGCAGACCTGAGAGATTATTGTTGGCGACCTGAATGAACCTGAGATGTGGATTGTTCCCTATTCCTGGTGGGATCGGCCCTTGGAGATAGTTGTACCTCAAGTACAAGATGGTCAGCCTGGAAAGGTTCCCGAGAGACGACGGGCTGGCTCCGGTGATGCTGTTGTTTGCCAGTGCTAGAACCGAGAGCAACGGCATGTTGCCGATCGCAGACGGGATGCTTCCCTGTATCCCCTTGTTGCTACCGATGATCATGACATGGAGGCTTTTGCAGAGGCTGATGTTGTTGGGGATGACACCGGTGAGCATGTTTTGTGTCAGGTCGAGGCTCTGGAGGCGGCCGAGGGAGCCAATGCTGGGAGGGATCTCACCTTGAAGGGTGTTGGAGCTCAGGTTGAGCGAGCGCAGGAAGGTGAGGTTTCCGATGGCGGGGGAGATGGTGCCGCCAAGCCCCTGGGAGCTGAGGTCCAGAGAGGACACCCTCTGCTGGTGTCTCCGGCTGCAGGTGACTCCTTCCCAGCTGCAGTAGCTGGTGCTCTGGTTCCAGGAGGCCAGCACTCCGGAGTGGCTGGAGATCTTCGCCTTGAATGCCATGAGGGCTCTCTCGTCGTTGGCGTGGCCTGACGACAAATGCGAGGTCGTAGTTGTTGCACGGGTTGTCGCCATGGCCGAGAGCAGCAGGAGCATCAGCTGCAGCAGACGCCTCATTT
The DNA here is from genome assembly GCA_900205405.1 of Echinochloa crus-galli. Taxonomy (NCBI): domain Eukaryota; kingdom Viridiplantae; phylum Streptophyta; class Magnoliopsida; order Poales; family Poaceae; genus Echinochloa; species Echinochloa crus-galli. The sequence goes on from OAMR01000185.1 coordinate 1,843,144, forward strand.
TGAGGAGCAGGGGTCGCTTGCAGAGCTTGGTTTCTTTGGCTGAAAAGAACTATGATGATATGGTATTATATTTATGAATGCGCTCGTGTCGCTGAGATGCATACTGAAATGGGCAGATGGCCAGATGCATTGTTGTCTTGACTCCGAGAGTCGTGTTCCTTGACCATCTTATGGCAAGTTGCTGGACAAGGGGGTTCTTTTGCTGTACTGAAGTCTGGAGGTACAGTGACTACATTGGTCCTAAGGAAGCTCCGCCACTGCCTTCTTCTATTTAGGTTTATTTGCTCGTAGTATATCCTACAAGAAATTTTGCAATTGGAACTTCTACCACTAATTTCAGAGATATATTCATATGAAAACAGTACTATTGGATCTGTATTTTTTTTACAGCAGGAAAACTTTTTGTTGTCTTTATCATCATTTTGAATTTTGATAAAAGGCTGTTGTTAAATTTGTGTATTACAGACACGGGCTGACGAAGACAAGGACGCCTGATTATGAGCAGCAGCATGGCCGGGGCAGAGCTTGGTTTCTTTGGCTGGTATGGTACGATATGAATTCGCTCGTATCATTGAGTTACGTACTGTCCTACTCAAATGTGTAGATGGCCAAGGTCAGATGCACGCACTGTCTCAGCTCTCAGGTTTTCATCCAATGCCCATGATACGCATAGCTCATGACACATCATTTTCTTTGCAATTGTTGCTTAGCAGTGGGTGCCTGTGGATGTGCCCAATCATGGCTGCCTGAATAGAGGGTCGCCATCGCTTTGCTGCGCCCCCAATAGGAGAACAACGTGAGCAGGCATCAGATTCTGAAGCTGGGCACTTGTCAAGGCGCCCATCACTGAGCATGGCGATTTGGACAGCCGGAAGCTGTGGTCGCTTTCCTGAACAAGACCCAGCGTGTACACTCTACAGTAGCACTGCTAGAGATAGGGGAGCACCTAATTTGGCCACCCAGCTTAGACGAGGCTTTGGAGTTTGGAGAAATATAAATGTGTAAATTTTGGGCAAGTTAAAAACTGGCAGCGAGAAAATTCTGGCTAAGAAAACTGTAGCTGCCTGAGGTTAGGCTCACAACATCTAAGCTGCCATATAAAGTTACAAACATGTCCTACGATTGTCCAATGCATCGGACTACAAGATAGGGGCAAAACCATTCTCTATGCACAGGATACTGTTCTTCTTCCAAACAGAGATGAATTAATAAATGACAACCCAGCAGACACAGACCATCCCTGCCACGTGATCGTGGGCATGGACAGAGGAGAAGAACCACCCTAACTGCGAGCAAATGACAACAGCACCACAAGCACAACCGCCTCTTCAAGATGACAACATCAAGATAGGATTTCCCCATAAATTGATCCACAGTCCACATCCAGCGGGTCGCCACACAGCTTGGCATTGCCAGAGAAGCTGGAGGCTGCGCTCTTCTGGAACGGTCCGAAAGCCGGTATGGCACCACTGAGCCGGTTGTTTGACAAATTGACCTCAATCAAGCTCAGCATCCCTCTCATATCACCTGGGATCTGGCCTGATATCTCATTGCTCGACAGGTCCAGAGTGACAAGCTTATCGAGACGCCCAAGCTCACGCGGGAGCGGTCCAACAAAATGGTTGAAGCTAAGGTTTAGCGCAATCTGCAGACTCTTCACCTTGCCTATCTCGGCTGGTATCTCACCACCCAGGTTGTTGCTGCCGAGCTGCAGCGCGAGCAGACGGGTACAGCCCGCAATTCCCTGTGGAATGCCACCGGAGAACCCATTGTGATCGAACAGAAGGAACTGCACCCGTGATCCGTTGCAGATGTTCTCTGGCAAGTCACCATGGAAAGAGTTGTAGCTCAAGTCCAGCTTGCTCAAGTTCCGGCACCGCAGGATCGATTTCGGGAACTCGCCGCCAAGGCCGTTGCCGGACACGATGAGCTCCTGCAGGTTCCTGAGCTCCCCAAGAACATCCGGCACCTCCCCGGCAAGGCGGTTGTACGCCAAATTGAGCAGCGTCAGGTTGGCGCAGCGCGCAAACTGCATGGGAATATAGATCAATGACTTGCCTAGTTAAAGATACAGCCAGAATATGTACGAGACATTCTCCACTTGAAGTTGCAGGCAGCGGCACTGCAAGTCTACCACACTGCACTTTGAGCTTCAAGATTTACCATTGGTGATAAATAGCGCATAATCCGGGGTAGTACTTACCGAATATATACAGCGAATAAAACTCTACTGGATTTCATACTTGATGCTCGGTTCATCTCCGAAGCGGCAATCTCACTCGCATTCAGCTGTAAAGAGATTGCTCAGCTGTTCTTGGCCTCCTGCAGCATCTCCACCACCTTTTTCATCTTGGGCCGCTTGGCCGGGGCACGCTCTGTGCATAGCATGGCGACCTTGAGCACGGCAAGCATCTGCCTGCGCCAGGCAAATGAGACGGTGCTCAGACGAGGGTCCATGATCTGCTCCGGTGTCTCACCCCTTGCTGGTGCGGTGTGCACCCACTTGACAAGGTCCACGCCCTCCCCAAATTCCTCCTCAACCGGCAGCTTGGATGTTAGGATCTCCAGCAGGACCACACCGTAGCTGTACACATTGCCTGGCACCGTCACCTGCATTGTATAGGCATACTCTGCAAGAAACCAATTGCAACATCAAACAGATGTTCATGGTTGTAGACATATACAAGGAATTCTAATGCGGTTACCAAATGTTGAAAAAAGTTCAGACCTGGAGGTATGTAACCAAATGAGCCCGCAACCGCGCTGATACTGGCAGTGCCCTTTGAAGGGTCCAGCAGCTTGGAGATCTCAACTTCTCCGAGAAGCGCATTGTAATGTGAGTCAAGCAAGACGTTCCCCGAAGAGATGTCGAGGTGAATGGTGGCAACCTGATGGAGGAACGCCAGCCCTTCAGCAACATCAATGGCAATCGACAGCAGCCTTGGCCAGTCAGGTTTCTGCTTCTCGCCATCAGTATTGCAGTCACTGTGGAGCAACTGAAGCAATGTGCCATTTGCCATATGGTGGTGCAGCAGCAGCGCACAGTCGTCGTAGATGACATAACCGATGGGACGCACCAGGTTCTTGTGGTTAATGTGCGCAAGACGCTCGAGCTCTCGGATCATCTTCGTCTGGTGGTGGACCACTGCACGGTCAACTGACTTCAGCTTCTTGACACACACCACCATGCCAGATGGCATGACAGCCTTGTAGCTTGTGCTGAATGTTCCATTGCTCAGTTCATTCGCATCTTTGTATGTCGCCTTTACACAGCTCTGGAAATCGATGGCCTGCTGCAAGCTCTCGATGAACACGGTTGAGGCCACGACCTGCGGCGCTGCCACCACCACCTCCCCTGCTTCAGCCTTCTTCGCCTCTGCCTCCTTTTCCTGCCTCTCACGCCACATGAACAAAGCCACCACCAATGACACCAATGAGAAGATGAGCACACATGAGCCCACAACTGCCAAAGCCACTCTGTAAGATATCCTACTGTGGTCCATTCCATAATTGGAACCATAAATTGATCCACAGTCCACATCCAGTGGCTCGCCACACAGCTTGGCATTGCCAGAGAAGCTGGAGGCTGCGCTCTTCTGGAATGGTCCGAAAGCCGGTATGGCACCACTGAGCCGGTTGTTTGACAAATTGACCTCAATCAAGCTCAGCATCCCTCTCATATCACCTGGGATCTGGCCTGATATCTCATTGTTCGACAAGTCCAGAGTGACAAGCTTATCAAGCCGCCCAAGCTCGCGCGGGAGCGGTCCAACAAAGTGGTTGAAGCTAAGGTTTAGCGCAATCTGCAGACTCTTCACCTTGCCTATCTCAGCTGGTATCTCACCACCCAGGTTGTTGCTGCCGAGCTGCAGCGCCAGCAGACGGGTACAGCCCCCAATTCCCTGTGGAATGCCACCGGAGAACCCATTGTGATCGAGCAGAAGGAACTGCATCCTTGATCCGTTGCATATGTTCTCCGGCAAGTCACCATGGAAAGAGTTGTAGCTCAAGTCCAGCTTGCTGAGGTTCCGGCACCGCAGAATTGATTTCGGGAACTCGCCGCCAAGGCCATTGCTGGACACGATGAGCTCCTGCAGGTTCCTGAGCTCCCCAAGAACATCCGGCACCTCCCCGGCGAGGCGGTTGTATGCCAAATTGAGCAGCGTCAGGTTGGCGCAGCGCGCGAACTGCGTGGGGATCCCGCCGGAGAGGTCGTTGGTGTTGGCCTCGAAGTAGGTGAGGCTGGTGGCGTCCCCAATCGACGCCGGGATGGCGCCGGAGAGGCGGTTGTCGCCGATGCGCACGTTGGAGAGGCCGCGGCAGCGGCCGATGGCGTCGGGGATGGTGCCGTTGAGGCGGTTGAGGGTGAGGATGAGCACCTGCAGGTTACCGAGCTCGAAGAGGCTGCTGGGGATGGCGCTTCTACAGAGCAGGTGACGCCGCGCCACGCGCAGTGGTCGGCGCCGGGGCCCCAGCCCGGCGGCGCCAGCTCCCGCCGCAGCGCCTGCATTGCCGCGCCATCCCCGCCGCCGCCGCCGGCGCCGTCCGCGCCCGGCGCCGCGAGGCACGCCGAGAGGAGGGCCGCCAAGAAGAGGAATCTTGGGCGGGGCGAGGAGGAGGAAGGCATTTGGAGCCTTGGGGAGGGTTCTTGCTCTTGGACTCTTGGCCGGACCGGCGGGGGCGGGGACAGCGGCGAGGTGGTGGTGGTGGTGGTGCCCCAGGCGTCGCGTGTGGGTGCGCCTGCTTTTCTTGTGTGGTTTAGGGGGCAGCAGGGGAGAGAGAGAGAAGAGAGAAGGGGAGGGAGGGAGCACGGCGACGGACAGGGGCCGTGGCAGCTGCTGCCGCTCGCTGCTTGTCTTCCCCACTCGCACTCCGTCAGGAGGAGAGAGAGAGAGAGAGAGAGAGAGAGAGTGTGGTCAGTGGTGGAGAGAGGAAAGGGTAAAGGTGGTTGGACGGAGCAGACGAAGGCGGGCGGTCTTGTGCTCAGTGCAGATGGGTTGAATTCTACAGTGTGCGAGATAGAAATAGCAAGGGTATCCTCACCAACCAAGGCTAGGCGAACACCGTCGTTGTACACCGTATGTATGGAGTATGTTGTACCCTACCAAAAAAAATGTAACAGTTTAGATGAGAACTGCTCTAAGTTTTACCTTCAGTTAAGTGACGGGCTAAATCTCATATGGTGGTTTATAGGAGCAATGGATACACACAAAACATTCTTACTTTTGTGTAAGCAAAGAGAGATGCATGGTAAATCTTGTGCGGCGATTCTAGAAACCGATCATTAGAGGCGAGCTTTGGATCTGTTCGACAGATATAAAAGGCACACTAAGTTTTATATGGTGTTCATGGTTTTTAATGAGGAGAATAATTTTACCCTCTCTCTCTTAATGTGTTTGTCTTCACACTATTTATTTAGCAACCTATCCCGCTAATAAGTAGTCCATCAAGACTAGTTTGAACCTATTAGTGCAAGCTAAAATTAGTAGATCCATATCGCTAAAGATTTTCCTTTTTGCTAAAAAGTAGAGAGGAATCATCTGATTCTTGCTGCTTCTTTTTTCTTTTATTTTTTTATGCACACATTGAAATAAGTAGATCCATATCGTTCAAAGATTTCCCACCCCATGAGAACATCTGCATGGCCTGTTGCATTCTGCTGCGTGTCTATCACCTCAATTTCTCTATGTGTGTGTCGTATGCCGTCTCTTGAGTTGGCTTGTGCGTCATCCATCTTCTCCACGCCAAAAATTTTAGGCCCTTTAATTTATTCTTCCGGAACATATATGCTCCTACTACATCTCGATCTATACTGATGTGGCGTTAGCATACCTGTTTGCCTAGTGAACATATATATTAGACAGTGTTTCTTTGGGGTGAAAAAATACCTTTACCCGTTTGACTACTAATTAAGTGTATCGAATAAAGTCAGTTTACAAAACTAACTTCACAACCTCAGGTTAATTCGCGAGACCTATCTAACGAGGCATTTGACCGCACGATTAAAGCATGGTTACTGTAGCATTACTGTAGTAAATTATGGATTAATTAGGCTCATTAGATTCGTAGCGCAAAGTTACACCCATCTCTAAAAAGTGTTTTACAAATAGACTTCATTTAATACTCTATGCATGCAAGATTCCCTTAGGAAAAATATTTCTAGATGGGAAAGAAACACGGCTCGAAAGAACACAACAACAAGCAATATATGCTTGAACCATTAATATTTGACTGCAAATCAAGACAAATATAAATATCCTTCATATCTTGTTTCAAAATTGTAAAAATCCAAATATAAATTTTTTAGCCTGACTGATTCGAAAGTAGAAGTAGCCTTGAGCTGCTGAATATACAAAGCTTGAGACCCAAAAAGGAAAAAAAGATCCCTCACTTCTGGTGTTTCCTTGGTGCACCTAGCAATTCGCGGTTGGACATGGTGAATTTCTCGGTCGCCGAGCCGGGTGAATCTTTGTGCTCTGTTCCTTTCCTCCCTCCGCTTCGATACAAGCAGGTGCTCAATAAACTACTCTAATCTACACGTACGGCTTGTCTTAAGCTACTGACACCAAGGGCCCTTTGCACGCCCTTTGTTAATCTTATGGCATGATACTGATGATATCATGCTTTGCCTTCCCTCTTTCTGCGGTTTTCTTTGATTGGCTGATTGGCATCTATACGTCCTCGTAAGCCATGATTCCAAATTTCCAATGCCTCTCCTTTCGGCTCGGCTCCCTTTTCTGGACCATTTGTGGACAACTGAATCTATTCTGTCTGTGAGATGAGGAATTATCTTATCTTGTAAAATGGCACGCATCCACTGAGCATCATTGCTTGCAATGATTTTTTTTTTGCGGAGACTAACTAGCAGACTGGGTGGCTAAACATATGATTACGTCTTTTGATTGATCTCGTAAAGGAGGAGCAATTTTGTGCTTCTTTTTGGGAAGGATGGTTAGGGTTAAGGCAGGTTATAATGAGGCGCAGAAATCAAGTGTGGTCCCGATTTTGAGGTACAATCATGCGTGTAGTTTTCATTTGGTAATAAATTAGCACGGGAATTTCATCCTGTTATATGAAAATAAACCAAAGAGGAAACTTCTGAATAGTAAATGAAATAAAAAGAGAAAATGACGCACATGTCATTATTCACAGAAATAGTATCCTTTTTGTTTCTTTAACACATTTTGAGTTTACAAGTTGAAATTTAGTAAACTACAACCCTCATTGTACTTCATCATATTTTGTTTCAAACCTTTTCATGTTCATTCAATGCAATAATTGAATTAAATTTAGCAAATCTTTGCTGCGGGACACAACCAAATTGGCAATTTTCAATAGGACACTTTCCATTTCGAGCGCCACTCTGAACTATTGCCATCACATGGAGGAGAGATTGTGTGCAAATATATAACATGCCTTTGGCCTAGGAAATTTTCCAAACACAACAATATCTTTCTCCTTCCACTGCCCTTCTACATGAAGCATAAAAAAATGTCTCTCTTTTTCTTTTTGCTAATAGCGATTTCAATTGTCACTTCTGATCCTTACTATATCTTTCAATATTAAGAGTCTTTCTCATTTATGAATATTAAACCAATATTTACAACGACTTATCAGTCTTTTCAAAAGACTATATCTGAATTCAAATGTTTTATATGGAGCCTCTTATTTTCTTTGTATTTACTGAGTTAAATTGACATTTGTCACCCGAATATGAATAGAACGGTCAATTTTGGGATGCATGAGATCTTCTATTTTAATATATATTCAAAGCATTATTTGATCAGATCCTTTGTGCCGTGGTAAATGACTAGAGGTTGAACTGTTTGTATTTGTTCCAAACATGATTGTGTATTGGATTCCCTGGTAGCTGGTAAATGACATCCTGTATTTTTATTAATATTTGGGTGTCAGTTCATTTTTTAGTCAGTAGAATGTTGATTTGAGGCTGTATGGAATTATATTTTAGTCAGTAGAATGTTGATTTGAGGTTCATGCTCTGTATGAACCAACCCGATAAGTCTTTGGCTAGGTGTAAATAACCTCTATTTTGGAGTGTTTCATATTTTGGGCTTCTTTTAGGAAGAAGCTAGGCAAGTTATCAATGGACAAAAAAACCGTGTAGTCAAACTTTGAGGTAGATTTATGCAATTTATTTTTTATTTGGTACTAAATCAACATTAACATTCCTAAGGAATCATACTCTGCTTATTATTATTTTTAGTTATGTACAAGAGTAAATTTCAAATATATTACAGTATTAATTAATAAATTAGAAAACATATTAATAAATTCAGTGGTAAAAGGACAAACATATATGCATTTCACAGAAAATTATACTTTCTTTTTTTTCCTAATATAATTTGAGCTTACACATCACAGATTTGGAACCTCTTCTAACCTCAGCTTTATTTGTACTCAGTTCTGTGGTGCCCTCGAGTAAATGCCAACTTTTGACAATGCCATGTACCCACTTTTGCCATAAAGGTATATGCATATGAGCTGACTGCACTTGACATGCATAAGGACGCACATCAGATGCGAACTAGAGTTATTGGGTGTTGTCAGTGTGCATGAGGACTCTGGCTATTCACTATTCATTTCACATGGCACCTGTGATACAATTGCACGGATCAGGAAGGTCCCAGTGGCGTCTTTGCATAATTTGTTGATAAAAATATAACAGCCTACCGTTCTGTCTACGACACCTAGGGCTGGACAAAATGCTCGAAGCTCGTTAGCTCGCTCGGATCGCAGCCGGCTCGGCTCGACTCGGCTCGTTGCATATTCCTAACGAGCCGAGCAAAAGTTTTTGCTCGTTAGTATAACGAGCGAGTTCGAGCCGGCTTGCGAGCTGCTCGCGAGCCAAACGAGCTAGAAGGTTTGATTAATGAGCAAATTATTAATTAATAACAATATATGTATACTATATGCGTAGTTCTACATGATGTTATGGTTATATTCTATTATTATAGTATGACAGAGTAGATTTTGAAGGTATTAAGACCCTATAAATACCATAATTTTTTATAGGATATATATTATTATAGCAATTTAAAATTTAACTCTAGCTCGTGAGCTTAACGAGCCAGCTCGCGAGCTTAATGAGCCGAGCCGAGCCAGAATTTTTACTCGTTTCCTTAACGAGCCGAGCCGAGCCGAGCCGGCTCGTTTAGCTAACGAGCTCGAACGAGCCGAGCTCGCTGGATATCCACACCTAATGACACCCTCTGTTATTTCTGCGAAACAATTTCCCTGCCTTTTCTTTTTCACACACAAATTAAATCGGCATGTGCCACCAGCTAATAAAAATAAACCTAGTTATTTTGGCTCATAACTTCATGAATATGATATCTTCATGCCATGCAGGGAACAGTTGTTTATATATGCTTTTTGTACGTACGGTGCCCCATCACCTGGTTCAACCTTGGGGAACTTGATGCTGGGTTGTCATCGTACAGGGAATACTAATGCATTCCTTAATTGCGTGTGTGCTGTTCAGTTTAAATTTGCATCTCGATGCTAGCTAGATTCCGAAGTTTGTGGTCCCTTGAAACTGGGAACCTGCTTTTGTCCTCTGAAGACCAGGTATATAACTAAATTCAGAATATTGTTCTTTTGCCAGGGAAATTCAGAATATTATTATGAACTACTCTGTCTTTATGTGCAAACACAAGTTTACACAAAGTGTTTTTTGCATTGTCCTGATGAGTCCTGATTGCTGACTCACCTTGGGCGCTTCAACCTTAAAGGGCTTATTCAAAAGTTTTGAATTTGGCTTTTGTACCCTAAATTTCTCTTGTCAGCTCATATTCTTCTTCTTGTTCTTGCTGAAGAGGGGTAGTTCGACGAAAAGAAGTAACAGAGAACAGAACAGGAGAAAGTGAATTGGACTAAGAAATTTCTTTACAGAAACGAGATCTCGCTTCAGAAATAGAACTCATCCAAGATAGCAAATTATTGATGATCCTCGCAGGGTTAGTTGCACAGTGCATTCCATAATCAGAAGCCTAGAGCAGGACACATCCAATTCACTTTCTTCAGTGCATTCCATATGTACACAGTGCTTTCGTCAGTTCGCTCTGCAACTTTTTCTAGCAGACAGTTAGACCACACTGGACAATCCCAAGGAAAGCGAAAGCTTGACAAAGAGGGAGTTATACGCTTTTATCACTCTTACTCGCATTACTAACATCATTCACATCGACAACAAATGCGATTTTTAGTCCAATTATCTACAAAAGAATATGGTGAAGTCAATACATGGAGACGGCCGATACATAGCTAGGATTAGGAGTTGCCTCTGACGACACGGCAAATGGCGGTATTGAGGAGAGACACCAAGGCAATGTTGAGCCAATGTGTCCGGATTTGGATGGTATTCAGTTAAATTTCGGAGTCAGATTCGGGGCTTGGTTGCTTATACTCGTACCAAGAATAAGGTCAGGGCAGCTACATGTTCGGTGAATCCTCGTGTCAGGTTTGACTGTTTGAGCAGCTATATATGGAGATAAGCCTTCGTCCAGTGAAGGTGCTGTATGCATGGAGAGATCGTTTCGAATGTGTGCCAACGGTCAGGGGAAGTAGCAGTTTTTTCGGGTTAATTTGCATCAACATGAGTGTGGAACAACGTTCCTTTGAACTCAATTGGTTTTGCCGAACTATGCAATATCTAGAATTGGACTTAAAACTTTGTTATTATATTTCAAATCCCACATGATCGACTGTGGAAGACCTTTTGCTGTCATATGCCGATGCAAGTAGAATATAGGCAGTGAAGACAGGATTTGAATGGAGGTGGGAATCTAAAACCACATATAAAACTTGTGTGTGGTTGCATTATCCGAAAAATGCAGAAAATTATTTTAACTTTATTTTCCATCATCGTTCATCGACCAACAATATAGAGATGGCATTCTGACGGCCTCATGCATCATCATGTGTTATATAAAAATTCTGAACCTTTCTTATGGGTAATCGCCCCAAAAAAAACTTTCTTATGGGCATTCCGATTCCGATTCTCACATTTACCCAGAGAGATGGGCTGCTGATGCTGTTCTCTTTCAATTTTTTTTTTGAGATTTCTTTCAATTTTTTTTGAGCACATCTTTCAATTTCTATATTTTTTTTGAGATTAATCTTTCAATTTTATAGACAGACTCTCTGTTGATAACCCGGCCCAGTTAACTCCTCATCCCAATTTCAAGCCCACATAAACCGATCCACTTAGGGCCTGAGCCCATCGTTATGGCCCACCAAACTGCACAGATAAATCCACTCGAACGGCCCAGCCCAACTTCCTCATTCTCCAAACCCTAATCCCTTCTCCACAGCCACGCTGAGTATATAAACCGCCGCCATCCTCCTCCCCTCTTTCCTCCCAAACCCTCCCCTCCCGCCGCCGCCGCCGCCGCCGCCGCTCCCTGCTCACCGCATCCAGCGCGCTACTCCGGCGAGAGCCCATCCCCAGATCACACCCAGCCATGGCGGGATCACCCCCGTGCAGAAGCAGACCCGCGCCGGGCAGCGCACGCGCTTCAAGGCCTTCGTCGTCGTCGGCGACAACGACGGCCACGTCGGGCTCGGCGTCAAGTGCGCCAAGGAGGTGGCCACGGCCATCCGCGGCGCCATCATCCTCGCCAAGCTCTCGGTCGTGCCCGTCAGGAGGGGCTACTGGGGGAACAAGATCGGGCAGCCCCACACCGTGCCCTGCAAGGTCACCGGCAAGTGTGGCTCCGTCACCGTGCGCATGGTGCCGGCGCCCAGGGGGTCCGGGATCGTCGCCGCGCGCGTGCCCAAGAAGGTGCTCCAGTTCGCTGGTATTGAAGATGTGTTCACCTCCTCCCGCGGCTCCACCAAGACGCTCGGTAACTTTGTCAAGGTATACAGATCTGTCTAATTCTCGTTACTATTACTGTTTGCGGGTTGCGAAATTGAGGCATCGAATGTTTTCGTGTGGATGCTTTTAGCGTTTATTATTTTAATTATCTGTATAGATTCAGAGTTCTAAGTTTCAACTGTATGGTTGGCTCTGCTTTTAGTGTAGCTCTCACTTCTCACTTTGAAATGTGAAATGCTGACTTCATTGTGATTTCAGATTCATTCCTATACTTGGTAGCTTTTTGTTACTTAGGTTAAGTGTCGTTGTAAATAGTTAGCTGAATTCAGAACAATTTAGATTCATGTACTTCTGGGTCTGTGGCTTGCACCATTTCATTTTGTCACATATTATATAGCATATCATCTGTTAACTAGCCAAAGGTAAATTGAAGTCTTTAGGATGATTTGAGCTCATGAGGTCCTGATGTTAGTCACTTTTTTGTTATGTGTATGTTGGGTTTGCACAATGCAGTTGTGTTTGATGCAGTTCGCTTAGTCTGAGCACAGATATAACTTGGTTTAGGTTTGTCCAATGTCAAATCATTTTAGTTTTATATATCTGAAAGTTCAAATTGTTTTACACAGTATTGATATCCTAATAAGTTATCACTATTTGTTTTTGTTCCAAACATGATTGTGTACTGGATTCCCTGGTATATATGACATCCTGTATTTTTATTATTATTTGGGTGTCAGTTCTTTTTCTAAGGCTGTATGGAATTGCTGGTAAGATGATAATTGTTTGTGCTAGTCATTGCTACTATAGTACCATCCATTGGGGCCATTAGTTTCCACCATATACATGAAAACTTCAGCTCTACTGATCATGTCTTTGGTTATCAATGGGATACTTCCCTATCATGCCTAGTCAATTTGGATGTGCCAGTAATGTCTGATAAAAACTTGTTCTGATCATGTCTTTTCTGCTCGCAGGCCACCTTTGATTGTCTCATGAAGACCTATGGCTTCCTTACTCCTGAGTTCTGGGCTGAGACTAAGTTTTCGAAGACCCCGTTCCAGGAGTTCACCGACCTCTTGGCTAAGCCAACAAAGGGGCTTGTGATTGAGGCCACAACTGAGACAGTAGAGGCTTAAACCTGTGGGAGTTTTCAGAATGAAAGTTTGCATGTAGTAGACTGCTTTCGTATCTGCTCTTTTGTGCGACTTATGTGTTACTATCTCGCATATCTCAGTTTTGAATTGTGAAACCTTAAGGTATGCTGTTCAAAATATTCAGATGTTCTGTTCTTGTTTCTGCCGGTTGAATCTGCATATTTTTTTGCCTTGTTATGCTGCCTGAAATATGTTCCGGCTCTTGTTATCCCCGCACATTAGGTACAGCCTGATTGCACAGGTTGACTCATCCAGGTACAGCCTGATATCGCAAATGTTATTCTTACATTTCACGATCTGCGTATGGGGCTGGGAAAGTTCTGGATTTCCTGGCTAGTCCTCCGTATTTTCCTCCCGTACTCTTCTGGCAACAGCAGTTCACTTACTGGCCAGTGTTTACCGGTTGGCAATCCGTATCAGACTAGATATGGTTTTTGAAACAGAAACCCCGCGATTATATTCCAATAAATAGTGTCGATTAGATTCCAATAAATAGTGTGTTCAAGGTTGGCCACGATGTTCCTTACCTTTGGTGCAATGGTTTTACCATGGTGGACAAGAATCCCTGAAAACGTAATCAACTGGCGGCTCTTACGGTTTTGCCACAGTGGATAAGAATCTGATGTAGCATCCAAATCGAAGCTATTTGATGTCTGACTTGGCAAGAGAATGGTAATAATTTGTTTCTTCATAAATTGAATTAGGCCCAGTTCATGTTGGCCCGAGCCCAATACTTGCTTTTATAAAAAAATTGTTATAGACCCAATTATTGTTGGCCCCCCAACATTTGCCCATATTGTTTTCGGTCCTTTTCAACCCAATTTACATTTGGCAGAAACCTTTTTGCCCCAATTATATAAGGGCTAACCTTAGGTAACGGTTAATTAAATTTTTTATACAATTTTATTTTTTAGATTTTGGATACAATCCGTCCTATATATCCACAACACAAAAGACAAGAAAAGAAAAGCTAAAAAGACTAAAATAGCTCGAAAAACTAAGTTTCCTAACTTCTTATAAGTCCTTGCTTTAAACTTGCTTTGTGTTTTTTCAATAGCTCTTCTTCACATTGCTAGTCTACTTAGAAACTAGTAGCTTGATTGTCTCTGTCATGTCATGTAGCTACCGCACTTAGTCGATCTCATCCACGACTTCAAACACCCTGCTGCCAAAATAGCCCACGACTTCTTTCCCTCCGAGGTCTTCCCGTCACGGAGCAAGCTTTCGGATGGCGGGTGGCGGCGCATCTTCGGCGAGCTGCGCCCGGATTCACGGTCCCCACGGCCGGATCCGCGTGCATGTTCGCCGGATCCGACGACCTGGGTCTGAGACGTTCTTCCACGACATGGGTCGAAGCCGAAGAGGTAACCTATCACCCGTCGTGCTTGATGCCACAACCGGGGTATGTAGCTTGTGGTTGTGGCCACTGATCGAGATCTTGCCTACAACCACTGATCGAAGTTCTTGATTCGCCAGGGTCGAACAGTTCTCCCGTGTGGTCACCCTACTCAGTATTCAACTCAAGACGGAGGTGGCTTTCGATGGCGTGACTGCTCGGATTTTGATTGGCAGGCTGTATCTCTATCAAGTCTTTGTGTTGTTGCCTTAAAAGAAGCATCCAATCCTCTATGGTGGTCGGTGTACTGTGTTTCTCCTTGTCGCGTAGGACTACTAGAGCCCCTTATTGGGGATGTAATGTTTCCTATCAGTTTTTTCTCTTTTATTTTTTTGTTGTAATAATCTGGCCTGACTCTACCCACGGGTACATGAAGCCGGATGTTTTTATTGTGGCTGTAGCCATTCTTGGTCAAGCCTGGATTTAATCTATTATCTAAAAAAATCTATTAGATCTTTACAATGAGCATACGAGAGGAGAGTGATTTTGGAAAAACGTGGTAGGGCTTTTTTTTAACCGTGGCTTGGCACGTTTTTCATTAAGAAGGAAGCAAATACAAGAGAGTCTCCGGCATCATACAGAGGATGGCCCGGGTTTACAATGTTACAAAGATTAATCTCATGATACCGAAGCGACCAAACGAGGGCGAGCCCATTCTAGGGTGGCCGATAAGTGATGGTACCCAGCTAATACCCAGCTACGGCCTTCCTCTATGATCATCCACAAGAGCTCCATGTTTGTCTTCGTGCAACGCTCAAAAACTCTAGAGTTCCTTTCCTTCCAAAGCATCCATGAGATGAGGATCACTAAGGAGTCAAATTCCTTCCTTGAGGAACGAGGAATCCTTTTCCTGGCTGCTAGCCACCAATCGACAAAGGTAATGGAACTGTCCTCGGGGGTGAGATTTCCCCAACCTAGCTTCTGAAGAAAGGAGAACCAAGTGACACGACTGAATGAGCAGCCAACGAGCAGGTGCGAGATAGTTTCTGACTCTTGCAGACAGAATGAGCAAAGGTCCGAGTCCTGCAACCCACGTTTTTTCCTCCTCCATGCTGTCCAACATCTATTGTGTAGGACCTCCCAAATGAAGTACAGTACTTGCATTTTGGTGGAGCTCTAGCCTTGCACAATTGTTTAACACCAGGCATCGCCTGCTGTCCAAGGAAAAAAGCCTGATATGCCGATGCCGTAGAGAATTGATGGTCGGCCGACCATTTCCACAGGAAGGTGTCCGGGGTGTTGCTGTCAAGAGTTATATTCTGAAGTAGCGACCATAGAGAAAGGTATTCCACGATCACCTGCACAGTTAAGGCCCCCGTGATATCTCTGAACCAAAGATCATTATCAAGGCCTTCACATACCAGCCGACGCTTCCTGATCCTGGGCCCAACCGCCTGGAAAAGGCATGGAGCCATGTCTTGTATTGATTTGCCCTGGATCCATTTATCCGTCCAGAAGAGGCATTTTTCACCATTGCCAACTGCAACCGAAATAGAAGCTTCGAACATTGCCACCACGATGGGCTCTACAGCATCAGCCAAGTCCAACCACGGTCTATTGTCCTCCGTGCATTTGATCCATAACAAAAAACGTTGAGCTCTGTTAACACAGAAGCGCGCCAACAAACTCGAGATCTCGCAGAACACACAGCAAGGCCGTCACCACGGCCAACACCCGGCCTCCCTCGGGAAACCGGTCAGACCGGTTTACAGAACCAGTCAGACCGCTTTCTGACAGGAAGTCGTGAAGATCTAAAAACTCGAGCTCGGGAGGGACCCCGTCGGAGCTCAAGCAATCTAGGGTTGCTCTAGGGTCGGCAGGCCACCTAGAACGTTCTTGAACGCCGTAGAGACGAGCAAAGAACATCAAATATGGGGTTGGAAAAGACTAGGGTTTGAGAGGTAAAAGTAGAGACAAAATTGTGTTTGATTCGATTAGAATACCTCAATCGGCCTTCTAGCCTTTATATTTATAGGCCGGGGAAGTCTTACCCCTCGTGAGTCGGTTACAATATGGGATTAAACTCGGAATCCTAAACCTACTCGAATTACAGATCAAAACCGGTCTGACCGGTTTGGCAAACCGGTCAGACCGGTTTGTCCGGGGGACTGCCAATTTTGGCTGTCAACACATGCCCCCTGCGTTTTTAGTGAACTTGAGAACTAAAAAGCAATATACAAATGATTACAACTCAGGAGCTAACATTTATGCTGAGGACGATATCAAAAATCTATCAGCCATTAATCTTTATGCGTCTTGCCAAACACTTGGATAAAATTTCTTCAAATATCTTCCGTTGATAGCTCTAGGCAAATGATCTCCTTGCAATGTCTCCAGCATATAAGAATTCCCAAAAATAACTTTGATAACTCTATATGGTCCTTCCCAACTTGGTGACCATTTACCGAACTTGTTGCTTTTTGTCCCAATAGGCAAGATCGTCTTCCAAACAAGCTCACCAATCTGAAGATATTTCCCTCGCACTTTCTTATTGTAAGCTTTAGCAATCCGAAGTTTATCCTTCTCAATCTCCTTCACCTCGTACCTTCTTGTTGTAAGCTTTAGCAACCCGAAGCTTGTCTTTTTCAATCTCCTTCAAAGCCTTCAATCGCTTGTCAGTTACTTCATCAATGTTGTCCATCATTAAATTGCGATAATCAACGGCATCGAGGTCATTTTGTTTAGCCAACCTATAAGCGTCCAGATTCACCTCAACAGGTAAAACGGTCTCTTGACCATACACATGCTCAAAAGGAGTAACTTTAGTAGCACCATGTCTAGATATACGATGAGCCCATAATGCTTCGGATAATACTTCATGCCATCTCTTAGGAGTTTCTTCTATCTTTTTCTTGATTAATTTGATCAAAACTTTATTACTTGACTCGGCTTGACCATTAGCCTGAGCGTAGTATGGAGATGAATTGAGCAATTTAATCCTATAGGATTCGGCAAATTCACATACCTCTTTAGACATAAATGAAGTACCTTGATCCGTTGTTAAAGTTTAAGATATAAAAACAGCACCGATTCCTTGTCCATCATTGCAAACCGATCCATCGAAGTATAATTTCCATGGTGTACAAACAACATAGCCGACGTCGAAATCACAAGTATCATCAATCCGATGTTCAACAATAAAATCAGCTACAATTTGGCCTTTCATAGATTTTAAAGGTTCACAAGCCAAATCATACTCAACTAAAGCATAAGCCCAAGGACCAAGCTTTAGCAACCCGAAGCTTATCTTTTTCAATCTCCTTTAAAGCCTTCAACCTCTTGTCAGTGACCTCATCAATATTATCCATCATCAAATCATGATAATCAACAGCATCAAGGTCATTTTGTTTAGCCAATCTATAAGCGTCCAGATTTACCTCAACAGGCATTGGTCTAATTTAGAAAACAGGCCACAAATTCAAATCCAATAATGTGCTCCTTTTCCAATTCTTAGCAATAGATTTAAGTACGTACTGCTTAATTACCTCGGACTTTAGTGAGATTAGATACATGAGGTATACTAGGAGCAGTGTGGTGCCAATGAACGCGATGTTCAGCCAGCATCCCGCATCCCTCTGCACCTGCATCATGATCGAGGATGAAGAATGGATCGTCAGGCTCGTCACCGTGCAGTGCAGTGCAGTGCTTGGCGCGCGGATCGGACGGAGGCGTGCAGTGCGCGATCGATCGATGAATTTGAATTGAACCCGGCGAGGCCAACTGATCGATCCAAGCTGCTAGCTGCAGCCGCTAGCTTGTGTGTGTGCCTAGATATATAGCAGTGAGAGATCGAAATGTAGTATGTAATGCCTCAATTGAGTACAAGCATTATATAATGATAAGCATAATTTTTCAATGAAAGTATACCTTGTTTCTGCATCAATGAGCCGTCGGCTTATATAAGCGGCAATCACATACTCCTTATCGCCGATTTCTTGAGTCAAAACAGCTCCAATAGTTCTATCTTCAGCCGCCACATAAAGTCTGAATGAAACTCCCCGCTTAGGCGCCCTAAGGACCGGTGGTGAAGACAAGTACTCTTTGATCTTATCAAAAGCTTCTTGCTGTTTTGCCCCCCAAGTAAAATCGGCTTCATTCTTTAGCCGAAGTAAAGGAGTAAAAGCATCGACCTTTCCAGACAAGTTAATTACAAATCTTCTTAAGAAATTTACCTTGCCTAGAAATTTCTGTAAATCATGCTTGCTAGTAGGAGCTTCGACTTTTTTCATAGCTTCAATTCTCTTGGGATCAACTTCTATGCCGTTTTCATGAATAACGAACCCAAGAAACTTCCCAGCCGAAACACCGAAACCACATTTAAGTGGATTCATCTTCAAACCATACCGTCGCATTCTCTCAAGAGCAAGTTTTAAATCGGCTAAGTGATGATTCAATCCATCTGATTTAACCACAATATCGTCAATATACACTTCCACAATCACACCAAGTAAATCATGAAAGATTAAATTCATAGCCCTTTGATAAGTTGCACCGGCATTCTTTAATCCAAAGGTCATAACCACCCACTCAAATAAACCAATAAATCCCGGACATTGAAAGGCCGTTTTGTGCATATCTTCTTCGGCCATGAATATTTGATTATATCCGGCATTACCATCAAGAAAACTAACAACACGATGTCCAGAAGCTTCATTGATTAAGACATCGGCTATAGGCATAGGATACGATTCTTTGGGAGTGGCTTTATTAAGATCTCTAAAATCAATGCAAACTCTAAGTTTTCCCGAATCTTTCTTTTCAACGGGAACAATATTAGAAATCCACTCCGCATAACGACAAGTCCGAATAAAACCAGCATCTAATAAACGATTAATTTCTTCTTTTATTCGGTCATAAATAGCGGGATTAAAATGTCTAGCCGATTGCTTAAAAGGTCTAAAACCGGCCTTAATTGGTAATCGCTGCTCAACTAAATCACGACTTAAACCAGGCATCTCACGGTATTCCCAAGCAAAACAATCAACATATTCTTTCAACAACTTTATTAATTCGGCTTTATATTCAACCGATAGATTTTTGTTCACAAAAGTTGGCCTAGGAATAGTACCATCACCAATATCAACTTTTTCTAAGGGGTCGGCTGATGTAAAACCTTGACCCAATATATCCATATCGCCCAGATCTTCAACAGCTTCAAACATACCACTTATATTCGACCGATGATGATCAATTCGGTCTTGAAGCCACTGTTTCGCCTTAAACCGGTCTGACCGGTTTCCAGAAGCGGTCTGACCGGTTTGCTTCGACTGGCACTGTTCTGATTCAAACCGGTCTGACCAGTTCTTGAAAGCAGTCTGACCGGTTTTGCCTGGTTGATCTGTCCGCTCCATTAATTACAGCAAGTAATTCAACCGATTCTCCATCGGCTTTAATGTAGCAGGAACAAAACCATCCTTGGTGCAGCTGATAAGCTCGTAGTCGGTCAAATCTATGCCTGACAAACACTTGATGTTCTCATTTGCAATAATGGAATCAGAATCGGCCATTGCAACAAAAGAAGAAGTGTCACCGTTCACAACTTTAACTTCATCGCCGATCCATTGAATAAGGCACCTCCGAGACGAAGAAGGCCGTAGCAATAGTCTTGCTCCCGATGGTCAACTCCATAGAAGCCACCCCCTTGGCGCCAATGGGATCACCTCCACCGACTCCACTGACCATCATGTTCGTCTTGATGAGCTCTTCGTCTTTACCACCAATTTTCTTGTAGAGGGCATATGGCATAAGATTCACAATAGCTCCACCATCAACCAACATACGTGAAATTGGCTTCCCGTTGATGTGCCCTCTCATATATAAAGCCTTGAGATGATTCTCTGATTTATTAGGTTTCTGAAATATAGCGTCTCGAGGCCCGAGTTGAAGATGAGCAATTTCCTCCTCCGGCACCACGAAGTAATCCGAAGACAAATAGACGACGTTGACCTCCATATTGTCACGCTCTGGAGAAGGCTCAAAGTCAACTAATTCTTCATCTTCAACTACTGGAGGAATTGTATCTTCATTGGTGGTCAAAGCAACTTCAGCTCCTGCCTCTGTCTCGAAACCGGTCTGACCGGTTCCAGAAACCGGTCTGACCGCTTCTGCGGCACCCAAACCGGTCTGACCGGATTCTGAAACCGGTCTGACCGGTTGTGCTGCTGGCTGCACAACTGATTTTTCTTGCCACGTCTTGGTCTGAGGAATCATAGGCCTGTATCTTTTGAACTGTTCATCCGTCAATTTCTCAGCCTCCTGTTCCCTTTTTTCTTTATTTCGCAAACGCTGTAATTTTCTCTTTTGTGTGTGAGTCAACCCGGAAGGACACCACCTTGGTTGAAATACCTTCTTTACATCCTTGCTACTGCTAGCCTCATGATCATTAGCCATGATCGGCTTTTGAATTGGAACAGGAGCCGAATCTCCAATAAATATCGGCTTTTTGGTTGAATTTTGCACATCCACCGGAATTTTACCAATTGTTACAAATCCACTGGCCTTGGCTTGCTTTGGATCAACTGTGGGCTGTACATCCTCCTTCTTCTCCTTGACACGGTATTCTTGCTTGGGAGGAACTTGAAATCTTGATCCAGACCGAAACCGGTCTGACCGGTTTGAAACCGGTCTGACCGCTTTTGGAGCAGACGCCGGACCTGATTGGTATGAGCCCAATCGGTCATGTACTGAAGTCCTGGGACCTTCCCTCATGTAATCTTGAGGTGGTTGTGGCATAGGAAAGCATTGCATCCACATTCCTTGTTCCCATGATGGATATGGAGAATTTGACGCGGGAGGTGCCCATGGCATGGTAGCATACATCTTCTGTGGTGGATAAACAGTAATAACATCACCACGGCGCCTATTGTTCTCTAGATAACCATCTCCACGCATTGGTGACCTTGGTCTCTTTTTTACCGGCCGATCACCTTGAACGGCCTTTGTGTACTTGTTCAGGAGCTGAGAAAAAGTAGGCCCTTGCTTCAGAACCGTACCTTTCACTTTGGGTTCATTCACCTTATCTATTTTTTCTAAAGGGTCGGCTGATGTAAATC
>OAMR01000185.1:1881426-1891768 GCA_900205405.1 Echinochloa crus-galli
GAAGTCAAGCTTAAGAATAACTCCATCTTTCTTCTTTCTATGCAACTCGTGAATTGTTTCATGAAGAACAACAACCCCTTCCATAATGTATCTACCAGGTAAGAAGGCTGTTTGAGAGGACCTAATAACCTTTTGTGCTACCAGATTAATTCTATTCGTAAGAACCTTCATAAAAATCTTAAAACTTACATTCAACAAACAAATAGGCCTATATTGTTGAATCATAGTCGCCTCAGTTTTTTTAGGGAGTAGGGTAATTACTCCAAAATTGAGACAGTGCAAAGGTAAGGTTCCATGATGAAACTCATTAAACAACGCCAAAAGGTCAGGCTTTATTATATCCCAAAAATGCTGATAGAATTCAGCAGGGAAGCCATCCGACCCAGGTGCTTTATTGTGTTCCATTTGAAAGATTGCCTCTTTAATCTCACCTTCACTAAAAGCGTCTGAAAGAATCTCATTTTCTACATCAGAGACCTGAGGGATATCCTTGTTGTGAGTCTCAACCAAAGAAAAATTATTGCTTTCAGGGGATCCAAACAAGCCCTTATAATAGTTTGTGATGTAAGTTTTTAGGTTTTCCTCTCCCACTATGGTACCTTCATCCTGCTCAAGCTGATAAATTCTCGTTTTGCGGTATCTACCGTTTGCAAGTAACTAAAAATATTTCGTATTATCATCACCATGTAACAACCTAGTGGCTTTAGACCTTTAATTTGGAGCCAGTATAACTCCTCTTCTCTAAGCAACTTGGTTAACTCGGCATGTAACATACTTTTAGAATCAGTTTCTTGTGGAGATAACGCATCTTCCTCAGCTTTCCTATCAAGAAAATCTAATTTCGCCAATAAGAAGGATTTTTTTCTCTTATTTTCTCCAACTAAATTCTTAGCCCAACCCCTGAGCCACCTTCTAACAACCCTAATCTTATTTTGCCACCGCTGCATAGGAGAATTTCCCCTAGAGGATCTTTTCCACACCTGAGCTGCCATATCATGGAAACCATCTCTGGTCAACCATCCCAATTCAAATTTAAATTGGTGAGTATTGCCCCTGTGAGCTGCGTCTCCAGTATTTAGTAAAAGTGGTGTGTGATCAGAGAGTTCTCTAGTTAAAGCTTCTGTTCTCAATCTGTACTGACTAAAATTCTGTCAAGTTTCTCATAGGTAGGTATTTCCGCTGAACTTGCCCATGTGAATCTTCTCCCAGAAAGTCCCAACTCTCTTAGATTTAAAGACTCAATGCAAGCATTAAACAGCAAAGGCCACCTATTATCAAAACGGTCATTACTCTTTTCACATGGACTTCTGATAATATTAAAGTCGCCACCCACCAACAGTGGTAGAGTCTGACTGCTACATATACTGACAAATTCAGCAAGAAAGCTATCTTTATGTTCAGGTTGAGCCGCACCATATACAGCCATTAAAACCCAACGAAAGCCATCACATTTGTTTCTAACAGTGAAATTTATAAAAAAATCACCTACCTGAGTGTTCTCCACCACGAAAACAGATAAATTAACACCAAGCAAAACACCTCCTGATCTGCCTCTAGGAGGGATCCAATGCCAAAAAAACTCTCTACCCCCACAAAAGTCATCTAACATGGCGTTAGTAAAATCTCTTTTGTGAGTTTCAAGTAAGGCAATAAAATCAAGGTCCTTGTCTACAGCTATGACAACGACAACGAAATCCTCCCAAAACTGCATCTTGGTGCTTTTGTCCCAAGCTAGTTGGGGTAGGCTAGAGGTGAAACCCAAAAGGTCAAAAAAAACAGAAAAAGAGTTAGAGGAAAGCAAAAAAGAAAGCAAAGATCACGGCTCAGGCACATTAATTGCTAGTCTCCAAGCGCTCCTATCCATAGCTAAATCCTTAGAGATATTCCACTCTTTAAGGTCTCTAGTCTACAGCTATATCTTGAAGAAAATTAATTAAGCCAAGTCCCGAAGACCTCTGCTATTCCAAAAAACACCCTTCATCTAAGAACATTGTGCTTTTTGGTTATCTGTCCTTTACGGGTTGGCTTCAAATTTTTTACCTTCGTTCGATCTACTGTCTTTTTCTTGGCACCAGGACATTTTTTATTAGCTCTTTTAGGTGTATTTGAAAGACTCGAGAGGAGATTGCTATCATCCATTAGCTCTTCAGTTAAATCACCACAAAGGTGACCAATAGCCAAATGGTCAATTTCACAATCTGACTCTTCTAAATCTAAAAGATTCTCCTGACTGATTTGAACATTAGAAGGACGCATAAATCTATCTTTTTCAACTTTCTTCAGATGCATAACAGAAGCATGAACAGTACTAGATTCTGTACCAATAGAAATACCTATGTTCTTTATATTGTCTGTAATATGCTCATTTGAGAAAGAAAGAATAGAATTATTATAAGTCGTACCTTCATCTGCTTCTAAATTCTTCTTAGCGACCAGTCTGGCCGCCCTAGCAGTGGAGTCCTCATCTGCATTTGATTCCCTTCTCTTGCTCCTTCTAAGCGGTGGGCTTTGGACAAACTTGGCGAACCTAGTCGTGGGGGGGGGGGGGGTGTCACCTCTCCCTGGCTATCTGTCGCCTGCTCCCCCTCTCCACTAGCAATCCCATCACCATTCATCTCCTTAAGCCCCATGATAGCCCTCTCCAACAGAGGACCTAGAGCCAGCGAAGGAGGTGCTGCTGAGTCAGCTGCACAAGCTTGCACATTCTTCTCCCCCTCCAAGTGCGTGAAGACAGGTGCAGACGCCTCCCCTCCACTCACCAACACATCTGCAACCTCTGAAGGAATGATCAAGGAACCTATATGAGCCTGCTGCAGATCGCCTACACATGCTGAAACTCCGCCAACATCATCTAAAAGATCGTCGTCGTCGAAGTCTTCCACAAAGCCATCAACATCATGCAATTGTCCTGCTTCTGAACTTTCAGATTTTTCACTTTGCTTGGATGGTGGCAAATCTGATTGCTTAGCCTTTTTGTTTGCGTCTTCCATTTCTGTATCTCCATCGCCATTACCATTGTCATCCCCTTCTGAATTTTCTCTGGCATCGGACTGCAACTTCTCCCCAATCGGCACAAACGGCTCCATCTCAAACTGAAGCTCAAAGAACCGTGTCCCAATGACGCAATCCATTTTAGTTGGCACAATAGCAGGGTTGAGAACAGCAATCTTAAATCTACCAAATTTATTCTTCCTTGTTGTTACCATGTCCACACTCTGAGTAGCCCCTAACATCGTTCCCACTGCCCAAAGCACCTCATATGTTCTTAGTATCTTTGGCAGATTGAGAACCCTCATCCATACCGTAGGGAGCTCATGACCAAAATACTCTTCCTCCTCAAAGCATTCAAAATTCAGCCGCATGCCATTTTGGAGATTAGCCGATCCAAAGTTTATGGCACGTGTAAACTCCACCTTCGATGGAAAAGGTGCTACCCACATATCTGGTGCTTGTGCCTGTAAAACCCAATCAAAATTAGGAGAGAACAGTCGCTTCAGATGTCCTCTGAGATCCTCCTCAGTCAGAGGTCCCCCCTCCTCCTTGATTATTGCAGTGGTGTTATCCAATTTAGAAGGTTTGATAGGACCATGAGGAATGTGATAGAATCCCAGATCATCCACTGCGTAGCCTACAGCAAGTGCCACCGGTTTAGGCTTTTTCTTCATCGGACATTTAGCTGCCACATGCTCCTCGCTCTCACAAATGTTGCAAAACAAAGGAGTAGTGCATTCTGCTGAAACATGACCTTTTGAACAGCACTTGAAACACCAGGCTTCCTGTTTCCCTTTTCCAGCCTTCTTCCTCTTCTCTCCAACCATAGAGCCTTCCTTAGCTCCTTCCCCAGAAACTTGTGCCTGAACTGTCTTTGGTGTAATATTCTGAATGTTTGGAGTCTGAACCACAGGCTCTCCAATTGGACCTTTGATTCCTATGTTAACTGGAACAGGCTGCACAAGGTTTTGTGCAGACGCCTCATGAGTGCCCATCGAGCCCCCAATATTACCCTGCTGAGCACCAGGAGCCCTGAAATTAAAATCACGATTGAAACCGCGACCAGCAGAGTATCTGCCCCTTCCTCTGTCACGACCACGTCCCCACTGACGAGACCACCCTCCTGCTGTTCCCTCAGCTTGATTGAAACCACCAGACGATTGCTGTTGTATTGGAAACCCGCCAGAGCTCTGCACCTGTTGCCCAAACACTTGCTGTCCACCAAAACCTTGTTGCTGCACGCCGAAAGAATTCCAGTACCCGTCGCCCTGACCTTGCTGTCCCGCGCCACGGAACGACGGGCCAGCCTGTTTGCCCCATCCCTGAGCAAATTGTGATTGTCCTTGAAAGCCTTGAGCAGCACCTGGAAATCCAAAGCCACCACTGCCTCCCTGAAATCCCATCTGCCCAGCCGCACCCTGGAAGCTGCCATTGTTGTGGAAATTGGACTGCTGTGGGTGCGAGGACGCCATACCATGTTGCTGTTGCTGCTGCATGCCGAACCCAGCGCGGTTCAGTCCGACGCCGTGAGCCTCTTTGCCTTCCATCGTCGACCTGCTGTGCACGACCTCGGCGTACGACGGGATGCCGCGCGCTAGGGTTGTTGCTGATCGGCCGCCGTCACGAAACCGGTTCGGTAATGTCCCCTTGCGTGAGAGGAGTCTGCCGACGTGAGACCTGAGTCCCACACGAGTCCAAGCTGGGCCCTCCTTCAACCAAACTCCAGGAGAAAAGGCCCTGTGTTGGCCCAGCACAAATCCCTGCGCAAGGTCCACAGACGCTGCATACCGTTGCATGGCTGCATGCTGTTGCATGGTCCTGTGCGGTGGATCAGCATGAAAATTTGCATCCTGTACATTAGCAGATCCGAAGTTTATGGCACGTGTAAACTCCACCTTCGATGGAAAAGGTGCTACCCACATATCTGGTGCTTGTGCCTGTAAAACCCAATCAAAATTAGGAGAGAACAGTCGCTTCAGATGTCCTCTGAGATCCTCCTCAGTCAGAGGTCCCCCCTCCTCCTTGATTATTGCAGTGGTGTTATCCAATTTAGAAGGTTTGATAGGACCATGAGGAATGTGATAGAATCCCAGATCATCCACTGCGTAGCCTACAGCAAGTGCCACCGGTTTAGGCTTTTTCTTCATCGGACATTTAGCTGCCACATGCTCCTCGCTCTCACAAATGTTGCAAAACAAAGGAGTAGTGCATTCTGCTGAAACATGACCTTTTGAACAGCACTTGAAACACCAGGCTTCCTGTTTCCCTTTTCCAGCCTTCTTCCTCTTCTCTCCAACCATAGAGCCTTCCTTAGCTCCTTCCCCAGAAACTTGTGCCTGAACTGTCTTTGGTGTAATATTCTGAATGTTTGGAGTCTGAACCACAGGCTCTCCAATTGGACCTTTGATTCCTATGTTAACTGGAACAGGCTGCACAAGGTTTTGTGCAGACGCCTCATGAGTGCCCATCGAGCCCCCAATATTACCCTGCTGAGCACCAGGAGCCCTGAAATTAAAATCACGATTGAAACCGCGACCAGCAGAGTATCTGCCCCTTCCTCTGTCACGACCACGTCCCCGCTGCCTAGACCACCCTCCTGCTGTTCCATCAGCTTGATTGAAACCACCAGAAGATTGTTGCTGCACTGGGAACCCGCCAGAGCTCTGCACCTGTTGCCCAAACACTTGTGGTCCACCAAAGCCTTGTTGCTGTGTGCCGAAAGAGTTCCAGTGACCTTCACCCTGACCTTGCTGTCCCACGCCGCAGAAAAACGGGCCAGCCTGTTTGCCCCATCCCTGAGCAAATTGTGATTGTCCTTGAAAGCCTTGAGCAGCACCTGGAAATCCAAAGCCACCACTACCTCCTTGAAATCCCATCGGCCCGGCCGCACCCTGGAAGCCGCCATTGCTGTGGAAATTGGACTGCTGTGGGTGCGAGGACGCCATACCATGCCGTTGTTGCTGCTGCATGCCGATCCCAGCGCGGTTCAGACCCTCGCTGTGAGCCTCTTTGCCCTCCATCGCTGACCTGCTGCGCACGACCTCGGCGTACGACGGGATGCCGTGTGCTAGGGTTGTTGCTGATCGGCCGCCGTCACGAAACTGGTTCGGTAATGTTCCCTTGCGTGAAAGGAGTCTGCCAACGTGAGACCTGAGCCCCACACGAGTCCAAGCTGGGCCCTCCTTCAACCAAACTCCAGGAGAAAAGGCTCTGTATTGGCCCATCACAGTTCCCTGCACAGGGTCCACAGACGTTGCATGCTGTTGCATGGTTCTGTGCGATGGATCAGGATCGTGATTGGCGTTTGAATTTTGAACCTCTTCACTGACCATTGGCCGGCGGTGCCCATCGCCGGAGGATGATCCTGCGGCCATCTTCACTGGACAATCGCCAAGAGTTAACGGCGGCGAGATCCTTCTCGGTGGAAGGGGGCCATGCCATATCCCAGCAACCGCGCGCCCAGCAGCCATAGTCTTGACAAGTTTCCTCGCCAACGCCGTCGGACGATCCATGGATGCTGGCGTGGATGAGGCCATAACCTTGTCCCAAGCATTTGGATCGTCCACCACATTTGACGTAGCGATCATTTCCTCTTCAGAGAAACCTTCCTCTAGTGCAATTCGAACCAAAGATGCCGTCGAGATCGACTCCGGCGTTGATGTTTGTGGTGCAGACTCATTACCGTTACCCCAGAACCTTGACGTCGATCCACAAGTCCTTAGACCATGTAGAGGATCTCCGTCACTAGGTAAGGGTTGCACCGGCGTTGACCACACCACAGCATCATTCGCCTCGTCTTCTGTGGCACCAGAATTCTCATCGTGCAGAGCTAAGATCAAGTTCTGCTCGAATCTTACCTTTGGGAGAGATGCTGTCCACCGGCGATGAATCTCGCTGATGGGAGCGATCCGAAGCCGTCGCCCTCATCGCCCTCCTCTCATTACATCGCGCGTGGGATAGAGGGCAGAGGTGCCTAGAACTTCGTATAGACTACCCTGGAAAAGATCAAATCTCACATCCGCTATGTCTTGTTCTCTTCAGGCCTTGGGTGCTTGCTGGTCCACCAAGCAAGGCCAACCGTTGTATAAGATGTTCATGCTTCGCTAGTGTGATTAAAGCATTGAGGGCCTCCATGTCCAGGACAAAAAGGAGGGGCGACAGAGGGTCTCCCTGCCGAAGACCACGAGCATGACAGATTCTGTTGCCTGGATTCCCGTTCAGAATGATTCTGGTGCTCGCACTTGAGAGCAGAAGACATAGCCAATCCAACCACCTTTGTGAGAATCCAAGATGTTTAAGGACAGCAAGTAAAAACGTCCAGGAAATCGTATCGAAGGCTTTAGCAATGTCAACTTTGAACAGCACCGCTGGGATTTTCGCCCGATGAAGAGCTTTTGCCATGAGCTGGACAGCTTTAAAATTGTCATGCAGGACACGACCATGGATGAAAGCACTTTGATTGGGTTTCACCAACATATTCATGTGAGGGGCGAGTCTCCTTGCTAGCACTTTGGTGATCAATTTTGCAACTGATGGGCCTATAGTCTCCCACTGTAGTAGCATCCGGCTTCTTCTTAAGGAGTATCATGTATGCCTGGTTTACCAAATAGAAGCTGCGACCATCCATCGACCATAACGCATGAAAGGCCCTTAAGATGTCCTCTTTAATGACTGGCCAAGCAGTGCGATAGAATATACCTGTGAAGCCGTCTGGCCCGGAGCTTTATCAGGCGGCATATCCATGATGGCCTTCCAAATTTCCTCCTCAGAGAAACAAACATCGCAGCTCGACAAGTCCATCTGTGGCAGCCCCAAGCGTTGGAGATCGAGACTGATCTGAGGGTGCTGTGTTGAGCCAATGATACCAACGAAGTGTTGAAAAATGGCTTCTGCCTTGGCTGCCTCATGTATAATTTCCACATTTCCTTCCACTAAGGATGGGATCGAATTCTGTCGGCTGCGATGGCATGCTTGTAGATGAAAGAATTTTGTATTCGCATCCCCTTCAGCTAGGAATGTTATTCTGGATCGCTGCCTTGTCATGGTACACAAAAGCGAGGCCAAGCTTAAGCATTTCAGCTTCATCCTCTTCCTAAGGGCCTGTTCTCGAGGAGACAGAATCCGTCTGTCCTGAGCAGCCTCCAATCGAAAGACGATCTCTTTGGCAATGGCGAGTTGCAGCCGAACACCACCCACATGTTTAGCACTCCAGCTCTTAAGCGCTTTGGCCGTATTTCTGAGCTTGTAGTCCAAGAGCTTCGAAAAGGGTCCACATCTGGCCATGGGCAGGTCCAAGCGGCCGCCACCGTTTCTAGGTATCCAGAGTATTTGGGCCATATATTCTCAAAATGGAAGCGCTTGAAAGAGGGGAGTGTGCTATCTGTCTGAAGAAGCAGTGGGGCGTGGTCAGAACATTCAGACGCCAGCGCTCATAGGCAATGGTCTGGGAATTCCCCAATCCATTCCCCGGACACAAAAATCCTGTCCATACGCTCAAGAGTGGGGTTGGCACGCTCGTTACTCCACGTATATAGGCGACCGTTAAGGTGCAGTTCCCAGATAAATATCCAGCCAAATAAAACATATCCAAATATCTCTAGCTTAGTCGTTGAAAAACTTCTGCCATTTGGAACATGAAGTATTTTTAATATACTCCACGTACAGGAACACTGAACTTTCAGCTGAGAGAGACATAATAAACCAAGGGACAGCGAAAGGAACAGTAGTGACACTGACGTACAACAAAGAAATCAACTTATTAGTACCATCAGACGCGGCCAGGAAAAGCACCATGGATTATTTTTGTCACGCTTTCAACGGAAGTACGGTGTTGGGTCGCTCCCAAATTAAAGTCCAGCTGGTGGAAATTGACACTATATGTAAGCGTTTCAGCGGCCAGGCAAACAACAAGGAGAATCCATGGCATTGTCTGCTCCACTTCTGCTGCGTCTGCTGCTGCCTCTGCTTCTTCTTCTTCTTCCACCTTCCCTCCGGGAGTACTTGTTGGCAAGCAAAAGCCAGCCGCCCAAGGATGCCGACAGCGGCGGCGAGATCCATCCGGTCGTTCTGGTGCCTGGAATATCCTGCGGCCACCTGGAGGCGCGCCTCACCGAGGCGTACCAGCCATTGTTGCCACGGTGCGGCGCCATGAAGGGGAAGGGATGGTTCGACCTGTGGAAGAACGTCTCAGACCTTGCTGCCCATGATTACGTAGACTGCTTCCTGGAGCAGATGCGCCTCGTCTACGACCCTGCCATCAACGACTACACGAACCTGCCCGGCGTCGAGACGCGCGTCCCCGACTTCGGCTCCCCACGAGGGTTCAAGAGAAAGAACCCTCTTCACCCGTACGTATGGAATTATATTCTACATGAAGGATCGAAAACGGCGACCAGAGAGGGGGGGGGGGAGTGAATGGGAGCCGATAAAAATTTCTCTCTCGAGAGCAAATCCGGCCTATATCCCAAAATCACTACCAATCGTGTCCAACTCCCTTTCTTGCCAAAACCACGAAGCCACTGGAGTGCTTCTGGTCCTAGGAACAAGAATCAACCAACACAACTCAACAACACAGCGGAAACAAACGAAACTGAGCTCAGCTCACCACACAGGACAAAACCGGAACATCTGGTTTTCTGAAACCGGAACCTCTGGATACAACCCGGAACATCCGGTTTCAGAAATCCGGAACTTCCGGTTTCGCGAGAACAGGACAGCCCGCGGGAAGAACTCGACCTAAGCCTCAAACGATCTCCCGATTCGCTCCACGGATTCAAGTGAGACTTTGGGGATAGGAGGGATACATCATGAACTAGTCATGGCTCCGAAATCACACCCAAAGATGCACCGAATCAAGAGTAATTGCGGATCTACGAACCAAACACCTCTTTCTCGGGTTCAAACGAAATTCACCAAATCGAAGGCTTTTCCCGAGGATTGAGGGGGCAAAATCACTAGAGAAGGATCACTAAAGACCCATGAGTGAATCCTCAACAAAATCCCCCAAAGAAACGACCTCCAACGTGATGAACACAAAATCGCTCAAAAATCACCCGAAAAACAAAAACGCGAAGGGAACAAGAACACACAAGATCTTCACCATGAAATCACTTAACTTCACGAGGTCAACATCTTTACAAAGTGGCTAGCCTCCTCCCTTCATCCTACCCACTTGAAAGTGGAGGAAATAGAAGTAGAGAAGACCTCCCCTCTCTCCCTCACAACATGAAGCACATGGCTAGCTTAGGAGAACAAGAAAGAAAATGAACTAGGGTTCCAAGTGTTAGCTGCCATCTCCCACCAAGGTGAGTATATATAGCCGCCGGCGACCGACTAAACTGCCCCTACAACT
>OAMR01000185.1:1908624-1924619 GCA_900205405.1 Echinochloa crus-galli
GTAGTGCCCACGTGAATGTCTCCCAAACAAACATTCACGTCGAGCCTTCCTCGATCGATCTATATGTCTGGATCGCCCTGTTCGATTTATAGGCCGGGTTAGGTTAGCTAGGGTCTCTTGATCGGCACCGTCTGTCTTCCAACAAGAACACACCACCTCCCTAGCTAGCTCATATCCTCTCCCTCTCGTGCATGCAAAGCTCTCGGTAATTATTGTGTTTGGACTCTTTCTCTCACAATCTGCTCGAAGTTTGCGTAAAGAAATGGCGCCAAGGAATCGTGTCAGACCTTGGTCAAATTGCATGCAGCATTGGCGACGTACGTGAGCATCTCACCATGACATGCTAAACAATGTCAGCTAGTATGAATATAGAGTCGGCCGAATACGCATTAGAATACACGTATTAGAATATATACGTATATAGACGTGCACGCATGGCTACTGAAAAAAGCAAAAAAAAAAAGAAATCCGGGGTCTTTAGCACCGGTTTCAGGCAGCAACCGGTGCTAAAGGCAGGCCCTTTAGCACCGGTTATTCGACCCGGTGCTAAAGGGGTACCCCTTTAGCCTCGGATTAGTTGCACCGGGTGGGAAACCCGGTGCTAAAGGGCTTTCCCACCCGGTGCAGATGTCGATCATTCTGGTAGTGAATTTTGGAAAGATGTGGTTCATAAATCAAGTTATCACCTGACATTTAGGTCATGTTTATTGGGCTAGGAGCATGCCATATTTTTTTCCCTCGTTGCATGCACAGACATATTTGCTTTAAAATATAGTATCAAATTAAATATGACATCAATTGAGTATCCAATATCTATGCATATCACTACAAAGATTTCTAAACAATTATTTATTTAAGTAACTCAACCTTTAATGCATTTTTAGTGTAAGTTGGATTTCTCAATATTTATTTTCTATATCTGTAACTTATACTTTAATGCAACAATATCTGGTCAAGAATTCTTGGACATTAATTCATAGTAGTGCACGGCCTTTCACATGCTATAAGTAGAAATATTTTGTGCACATTGTGAACAAAACAGAAAAGGTAATAGCAACACATCACCATTTACACATTGTCACAGATGACTACAAAACCTACCATTCGAATTCTGCTCTTTGCCATGTTATTTACCTTATTTATAATGCATCATGCTTGGGGCGAGACCGATTGTTACCGTGAGAAACAATTATTCAAGCACATATGTGATCTGAGCATTAGACGTGGCGGCGGCTACATCCATCCATTCGATGACTGCTGTTACTTGGTACGAAGAATCGATATGAAGTGTGTTTGTCGTATCATCACACCGCAGGAGGAGGAAAGCATTGATGTACATTATGTTTATTTTGTTTCCCAAGATTGCCACACTCCGGTGCCTACGGGAAACAAATGTGGAAGTAAGCGTCAAATACTATTTAGTTCCTCATTAATTACTACTAGCAAGAACGCACATGTGACACATGCAATATAAATCGCATAATTGCACAACAATCCTCTATGGTAGGGCTGGAAAGCACCAACCACGGCTTGGCTAGCCGCGGCCACAGCCTAGCCAGAGCAGTCAAAAGAATTAGGGAAGTGCCTTCCCTAATTATCCACAAGTCGGGTAACTTTTTCCCGTGAAAAAATTAGCCTCTAATTGATGGAAACCCTTTAGAAAGTGCTCGTTTTCATTTGATACCGTAAATTCATCAACACATTTTCCCCACGGGCCCAATATATGGGTCCTCTGTGAGGGGTGGGTAGGAAAAATTTAGGTAGCGTCAATTATTTTTAATTCTATTGGATCCATCTAACATATAAATAGATTTCGGTACTTTTATGATTTGAAGAAAGGTAGCAATTGTATCCTCAACAAGGTATTGAAATATAGCTTGACATTTGTTTTTTAGGTTGGACTATTCCTGGATCATGGGCACCTACGCCACCACACCACATCCATGCATGAGTCCATGAAGGGAAGTGAATAAAGGAGCTATTATGAAAAGAAAAATGTACCTTTAACTTCATTATAGGATATATATTATGACATCATCACAGGAGATGGAAACAGTACGTATGTGTTTTGTTTTTGCAAAATACCACTACATACACAGACACTTACACGTACACACACGTACCCCTATGAATGCATGCAAGCAAACCCTACCCATATGAACGTCTCCGAGAGACTGAACCGATCCACATATGTCGAGATCGACGAAGTCAACATATGTATGCCTCGTTGTCGATAAGCATATCGATCGCCTACGATTGAAACAACAGTGCCGGTTAAAATCCTAGAATAAGTTCAAGAGAATATGACACCCATACTGAGTAAAGGATCCGGACCTGAATGAACAGATTTCACCACAAAAAATATTACCTTATTATTATGTTATCAATTGAATATCTAAGGCAAACCTTTTTTTTTATCTTTCGAAACTCGTGATTTAATTTCGGCAACGTATCAGGTGAAAACCGATCCCTCCGCGTAAACTTTGAAAACCACAATTTGATCCATTACAGCAAGTATGATCAAGAAATTTATGGCTCCCACATAAATAAGAAGTTGTGCGACAGCTACAAAGTAGGAATTCAATAAAAAATAGAATAAGGATATACAAA
The DNA here is from genome assembly GCA_900205405.1 of Echinochloa crus-galli. Lineage (NCBI taxonomy): Eukaryota > Viridiplantae > Streptophyta > Magnoliopsida > Poales > Poaceae > Echinochloa > Echinochloa crus-galli. The sequence goes on from OAMR01000185.1 coordinate 1,911,235, forward strand.
CAAAGAACTAATCCCAGTGAAAAGGCCGAATAAATTGGGTTGGTGAGTAATACTACTCCTAGACCCCCTAGTAGAAGAACAAATCCCCCTTTAATTTCACCACAAGGGTTCAAGCTGGAGTTGTTTGGCACCGGGCAAGCATACATAAAGCTATGGACACTGTGACAAATCCCCCTAGTATATAGAAGCCGGCCTGGTTCCACTAAAAAAAGTGAGCGGTGCACGTGTCCATATAAAAAGATCCAAATAGACCGTAATCGTCTATCAAAAATCTACGAGAAATGATGGACCTAGCTAACACAGGCTATCTGCACGCACATGCAATTTTAGGATCGGAAAGGAAATAATTAACCGTAAAGCAACCGTGCATTTTTCTACGTTTAGCAAGTTTTTCTACGTTTAACATGGGTGGGGTTTGACAAGCAGTGGGCTACATCCCTGGAGAGCCTTGGTTCTCGGGTCATACACCCGGCGCGCAGCAGCAGCACCCAGTATTATTGGCACCCGGCCAATGCATCACGAATTCACGACGGCGGCGACGTACGTGCGTACCCTTCACTGCTGAACAAATTAAACCCGCCCTCCCGCCCTTCAGAACCCACACGGGTTCCTCGACCTTCTCACAGTGTCCATGGCTGTCGTCGTCGTGACAGTCCATGAGAACGCGGCCACAACTGCACGGAGGAGGCCGGTATCGTCGACGCCGCGCCGGAGGGTAGGTGGTCCGTTGCAGTAGATAGTCTAGCAAAGGCGGGTGAAAATATGGCCCGTCCCTATAAATCATATTTGCAAGGCCAGGCGGCCGCCTCGTCCGCACTCGTAAATGCCATTTGCAGGTGCGGGTAACCTCATCACCCGCACCTACTAATCGATTAAAAAATAAAAAAAAGTGGGTTCCACTGGGGCCACTGTCCCGGCGGTCTGCAGGCGTCACGAGGCGCCCGGCCGGCCATGCTTGCGTCGCCGGTCCGGGAGGCTGCCGGCCACCCCGCACCGAGGCCGCGTCGTGCTGCTTCGGCCGCGCCTCTGTTGGCGGGCGCTAGAGCCGCGCCCCTCTGCCCCGTGGGGAGCCGCTCCCTCGCCGTCTGTCGAAGGCCAGGCCCCGCCGCTGCATCCGTCGAAGGTCGGGGAGCTAGGTTGCACCGTCGTCCCTAGGAGCTCCGCCTCCTGCTCCGCGCCGTGCTGCTCCGGCCACAGGGGCTGGCAGCGCCGCCGGCCGGCCTCGCGCCGCCGTTGGCGGGCGCTGGAAGCCGCGCCCCTCCACGCCGTTGGGAGCAGCTCCCTCGCCGAAGGCCGGCGACGTACCGCTGTCGTGGAAGGCCAGGGAGGTTGCACCGCCGTCCCAGCGGCTCCTCTCCCTCGAGCCTCTGCTACCGCCGCCGTGAGAGAGAGAGCTGTGAGCAGAGAGAGAGAGAGAGAGAGAGTGTGATGTATCTTACTGAGGAGGAAGAGAGGTGAGACAGATAATAAAAGAAGGGGAGGGAGAAGGTGACAGAGAGAGGGGACGGTCGGTGCCGGCGGGAGAGCCGATGAGAGGCCACATTTTGGTTGATGCGGATTGCTGACATGGGAGTGTGTTTCCTTTGCGAGTTTGTAACGATTTTCAGGAGCATAAAATGATCTAAAATAAAAAAGTTGTCAACTACAAAGTTGTAAATCTCGTTGATCTCTACAACTTTCGTATAAAACTTTTTTTTATCTGAGATCGTATCTCGCTGTGGGGCACACAAAATTGTAAATCTTTTTCATACAAAGATGTAAATCTCGGGCGCACGGCGGCGTGGGGTGGCCCGGCGGCGGCGGCGTGGGGCGCGGCGGAGGGTCGGGAGATATTATGTGGAAGGTTTGCCGAGTGCCAGATCCAGGGCACTCGGCAAACAGATCCGGCGTGGCACTTTGCCGAGTGCCGGGGACCAGGCACTCGGCAAACCGTACACGTGGCTGGCCCGGCACGTGGCCTCTTTGCCAAGTTCTTGGGTCCTAGAACTCGGCAAAGATTCTGTTTGCCGTTTGCCGAGTGTGACACTCGGCAAACATTTTCCAGAACCAATATTTCATGCTCCCATTTTCAAATTTATTCAAATACGTATCAAATATCTTGCCAAATACATACAGTAATGCACATTTTATACTTTTATGAATTATTTTCATTATTTCATGCATGTATACATTATTGTTTCTTCAGATATTTCATTATTTCATAGAGAGATAGTCGTTAAAAAATTACAAAATATCAAATGGGTCCACAAAATTATGATAACTTCAAATAAAACAATATATGTTGTCTACTGCCTATGAAAAAAGTTATGAGCTGAAACTCCAATTCAACTTTCACTTCGACTCCAAATTCAGTTGTATCTTTCTCAACTCTACGAAACTTTGAAGATGTTCTGATTTGTAAGGGGCCTACATGAAAACTTTTTAAAATTGTCTCAACTTTTTACCACAGCCTCGACATATGATATTATGAGGTTTTGACAAATTTCATGACTTTTAGACTTTTTTCTTTTTATAAAATTTTAAAACTAATCCACCAAACATTCGTTTGCAGGTTTCGTATATGGCCTCACATTGGATTTAGTATTGTGAAGTGGATTTTTCCACTTACTTTATTCAATTAACAGAAATATTTCCAGTTTAAATTTGACTTATGTGAGGAAATAACTTTAAATAAAATAAATTAGTTAAATATAGTAAACAGGTTGTAAATTAACCTAAATTTCTACATGGAGTGCAATTTCATGTCTAAGAACAGGAGAAAAAGTTTGAAGCTCAAAATCAAAAAAATTGGACACTCGGCAAATTAACAGTTTGCCGTGTGCCTGCGCCCAAACACTCGGCAAAGGCTTGTTTTACTGAGTGTCCAAAGCTAGCACTCGGCAAAGCCACGGCCCTCCCGGCCAAAAATTGGCAAAAACTTTTGTATTTAAAAATTTCAAATTTTGTTTGATTCGGTTTTCAGTTTTTTTTAAAAAAATTAGGCTTTTTACCGTGTGTGACATCTCACACTCGGTAAAGAGCTGCCACCCTAAAAGGCATCTAACAGTTGTTGACGGCCGTGGCGTCTTTGTCGAGTGTCAGGATAGAGACACTCGGCAAAGAGATACGGTCCCAAATGGCCGTCGCCTACCGTTGGAGGCCATGGCACGTGCACTCAGTGCACGTGCATGAGCTTTACCGAGTGTCTGGGTCCGACACTCGGCAAAGGTAAGGATGTGCCGAGTGTTGGCACTTTGCCGAGTGTTTTTGTATTAGACACTCGACCAATGCCTGGATTAGCCGAGTGTCTGCTATTTGCCAAGTGTCAGACTGCCTTTGTCGAGTGCCCGACGAAATGCACTCGGCAAAGGCCTTGACACTCGGCATATACGGGGGTTTTCTGTAGTGGATACAGGAGACTGTGCTACTAGTAGATGCGCTTTTTCTACGCACATCTACCCGAGAGGACATTGACATGCTATTCTTTAACGTACTCTTCACCAACATATATGTACATTCATCTTCCTGAAAGATTTCGAGCGACGGGAGCGATTCTGCGGCTGCGGCCTCTCCTGCAGCGACGCGTGCCGGCTATCGCCTATACTGCCTCGACACGTGCACCCTCGCATTTACCTGCCACCCTCGGTCACTGCTTCGGTCCGTATATGTTTTTTTCGTTTCTGCATTTAGTATGATGCAGTTGGCGTGGGCCCCCTCCGTGTCTCACCAACGGATCGGCCTCTTCCTGTTGGGCCACGGTATTTTCGTCGGGCCCTTCAGCGAGCTCTAGGGTTACATGTTGTACACGTCTAGATGGTGGCTCTGCCTCTGCCGCTTAAGATCGTCGGTGCCGATTGCGCCGGCGCCTGCTGCTCTTCCATTCTCTCTGATGCTACCCTTCCGCCCCCTGCTGCGCCGCCGGCTGCCCGGCTCCAAGGCTCCGGCTCCTCCCTGTCATCCCGCTTTGCACTCCTGCCGCTGAGGTGCGACCGGCCGTGCGTTCGTGGCTTCCTTCCCCGTTCCATTCTGTGCGTAGATTGCAGCTCCGGTTGATTCAGGCTGAGGCCGTTCACATTCTTTACTTACGCACTCCTGCGCTTTGGATGTTCTTAGGTTGGGGTCTTTGCAGTGGATGGGGTAGACCAGACATCTTGCAGTGTCAGACTTCTACATTTCCATGCACTTATTTGAGGGTTCCACTTTCCATATCCAAGCTGCCAAAGTCTGCTCTACAACCCTTGGTCGATAAGGTCGCTGGTCGTCTCCCCACTTGGAAGGGAAGGTTGCTTAATCGAAGTGAGCGTCTTACTTTAGCCAAGTCCACGCTTTGTGCAATTCCAGTCCACATTGCTACTGCATTTGCGGTGGCCCCTTGGGCTTCTAAAGCGATTGAGACCTTGGTTAGAGGTTTCTTGTGGCACGGTACAGAGGTCGCTTCCGGTGGTCGTTGCTCGGTCGCTTGGATCAATGTCTGTTGTCCTACGGACTTGGGTGGTCTGGGGATTCCTAATCTGCAAGTGATGGGTATTGCCCTCAGGTTACGATGGCTCTGGTTAGCACAGACAGATGAGGCCAAGACTTGGAAAGGATTCCGATTTAATATAAATAGGCACGCGATGGCACCTTTCGACGCTTCGGTCACAGTGCATGTTGGAGATGGGGCCTCCGCTCTATTTTGGAGGGATAGATGGATCAACGGCTGCTTTATTCAACAACTAGCCCCCAACCTTTGGTGTGCCGTGCTTCCGCGGTTAATAAATTCACGAACAGTGCAGTAGGGTTTAACCGATCGAAGATGGATCAGGGACATTAGGAACGCCCTCACAGTACAGGTCCTGGTTCAATTTCTTCGGATTTGGGATCTACTGCAAGGTCGATCCTTGTCAACCACCCCTGACAGGTTCATATGGAAATGGACAGCTAATGGGGAGTTTACTTCCGCCTCAGCTTATCGGGCATTCTTCTTTGGTCGCACTACTTTACTAGGGGCTCGGCAACTTTGGAAGACCCAGGCGCCGGCGAGATGCCGCTTCTTTGGTTGGCTGGTTCTGCATGGTCGCTGTTGGACCTCGGACCGTCTACGGCGCCATGGCCTTCGCGAAAGAGATGAATGTGCGTTGTGTGCACAACATAGTGAGACTCTGGATCATCTCCTTATTAGTTGTGTCTATAGCCGACGGTGCTGGTCCTTAGTGCTCCAACTGGTGGATCTTCAAATCCTTGCGCCTCAACATGACAGCTCATTCGCAGAATGGTGGATGGGGAAAAGAGTGTTGAAGGAGAGGCGCAAAGGATTTGACTCACTTGCATGGTTGGTCGCTTGGTCACTTTGGAAGGAGCGTAATAGGAGGGTGCATGATCGGGCTGCACTCATGCCGGTGGCCTTAGCCCCTTTGATTTTGGAGGAGGCCAGGGTGTGGGCTAGAGCGGGCTTCACCAGCTTGGTTACGCTTTCTAGAGTTTAGTTTTTAGTTTTTCCCTTTCTTTGTCTTCCTCGCACTTTGCAGCAGCTCAATAATGCCTTTGTAAACAATAACATTCTCTCTCTTCTTAATGAAAAACGTGCTACGCACGTTCTAAAAAAGGATGGGGTCTTTGTCTATCTCCATTGCTTTGTTGTCCGCATTGTCTGTTCTGTCGGCAACGCAGGTTCCACGATCTGAATATCTGATCCACCCTTGAAGACCACAACGCTCTGCTTCGTCCATGTTGTTTTTTGTTCAGTTTACTCTGTCGTGCTTTCAAATTCTTTATGTACGCCACCAGCAACCTTTCTGGGCTATTTGTGCTTAGCTGCAGGTTGGCTCCCTCCATCTTCTTTTTCACTACTCTCGGGGCTTGCATCTCTATAGGCGTGCATGCGATTAGTATACTCAATGATTGCAATGGTATTGTTCAATGCATGGTCTGCTAATTGCCTGTTTCATGTACAGAATAGTTGTTACTGGCCACCTGCCGTTGCTTTCAGCTTCAATTTGTTGTCCGATTCATTAATCACAATGCGATATGAGGTCTGTTAGTGCACATCTACCATGTACCAAAAATTGGCCATAAGCCCATAAACGCAACCTAAACGGGTGCGGCGTTAGCTAGGGCGCCAATCTTCCTAGTATTGATCATCCATGACTGCCTGATCATACTTGTTGACGATTGAGCTGTGGTTGACTGATCAACTGGATTGATGATGCATCTCTTGAAGAAACAAAAGAAATGTCGATGCAGCTCTTTACTCTTGAGTTTCATTATCAAAGGAATAAAAGATGAAATCAACTATTGAAGTATTTGTTCTGGTCAAGGTGTGCGTGTGTGTCCCCCTTTTCCTTTTATTATTTTTATTACTTCATTTTGTTTTCACTAACAGTTAAAGTATAATTTATTAAATAAAGAACATGACATATATAGTACTACAAGAGTAGTTTTCATATAGAAATCTAGAGACCCATTGATCACGTATCAGTAACTTTTCATATACTGATAGAGCAAGTTTAATTTCTGTTACCAAAAAAATGTATAAAATGATCTGTATATTTGGAAAGGGAGGGATCGCGTATTACCAGCAGCGACCTAAAATAGCAAAACCGATCGCACTCGTGGCCCTAGCCGCCGCAAACCGATCTCAACCCCGGCGCCGTCGTCTCCTTCGATGGCGTCGCAGCGTCGTGCACAAACAAGGCGAGGCGATAAGGACCGCGGCGGCGGCGGCGCCTCCATCGACGGCGTCCTGCTGAGACAGCTCTACGAGATCCTCCTGCGCGTCCCCGCCAGGCCGCTCTGCCGCTTCCGCGGCGCCTGCCGGTCCTGGCGCGCCCTCCTCTCCGACCCGCACTTCGCCGCCGGGAGCACCACGACCCGCTCTTCGCCGTGTGCGTCGCCGGCGGCTCCCACGGCGAGGCAGGCGATATCCTGCTGCTGGACACGTCCGGCCGCGTCGTCAAGCGAGTGAACACGGGGCCCTCCTTTCTCGTGCTCCAGATGCAGCCGCACCACGACCTGGTGCTCCTCCGCCGCCTCGCCGGAGTTGATCCTGGCCACCCCCTCCGCGTGCTCGACCCGGCCACCGGCGCCGTCTTCCCCTTGCCCTACGACCACAACGCCATCTCACCCTCCACTTTCGTGCTTGGTAGAGCCCTAACCTCCACGGGGGGACATGGAGACTACAAGGTGATCAGCCTCAGCGACGCGAGCGCTCCCTACGCCACACAGCCCTGCAAGGTACTTACCGTTGACGCGGACTGCCCCTTCTGCCCCGGCATCGCCGAGACGGTGCAGCACCTGTTCGTTGAGTGTCCGCGGCTTGCCGCGGTTTGGGACAGGCTCATTCCGGGGCGCCCGCCACCCAACTCGCTATGGGCTGCCATGGAGGGGCTCCAGGACGCTCTGAGTGGCATGGCGCCGGCGGTGGCGCACACTGGAGCTGTGGCGGTGGCGTGGGTGCTGTGGAAGGCAAGGAACCGTATGGTCTTCGACGCCGTGCAGCTGACTACAGAGGCCGTGCTCCGATCCTTGCTTCAGCACGTCGTGAGTTGGGAGTGCCTGGCCTCCCGGCGCCTAGACATGGATCCCCTTAGGACTTGGTGCCAACTTTTGATTGATGTAGATTAGTTGTGTCGGTTCTTTTCTCTTCCTCCCCCATGTCTCTTTGCTGAAGGCGCTGCGCCGGCCTTTGAAAATTGTACCACTTCGTTTGATGGAATGAAAATGTTCAGGTGGGCCGCTGGCCCCCAGTTGTTCCCTCAAAAAAAAAAAGCAATGGCGGCGGCCATGGCGTCTGGAGAGTCGTCGCGCCGGGGCCTCCCGTCAAGATCAGCACGCTCCACCGCAGCAGAACCGTGGTCGCCGTGGGCGTCGTCTACCATCTTGCAAGCAACAACTCCAACTCCTGCCATGGTTGGAGGATCGCGGCGTTCGACCTCGAGGCGGAGCAATGGCGGCCGGATCTCCTCCATCCAAGGCCCCGCAACAGCCGAAGCGTGCGCCGGCGGCCACACGTGCAGAAGCTTGGCCGAGGTGAACGGGCGGCTGGCCGCGGTCTGCTCCACCGTGTCAGCCATGGACATATGGTGGCTGCTAACATGCTCCGGCGACGGCGAGCAGCAGGCGCTGTGGTGCAAGCTATGCAGGGTTCACACGTTGTGTATTCAGCGGCGCCATGGGCTGTTCGTGGATGGTGAGCCACCATTGTTGTGGCTGTGGGTGACGGACGACGGGAGGGTCGCCTTCTTGGTGCCAATGGGTGAGAATAGGACTGTGGTGCTGTGGATGTTTGATCTCAGGTCAGAATCGTACACGGATGTGGCAGTCGTGAAGAACTACCTGAATGTTGGGGTTGGTTTGTACACTGGGAATCTGCTGCGGCTGGTTTAACGTTCTTGTTCATCGGATGGAGGAGATGGAGCTGTAGTACTTCTCTTTAAGTAATGGAAGTGTGTACTTGGTCATATATGATTAGCTTTTTTTTTGTAAGAATTAGTACTCCTATATATGATTCAGTTTTGCTATTATCTATTACTAGATTGCATTATAGGGATGATACAAGTGAATTCGTCCATGACGCCTCATATATGAAGCATTTTTTGTGGGTTGCAGAAACTAGCTTCGGGTTCAAAACTTCAAATATAGGACAATGACCAACATAACAATGGTTTTGCCTACTCTAGGTTTTATTATAATTGGCATGGTCATGTGCACATTGTCATCATTGATGAGAACTAAAAAAACATTTGCATGCAGTGGAATTTTGTTTTTTGTAAGGATTTTTAGCTAGGTTTATATATATTCTAAGTCAAAAAAAATTTACCACTGACAGTATAAAGAAGTTGTTGCTAGTAATTCGTCATGAAACCAAAATTTCATCAATAGATAATTTTTCAATTCTTTATAACTCATATTTATATCGATATATTGGTCATGATTAAAAAGATTTGGCATATATAGCACAAACATGAAAGTGTCCAACAAATGCTCGCAGCTCGTTAGCTCGCTCGGATCGCAACCGGCTTGGCTCGACTCAGCTCTGCTCAATGCATATTCCTAACGAGCCGAGCAAGAGATTTTGCTCGTTAGTATAACGAGCGAGTTCGAGCTGGCTTGCGAGCTGCTCACGAGCTTAACGAGCTAAGTGACTTAGCAGGTTAGCAGACCACAAGCTTCGCCAATATGCAGCCCAATAAGTCCAGAAACCTAATCCTTATACCACATATGTTAAATCTTTAACTATAGGCCACAAGATATTTGCTATTGAACTATCAACAATTAAATCTTTAACTATGGTCTATGAAACTTTATATTATTATCTATGTCTTGATTGATTTGACTAGGGTTTATCAACTATGATACTTGAATCATCCGCATGCCATATTATGCATGATTTTCTATGTTGGTTGATCTTCTATATGCCTTATTTGATTTGGGAGTGTGTGTACGCTTGTGCACTGGCTCGCGGGCTGATCGAGCTCGCTCGCGAGCCAAATGAGCTGAGCCGAGCTGGCATTTTGGCTCGTTACGTTAACGAGCCGAACCGAGCTAGCTCGTTAACATAACGAGCACTACCGAGCCGAGTCGAGCTGGCTCGTTGTCCACCCCTAATCGGGGCCCATCCAACTCTCACGGATGTCCAACTCACACCAACCAAGCTGCCTACGCTAGGTCCGAGCTCCTTATCTCTGGCGTCTTATGAATGAACATTCAACCAATATGCAATGATTAGTTTTAATTTGGGCAGCATTGCATGATGAGCTTATGTTTGGAAATTAACACCTCTAGAAGCCTATCTCATTTCAATTTCTTTAGCTAGCGATATGTCATCTATTGGATTATTTCTGCAGGTTTTCCGTGTGCAGTTCGTGTTTGAGCATAGGTCTGTGTAGTTTAGATAAACACTATTTAAAAAAGTTTGATTTTAGTTCCTGCACTACACGTCCATATTAGCAATACACATTCATTTTTGTTACCACAATAGTGTTATTATCATGCGTGCTATGTTACCAATACACGTCCTTTTATGTTTGTTTACATAATATTAATCTTCATACTTTTTATGTGTTATACGTGCTTGTGTTTCTATAGGCATTTCCCCACGGAGCGTGTTGACCTATTAAGTGTTGCAGATGTCATGACGGATGGTGAGAGAGGGCTTGATCTCGGGCCCTGGGAGCGGTAATAATTGATCCATCGATTGATGACGCATCGAAGAAAAAGTTGAACAAGTTGATCAATCAAATTGAACAGGTTGATTGATATATACTATAGTATAGATAAAGAATTCAAAGTTGAAGAACCTATACTTAACATATTATTTCGTTGACTATGAGTATCGTACTATACTTATTTTGTCAGCCGTCGTAAAGGCATCAATACCGGAATCCCCTTATTTGCCGTGTGCCAGAAGCCAAAGGACATAATACACACGGCAACGCCTTTGCCGTGTGCCGCACACGGCATACGGCACACGGCAAACAGCGGCCGGCAAGGCCGGGCTTTGCCGTGGGCTAAATGACGGGCACACGGCAAAGCTTTTGCCGTGTGCCACTGCGGCCCACGGCAAGCCCAGCCTCATGGCCGTTAACGGCGACGGCGGGCTTTGTCGTGGGCCGTGACGGGAAGGCACACGGCAAAGGCCCAAGAATTGTCGTGTGCCCTGTCTTGGCACACGGCAAAGCCTGGCCACTTTGCCGTGTGCCTGACCTGGCACACGGCAAAGTATCTGTTCCAGGTGCCACGTATGGTCACTTTGCCGTGTGCCAAAGCCTGGCACAGGGCAAAGTGACCATAGAGGGCCCTATTTGTTTTACATTTTGACGTAAATGAGATCCCCAAACAGCACAAAACATCACAGGCACTAATATATCATAATAACCATCACAGGCATACATAATATCATCCATAACCATCACCATACACATCACAGGCAGTTATAATCCACAAATGCATAGAAAGTGCATAAACAACGTCGTACAAGTCCGTACAAGTCCACAAACAAGTCCAAATGCAAATAACGTCCTACAAGTTGAGCTGATACATCCAAGTACACAAGCAACTCACTTGGTCGGCGATGGCGGTTGCGACGACTCTCCCAGGGCTCCAGGCACCCCAGGCGGTGGCGGTGGCGGCTGCAGCCACTGTCCCGGCCCCATAGCCATCCACGAAGGCTGCGAAGGCTGCGACCACGGCCCCGGCGGCCCAGACACCCACCCAGGCAGCGGAGGCCACGTACAAGTCTGGGTCGGAGGGTACTCCTGCACGATGCCGCCGATTGATTCTGTGCATATAGTTTCAAGTTATTTCATGTGTTAAGCTATATCCTAATTTCATAGTAATTGTACTACCCTAGGTCACTACTACACTCCATGTTGTCGTTCTAATTGCTAAGTGAAAAGAATGTAGAGGCTCAAGTGACTCACAGGAGTATGTGAACTACCCCGTGGAGGTAAAACTGGTGGGCTGTAAGCTGGCGGCGGTTGACCTATCTGCTGTCCCAAACCAGTGATGTACGCCCAGGCATCACCTAGTCTCTTGCGAACGGCCTCCTGCTGGCGCCGAACCTCCTCCAACAAGCTCGCCTTCTCTGCGGCTCACTTCCTCGCCTGCTCCTCCTCCCGGGCTTTGAATCTTGCCTCTAATATTTGATCAAATGTTATAATACAAAACAAACATATGGAAAAGATCAATGGCGGTTGAAACAGTAATAACCTCGAGTGCCTCAATTTGGGCCGTGATGGCGTCTGGCCGTGTGCGTATGGCCGGGCTTGAGCTGGTGCTCTGAGCTCGAATCTGAGAGAGACTAGGAGTACTGCTCCTGTTAACAAGGCGGTCGGCAACCCAGTAGTGGCCATGCTTCTTGCCTCCTTGCACCCTCATGACGACTTTTCTGTCAATGGGCTGGGTGACCGGATCAAAATCTGGCCCATGGACCTCCCTCGCCATCGCGTTGTAGTCACTGAGGCGGCTGTGGACGGTCGGTCGGGTTGCTGTAGGCCTCGGGCCCATCTTTCGGGTTGAAGGTGACGTTGGACGTCGCCTTGCCCTTATGGGCCAAAGCCCATGCCTGGAGCTGGGAGCAAGGCTGGTCATCATGTGACTGCGACTGTGAAAATAAAGACACTGGGATCAGAGATTATACATAATTGTATGTTAGCATAAAGAATGGACACATTTACATACCCATTTCTTCGCATACGCGCCAAGGTTACGGTTGCCTTGATGGTGTTGTGCACCTGACATCAACAACTGACGCGCACGACAAGAGTTGTGGATCTCCACCCAACCCTCGGCGCACCACTTATCAACGATCAATCCCCAGCACTGCATATCCGCTGCGTACCACCATGGAGGCACCTGCACGTAATCAAAAACATGACATATAAGTATCACATAGAGCACGCTTCATCTCAGAAAAAGATAGTATTACTATTTACCATCATGAATTGCTCCCGGGTCAGCCTCATGTTTCTTGCCTACATTTTCTTCACCACCACTCCTTCGTGTCGGCCCATATATGTCACGATGGCCTGGACGCAGGCCTCGTACATCATATCCACCACCAGCTTGGTGCACGCTGTGTCAGCCGTCTACATCGCGAGGGCCAAAACTCCTGGCTCGCATTGGTAGAAATCATGCACATAAACATTTTGTTATTATTTGAAAAATGTCCAATGAATGTACTGTATTGAGAAAAAATAGTTCAGGACTTATCCAAAACTCGTTCAGGGCCCGCTCCGCCTTGTTTGCCTAGATCCTGCCGTCCCGATCTTATGCATCGAGACAGTCGCGGTAGTGGGCCCACGACATCACCGGTTGAAGGCTCCCGGCAATCATCTTTATACGCCAGGGTAGTGAAGCCTAACGAGGCCTCCCAGGATATCATTGGGCATGTGGTCGTGAACTCCTAGGGCGATGACGTCGAAGTTCCTGAAAAAACAATTAAGACAAATGATTAGATTCAATTGTGATTTTTAAAAGAAAACGTGATCATAACTGCAAATGTTACTTACCTGGGGTGGGTCTGGTACAAGCCTCGGCCGTCCCTCTAAAGGTATCGGCCGGTCCGGGAGCTTCGACGGTCCTCGCAGCCTGCTCACCTCCTCCTGTTCTACCTCCTCCTCGTCACCCGAGACATTCGCCTCAGGTACCTCGTCCTCCTCCTGCTGCGCATCCCCCTCCTCCTCCTGCTCCTCCTCCTCCCCCCTCCTCCTCCTTCTCCTCCTCCTCCTCAGGTGAGGGTGACCTCTTACGAGGCACACTCTTCCCCCTCTTCCCCTTCCTCTGTCTAGCCGTGCCCGAGTCCTCAGCCTCGGCTGCAACAGCAGCAGGAGGAGGAGCCTTCCGCCGCCGTCGAGTCGACCGGGAGGACGACTCACCACTGCCGCCAGACTTCCCGAGTTCTGAGGCGAGCGACCTCAGTACACCTC
>OAMR01000185.1:1954671-1968328 GCA_900205405.1 Echinochloa crus-galli
CACACACACACACACACACACACACACACACACAGAGAGAGAGAGAGAGAGAGAGAGAGAGACTGGTGTAGAGATAACAAACACAGAAGGAGTGATTTCCCTATAGACCAATAACAATATCTCGATGTGTGTGGCTGCCTCAGTGATACTAATTAATATCCGTATGTCTTCCTAATATCCTCACCCAGCGGTGTGGTTTATTCCAATGTGATTTCTCTACATAACTGACTAAGAACCAGAAGTAGGTGTGATGTATTTAGCATTGTTCATTTGGCAGCTCTGAACAATCAATATAGATGAGTTACATGAATCAACATATACCTTCTCGATGATCCAGCAACCAAAAACTTGTAGGCTTAGAGAAAAGACATGCCTAATAAATATAGCTGATCAGCTTTCTCTTGTAGGATTTTAGTCCATATTCAATAATTGAAGGATGAAACAACTAACGTGCTAAGGCTATGCATGAGAGTTCATGCTAGTTCAAATTATGTTCTAGTGACAATTCATACATTCTAGTTAAATAGGAAACACACACACACACACACACACACACACACACACACACACACACACACACACACACACACACACACACACACACACACACACACACACACACACACACACACACACACACACACACACACACACACACACACACACACACACACACACACACACACACACACACACACACACACACACACACACACACACACACACACACACACACACACACACACACACACACACACACACACACACACACACACACACACACACACACACACACACACACACACACACACACACACACACACACACACACACACACACACACACACACACACACACACACACACACACACACACACACAAACACACACACACACACACACACACACACACACACACACACACACCAGTGTAGAGAGAACAAACACGTACACAAGAAGTGATTTCCCTGTACACCATAACGATCTCTCGATGTGTGCGGCTACCTCAATTGCATGTTGTACAAAGTGGCTCCCATCATGATCAACGCTGCTACTTGGCCCTAGAGTGCATGAGCCTGAATGTAGTGTTCATCACTGGAGTTACCATCTACACTGCTATTAATTTAAAGTGTTGTACATAATGGGTCATATTATTGGACACTGGCTCCACATGATAGACTTTTAGTTGAATAATAATTGTAGTATCTGCATCTACTGGATTGTCCTTATATATAATGTGCAATTAGAGTATCAGTATGGAGTGAATCTTCATATCCTGCCTAGCCTTTGAAGGAATCTCACAGAAGTGGTGTTTTCATGATCATTCATTGCACAATAATATGACATGAGGACCCCAAATAAATATTTGTGTGTCTTCATGATATCCTCACCCAACGGTGTGGTTTATATTGCAATCTGACTTCTCTCCATAACTGACTAAGATAGAACCAGAAGTAGGTGCGATGTATTAAGCATTGTTCATTTGGCAGCTGTGAACAATCAATATAGATGAGTTACATGAATCAATATATACCTTCTCGATGATCCGACAACGAAAAAACTTGTAGGCTTAGGAAAAACACCCTAATAAATATAGCCGATCAGCTTTCTATTGTAGGATTTCAGTTCTAGTTAAATAGAAACCACACACACACACACACACACACACGCACACACACACAATGTAGAGAGAAGAAACACGTACACAAGAAGTGATCGATTTCCCTGTAGACCATAACGATCTCTCGATGTGCGCAGCTGCCTCAATTGCATGTTGTACAAACTGGCTCCCATCGTGATTAACGCTTCTACTTGGCCCTTGATGTGCATAAGCCTGAATGTAGTGTTCATCACTGGAGTTACCATCTACACTGCTATTTATAGTGTTGTACATAATGGGTCATATTATTGGACACTGGCTCCACGATGATAGACTGCTAATTGAATAATAATTGTAGTATCTGCATCAACTGGATTGTCCTTATAATGTGCAATCAGAGTATCAGTATGCAGTGAATCTTCATATATATCCTGCATAGCCTTTGAAGGAATCTCACAGAAGTGGTGTTTTCATGATCATTCGTTGCACGATAATATGCTATGAGGACCCCAAATAAACATTTGGGTGTCTTCATGATATCCTCACCCAATAGTGTGTGGCTTCTTCTAAGTCTAGATTATCTACATAACCGCCTAAGAGAGGTCCAGAAATAGGCAAGTGTATTTAGCAAGGCTCGTTTGGTGGATCCGAACAATCAAGCTAGTACCTTAGCGAGAAACTGGGTCGTATGTGTAGAGTAAATACAACATATTTGCTGTGAAAAATAATGCATCTGTCACTGCAAAACAACTCGTGTCCATTATATCATGAAGGCAAACTTATAAAAGTAAAATTTTCCCCAATGGATCACCAGAATCTGATAATAGAATAAAAGTACATCCTTGCTTTTTTCTTGTTAGAAAATCATCATACAAAGAAAATTATGGTGCCCTATACTATATAAGGTAACCTTAGAAGAAAGATATGATGCAATGAATTCATATTGGATTGTGTTTGGAACATGACTACTTACTACCGATAAAATGTAGTGCAAGTGTCTACACACAAAAAAGGTACTGGATCCCTAGATGTGACCACGACAAGCTGTTGTAACGCTTCCTACTTTCTTAGGTTCATCGCCACTTCCTAAGTTGTCTACAAAACTCCTATGAGCCACAAGTTCTAGTTAAATAGAAACCACACACACACACACACACACACACGCACACACACACAATGTAGAGAGAAGAAACACGTACACAAGAAGTGATCGATTTCCCTGTAGACCATAACGATCTCTCGATGTGCGCAGCTGCCTCAATTGCATGTTGTACAAACTGGCTCCCATCGTGATTAACGCTTCTACTTGGCCCTTGATGTGCATAAGCCTGAATGTAGTGTTCATCACTGGAGTTACCATCTACACTGCTATTTATAGTGTTGTACATAATGGGTCATATTATTGGACACTGGCTCCACGATGATAGACTGCTAATTGAATAATAATTGTAGTATCTGCATCAACTGGATTGTCCTTATAATGTGCAATCAGAGTATCAGTATGCAGTGAATCTTCATATATATCCTGCATAGCCTTTGAAGGAATCTCACAGAAGTGGTGTTTTCATGATCATTCGTTGCACGATAATATGCTATGAGGACCCCAAATAAACATTTGGGTGTCTTCATGATATCCTCACCCAATAGTGTGTGGCTTCTTCTAAGTCTAGATTATCTACATAACCGCCTAAGAGAGGTCCAGAAATAGGCAAGTGTATTTAGCAAGGCTCGTTTGGTGGATCCGAACAATCAAGCTAGTACCTTAGCGAGAAACTGGGTCGTATGTGTAGAGTAAATACAACATATTTGCTGTGAAAAATAATGCATCTGTCACTGCAAAACAACTCGTGTCCATTATATCATGAAGGCAAACTTATAAAAGTAAAATTTTCCCCAATGGATCACCAGAATCTGATAATAGAATAAAAGTACATCCTTGCTTTTTTCTTGTTAGAAAATCATCATACAAAGAAAATTATGGTGCCCTATACTATATAAGGTAACCTTAGAAGAAAGATATGATGCAATGAATTCATATTGGATTGTGTTTGGAACATGACTACTTACTACCGATAAAATGTAGTGCAAGTGTCTACACACAAAAAAGGTACTGGATCCCTAGATGTGACCACGACAAGCTGTTGTAACGCTTCCTACTTTCTTAGGTTCATCGCCACTTCCTAAGTTGTCTACAAAACTCCTATGAGCCACAACAGTGGCGGAGCTGGCCCAGCACAAAGACTAAGGCCCAGCCAAACTACAGTGTATAAAATGGGCCAAAATCCCTGCTACAGTAGCATATACAGTGGCTACAATATGCAATATTTGGGCCAGCGACTAGGGCCCAGGCCTGGGCGGCCTGGGTCGCCGCTCCGCCGCTGAGCCACAAGGATGGCGACAAAGGGGCTACCTTTTGCATATGGTGGTGGACATCTAGGTTGTTGAAGTTGTTGCCATCACTGTTGCATGGAACAATATCATAAGTCGGTGGTCTAGGTCCATGTGGAGTATACGGTCTTCATGTGCCAGGTGCACCAAAGGATTGATCCAACACATGTGATCCACTTATCTGTGACTAGTTGTGGATAATAGGTGGGGAAGGACGTGTGGAGTGAGGGTGGATTGTACAATGAGTAGAGCTAGCGGATTCACGGCCCAAGCATTTGTGTGTGTTTGTGTGGTCTACTCACATATGCAGGGATGAGGGAGGAGGAGCAAAATGTGAGTTGGTATGGTAACGTGGCACGCCACATTAGCGGTGGCAGCGCTGGGTTTAAGGTTGTCATCATGGTAATTGTGTGGCGATGGAATCAACATGGATTTTCCAAGGGTGCCTGCCTGGACTGGTAACTTGAGAACCGAGATTTGCTTTGGAAAGCGTGCACACGGGATGGGGAGTCATCCGAGCTGGTCCCACCAGCACCTCCGGTGGGGCCACCATGTGCCTAGTGTAGCGAGCTTCGCGCAGCAACCAGGCAGTTTTCCAGGCAACTTTGTGGGGCCACCAGCATTGGATTCCATCCCACCTCTTCTTCCTCTCCTACATCTCATATTCTCGAATAAGCTGCCCCCGTCTCACACTTCTTCCAGCCATGGTGGCTCCCTGGTAGCTCGATCCTCTAGCCTAATGGTGTCAACATCAGCAAGTCCATTAGCGGTAGATGTTGCGGAAGGAATGAGCTCATCATACCAGTCAATGGCGTCCAGAGGAGTAGATCGATCTGGGTGGTGATATTGCAGTTCCAAGGATTCCCTTCCCTCTGTCAAAGTCCATTGAAGTTGGGCCCGGAGAAGATGACGAGCTAGGCGAGATTCCAGGAAACCGCATTGACAAAAATGGTACATATCGATACTTTGAGCTCATGTGCAGTTTTAATCTATTGTGCTTCCCGATAATCCATAGCTTTCTCAGCATCTCATTTCAGATTCATGGAGTATGCCTATTTCGTGTGAACATGCATCCTCTTTTAGCTGCTATCCATTCATGAATCCTTCACTTTTCAGCTTCCATAGCTGGAACCCACAAGGTTGGTGATTTTTTTATGCCCCTGATTTTTTTAAAGAGAAATCTCTGCTTGTATTGAAAGCAATAAGAGTTTTATAGGCATCCATCCAAACTAGGAAAACCAGTCTAACAAGGGAAGAACAAAAAATCTCCATGCATACTCTGTTCAAACTGGTTGGGGCTGGTGTTGCCGGCACCAGATGTGCGTCGAGCGGTGGCCTTTTTCTACATGCCTACCAACACCTGACGAGCAAGTGACAGTTCCTCGTTTACGAAATGCCTGAGTACATATTCCTAAATCCAAATCTTACAACGCTTGAGAACAAATCGAACGGAAAATAAATTCAAATGCAAACTGAGAGACACACAAGAGCACATGGTACGGAAATAAACTGACTTTTGGAGTCGATCTTGGGATAGACAAGAAGTTGCGTCCATGGTTCTGATCGGTTCAGGCTGCTTTAGTGCCGGAACACCACAGTGACATCAGGAAACAAGATCATCGAGTCTAGATCCATAGCAAGCATGGGTGCAAACAAATCTTGGCGGGGCAAAGTTTGAGGAAGAAGCATTGCCCGCTACAGTCAGACCGTGATTGAAGGGGAGGGGAGGATTGATACGGATGGCAGGAAAGCTCGAGATAATGGATCTCACTCCATTATGAAGGAAGAATTCGATGGGAGATGGGGCAGGGAAGAGCTAACGACGGGAAGAAGATGAAGAACCCTTGCCACTGTGGGAGATGGGGAAAGAATAGAAAACAACGGGAAGAGGATTGTTGCCTGGTGCGTGAGGCAGGAACCAGGCAGATGGGTGGGTGAGCACAACAATGCAATAAAAAAATACTAGCAGGAAGGGCACAGGCATGCGCACAAATCTTTCAGATGGTACAGAAGTTACCTGCCTGCGTAGGTACCGGTGGGATAACAATTCCCCGGTGGAATCCTCACTGTTCGGCGACTCCAGGCAAAGTTGGTGGCAGGGTTTTCATTGCCGGCCAATTATCAAAACAGTGGTGAGAGGTTTCCATAGATGTTGGGCGGAAAGGGCAAATGGGGCAATGTGATCAAGGTCTTTGCTTTGGGATTCTCTTATGGGGTCTGCTCCAATGGGGTGTATGGTAGTCACACACGATTTCCACTTTGGTCCTAGGTGGTGGAAGGCGAACAACGACAAATGTTAGTGATAGCACATCAGATAGCACATCGGGTTGATTGGGCGTGGTTAGATGGGGATGGAATCTGAGGCAGGGAGGAGGTGGGAGGCCTAGTGTAGTCAAATGGATGTCCTTAAGACGGTGAGTGAGTATAATGCTCGCCATTGATAGGTAGCGATGATGGGTCAAAGCTAAAACATGGTGGGATTGGGATAGAGAAAGGGTGGCTTAGTTGAGTGGCAATTGAGGCTGCATGAGTGATTAGGGGGGAGTAGTTGGGGTATTGGATGCTTAGGTATGGACGTGGCACCAATGAGGTGGGGCTACCATCAAACGATGATGAAGAGCTCCATGGACATCATCATAGACATCCTAGGTGGCATCAAGTGATGATGAAGAGCTTCATAGACAGCCTAGGTGGATCAGTCCCTATCGTAAGAAGTTTGTATGGGCTCAAGATGTCAGGAAGATGGTTAGATAGGAGGTCAAGGTTAGCATGGTGAAGCTCACCTATAGTCGTCTTGGCTGGTGGTCCGGTGAGCTTGAGCTAGGCAACAAATCTTGTTGCCATGGGTTGTGTGGTAGTAGAACCACCTTGACAAATATCAAGAGAAGAGGGGAAACATAGTGGTGCAAGTCGGGAATAAGGAGCGAGGTTGCTATTTATAGGCAAAAGTGATAGGATTACCATGGCTGGAAGGGTGACATCAAGACGAGCTCGGCATTTGCACGCGGGGTGCAGAATGGAGCAAATGCTATGTCTAATGTGAACTAGGGTTCCCGATCTTACGAAAGGTTCTGATAACTATCGATTTGGCAGAGGCACAACACAAATCGATCCAGCTTCCGAACAACACGTTCTGAACCCTACAATCGCAGCACCACGTCTCCTTAGGTTATCAACCGGTGTTGCATGGTTGACCTCACCAAGAAGGCTAATCCTTGCCTGTGAATCAAAGAACACAAGCAAGAAAAAGAAAGAAAGCAACACAATTGCAGATGAAATTAAGCACACGAAGTTGGGGTCTCACAAACCGACGAGCGGTGACACTGTTCTTGACAGAATTGATCTAAGCAAAATCCAAACCCTTATTGTTGGTGGCGGCTAGCTAATATAGACTCAATGGTCATGGAAAGACCCCTGGTCGCGCCCCTAAAGGGCTTCCACACAATACACGGCCCAAAGGCCAAAAGGCGGCAACGCAGCACCGAAACAGATTCTGGACGTCAACTTGTTTCGTCGATTCCCGATGACTCTGGATGAATTTTGACATGAGACCAGTGCAATTGGAAAGGACATCCAAATCCGACCCATATTTGACCTGGGCGTGCGATTTAGCACTGACTACTCCTAGACTCCGAGGTGGACTCGAAGTCGACTTGATTTGGGCCTCCATCTTGACTTGCACGCCCTTGCCGATCCCCTACACCTTGAAACTCTTCTCCAACTATCCTCTGGTCCTCTCCATAGTCCCTAATTACAATGTAATCATTAGGTAGCAATCTATTATTATAATTACATAAAGAAGTACTTAGGAACGAGCTCCCCTATAAATTCAATTGTCGTGCGTGAGCTCTAGTGATTGGACCTTGAATGATCAATGGAGGATTGTTGTGTATCCACAGGAGTGATGTCCTCATCAATGTCCAAAAGTAATGCAGGACAGAAGGGAGAAATGGCGGATGTAGAGGAGGGTGAGATGAACCTAGCTGGCAAGTGAAAGAGGAGGTCAATGAGAGAAGTCTATTTGTTGATGGCGATGATCTACTACGGGAAACACGAGGTTTGAAGCACTCGGCAAACCATCAAAAACACTCGGTAAAGCCTTTGCCGAGTGTTACACTCGGCAAAGCACACTCGGCATATCGGGTGTCGGCAAAGCCTTATTTGCCGAGTGTTTTTTATCGGATACTCGGCAGAGGCTTTGCCGAGTGTCAAAGCGGACACTCAGCGAACCTAGCAAGATCGGCAAACAATGATTGAAAAAATAATAAAAAAACACCGGCGCAGGCCGAGAGAGCGCTCCCACTCGCGCCTGGGGCCGCCGCGCCTGGAACATCACCTCCGCGCCGGTCGGTCGGGCCCGCACCCGCGCCCGCCCTGGGCGAGCTCCCTCGGTCAGTGGGGATGGCATGGCTTAGAGGTCCGCCTGGGCGAGCTCGCTTGGGGCAGGCTGGAGCTCCTTCGGCCGGTGGGAGTGGGGCGACGCGGCTGGAGCATGCTCCGCCGGTGGGGGTGGCGCTCCCTGGGCGAGCTGGCTTGGGGCAGGGACGGCGTCAGGGAGGATGCGGTGGTGCCAGCGGCAGGCGCAGGGAGAGGATGTGTGGTTGGGAGAGGGAGAGAGGGGGGAGAGAGATAGAGGGGGCAGGTTTATCCGAAGGTTGAGTGAGAGATCCGAAGGGGAGGTGGGAACCAATAGCGTTTCAGCATTCAGGAGCATCGGATTGATGACATGGAGGGTTTGCCGAGTGTTCACTCGGCAAAGACTTTCTTTGCTAAGTGTTATCCAAGACATTCGACAAATAATTTTTCCAACATATTCAAAAAAATAAAAATATCAAATAAATTTTAAAAATAATCAAATTTTGGTATGACACAATTTATATAATCTATGACCTACACAAAAATTAATTGTAGTCAAATTCAACTTTGATCATCAATTTGATTCCAAATCCTAACGACTACTTTTCAACTCTCCGAAACTTCTCTGGAGATTCTTCGATTTATAAGCAATGTGCGCGACAACTTATTCAAAAGTTCTCAATTTTTTACCATAGACTCTATGTGTATACAAGTCCATCTATATGATATAATGATATCATGATAAATTTCATTATTTTCATAATTCATTTGCTTTTTTAGAATTTAAAAATCATCCGGATCCACGTTTGTGGTCATATTTCTTGAACAAGATGTTCAAAATTTCTTTCCGTTTCATGGGTAAGGCCTTAAACTAGGTTATATAACATGAATATAATTTCAAATTAGATAACTTATAATAATATTTTGAGTTATTAAATCATTTCAAATACAACGTTGTCAACTACAAAGTTTTATATTACATCGAGGTGTACAACTTTCGTATAAATAGTTTTTTCATATGAGGTCATATAAAAAAGTTTGTGTTCAAAAAATAAATTTGCCAATCCTCTCATATACAATCACTCATATACTTCATGTGAGTTGTTTCAATTTTGTAATATCGTTATGAAAAATGTGTGAAATGTTATCAACTTTTTATCACAGTCTCTATATGTGATACAATCACTTCATGATAAGTTTTATGATTTTTATACTTAATTTGCTTTTTTAGCATTTAAAAATCATTTGGACTCACATCTTTGCCGAGTGTCATTTGAAATACACTCGGCAAAGATATTTTTGCCGAGTGTCAAAGAAAATACACTCAGCAAAGAGCTTCTTTGCCGAGTGTATTTTTTTGACACTCGGCAAACAACATGAATATAATTTTTCTACTCCTATTATTTTATTATTTGAAGGTTCAAAAATGAAAAAAAAATAACTCTTTGCCGAGTGTCATTTAAAATACACTCGGCAAAGAGCTTCTTTGCAGAGTGTATTTTTTTGACACTCGGCAAACAATATACATATAATTTTTCTACTCCTTATAATTTATTATTTGAACCACTTACGATTCAAAAACAAAAAAACTGAATTCTTTGCCGGTGTGAACTATAATACACTCGGCAAAGAGCCTCTTTGCCGAGCGTATTATTTTGACACTCGGCAAACAACATGTATATAATTTTTCTACTCCTTATATTTTATTATTTGAATCACTTATGATTCAAAAATAAAAAAATTTAATTCTTTGCTGAGTGTCACTTGTAATACACTCGGCAAAGAGATTCTTTGCCGAGTGTTTTATTTTGACACTCGGCAAACAATCTCTTTGCCGAGTGTTTTTTATTTGCCGAGTGTCAAAAAAATACACTCGGCAAAAAGCTTGTTTGCCGAGTGTCCGAAAAAATTTACTCGGCAAAGAGTTAGGCACTCGGCATATACGGGGTTTCCCGTAGTGATACTATTGCCACAATATTTTGGGACAAGCTCACCAGTAGAGGAACCAAGGGAAGCATGGGCCATATCCATCTCAATGAGAGTTAGAGGAGGTGGGAATGCAAGGGGATACTTAGTGCCTTAGTGGTTAGTGCATTGGCTGTTACCATGGTTTACTATGGCGACGGCACAGTGAATGGTGGGGATTGGGGAGCAATACATGCAGTATGCAGAGGAGGGAAGAGCTTGGAGAAGGGATGACCAGACCATTGCTAGGCTAGCATGTTAAGGACTTAAGGTAGAGATCGAGGGAGGCAGAGCAGGCTGGCCAAGTTGGTCCAGTCCAAGAAGAGGAAAAAGATAAAGGGAAGAGGAGAAAGATGGGGAGTACGTGGCCATGGGCCGGCTCAGTTTTGGCCCGAGATGAGGAGTATATCACTCCAGCATAGATCCATGGACGTATATCATCCAAATATTAATAAAGAAACATTCAATGCATGAAGCATAAATCCATAATGCTAAATAGCCACTGAAGCAAACATCCTGCACTTGCCCTGCATGGTAGTGCTAGGACAAAAGTCATTTGCCTCGCTATCATAACGATGGGCACATCGTCTAGCATGGAAAGGAACATACATTGAAACGAGTCACATACCGTGTCGATCATAGGGTTTGATTATTATTGGTGGTAGTGCTACTGATGCCACCCAAAAGTTTTTTTACATATAAATCAAACGACTACTAAATTTGTGTTTGCCAAATATTAAAAGTTTGAATTTTAGTTTGACAGTAACTAGAAAAGGAAATAAAGCTTGTTTGTATCTAAAAGTCCATCTGTTTTACGTTCGTGGGATTCCCAGCCGTATACAAACCGACCCACTTTACGAATCTTCCTCCCAAACCAAAAACCAAACGTACGATCCAACAACGCCTTCTCTTAAGTCTTAACCCACGCGGCGACGTTTCCTGCCGGCCGGCGAGCCTACGCCGCTTTGAAGATATCTGCATCAGCAATCAGCTAGTAACAATGGCGTCATCATCGTGGCACCCACAGACCAGCAGCCAAGCAGCCAACGACGGCGACCCCATGGCCTCCAGCTCCAACTCCGACGGCGGCGTCGTGGATCCAGACGAGCTCCTCGAGGCGCCGCGCCAGCGCCTCCCGGCCAAGCTGCTCGGTGACCTCTTCCGGTCGTGGCGCTCCCTCCTCTCCAATCCTCTTCGGGAGCCGCTCATAAGAGACAGGGAGGCGAGGAAGACGAAGGCGAGTACAAAGTGTTCACCGTCACCGTAGACGATGACCTCGTACAGTCCTGCAAGGTGCTCACCTTGGGCGGCGTCGGCGACGGCGGCGGCGGCGGCGGCGGCGTGTGGAGGGAAGCACCGAAGCCTCCGGCGAGGGTCCGATGCGACAAGCCATGGGTAGCGGCGGCGGTGGCCGGTGAAGGGGTGGTCTACATCATGGCGTTCCACCGCCGGGACAAAGCGGATTGGATCGCGGCGTTCGACCTCGGCACGGAGCAATGGCGGCCGGGGCTGCTGCAAGGCCCGCCGGCGGCCGGCCCGGTGTCCGGCTTGACCGAGACGGACGACGGGCGCCTCGTCGCCGTCTCCGGGGCCTTCGCCGGCGACGACACGTCCTCCTCCGTCGTGGAGCTGTGGGTTCTCGTGGGCTGCAACGCCGACAAGCAGGCGCTTTGGCAGCTGGTGTGCGCGGTGCCTCCCATGGCGCGGGTTATCGGCCATGAGAGGGCTGAGGAGCCCGTGTGGGTGCTCGACGGCGGGAGGGTCGCCGCCGTGGTGTGGTCACCGGCGGCGGCGGTGGAGGGTGTGGGTGGGGTTGGCGGCGGCGAGCGTGGATGCCAGAACTGGGTGCTGCGGGTGTATGACACGAGAACCGAGGCTTTCGAGGACGTGGCGCGGCTGTCCAACTCCACGGATGTAGCAATCGGCGTCTACACCGGGAGTCTGCTACATTGATTTGATCCTAGAACACTCCTCAAGTACTCAGGGAGTTCGTCAAGATCGAGTTTTTCTAGTTTCTGAACGTCATGATGATGCATGGCATCATGTTATTTTAGCTTTCTTGTGGTATGGAACAGGATGAATCTTACTAGTTTTTTTTTATGCACAACATTTTTTTCAATAAGGGAAGTTTTATTGAAATCAAGATTGTTACATCGAGATGATTAAAAAACCTTGAGATCCTTCCGACCTCTGCATAGCTAGGATGCACACAGCCTTAAAAAAAAAGAGAAAAAACGAACACACTAATGACCCGCAATTTTTAGACTAGACTGCCACCCATATGCCCGGGTAAAAAACCTCCTTAGCCACCCGCGCCAATCGTTGACATGCCGCTACAACCATATCTTATGAGGTTGGCTTCTGTAGGATAGCCCATGTACGGAGCCAGTGAATAACCGAATAGATAACCTGCAAAGGGATAGCAGCATATCTATCTATCTATACTATAAAGAGAATAACTTTTGAAAACACTTCTCACCAAAATTAGAGCCACACCGACATCACAGAGGATCCACCTGTCATGAAAAAACGTTGACGAAAGGGAGGGGGGAGACCCATTTTATCGACGTTGTAAGGTGATTTCCCCCTCGAAACCTAAAACTTTTTTCACCCAAAAAAGGGCCCACCTAAATATACCCACATTTACACCCACGTCTATACACAATTATCCCGTATCGCTAATAGACAATAAATTGGAGAGTTTTTCTCCATATATATAAATGCCAACTATCATGAGTTTTGAGAATACCTAAAGCTCTCCATACATGAGAGCGAATATAAAATATTTTTAAAAGCGCTTTGCAATAAAGTGAAGTGATATTGTTTTATTACCTACATGTCATCAATAAACGTGCGTACCGCACGTGCTTTCTTGCTAGTTTCTTTTCAAATACCAAATCATTTCTGCATAGCCACAAGGACCAACAAAAAGCCGCTGCCCCAAGTAAAACAAACGGTTTTAGATTATTACTAATCCCCCCTAGCCAAGTCCCAAACATATTTGTGACGCTAAAAGGAGGAGATAAACCTGATGCCACATGTATATAACCGACCATACTGCTCGAGCAGAATGGCAATCGAAGAACAGGTGTTTAATTGTTTCATCTTTATAACAAAAATAACACTGTCTACTCTCATGCCAATTATGTTTAGCTAGATTATCTTTCGTTAAGACTACACCCTTACGGAGGTACCAAAGAAAGATCTTGATCTTTAACGGTGCTCTTATTTTCCAAAGTTGTTTATTTATGTTGGGGACATCGTTGTGGATCATGGCCAAATAATGAGATTTCACCGAGAATTGTCCATTGGGATGCAAATTCCAGCGAAATTCATCTTCCTCTTGGCT
>OAMR01000185.1:1995351-2041507 GCA_900205405.1 Echinochloa crus-galli
GGATATGTACACTTTCATGTCTAATATGAGGGTATTAGTGTAAATGTCAAATGTAAGGGTGTCTAAATGTGAGTGTCTTCATTGATAGATACATGAGAGTGATGTGAGTAGTTTGAGTTTCTAATAAAACCATAGGCCGATTAATTTAAATTGGGCTGCCCTTCTTAGTACAATGTTAAACACTTAAAGCATTGGTGCATGACACTTGCATAATTGTGAGAACATGTCTAAAAGAAATAAAAAAACTTAAAATACAAAATTTGGATTGTATTTTTAGGAGCGGACGGCAAGGTGGGCCGCACTTGGAAGTACATTTCCAAATGTGGCTCATGGCATGAGCCGCACTTGAAAATGATGAGCATTTCTAAGTGTGGCTTATGCCATGAGCCGCACTTGAAAATGCTCATTTTCAGGTGCGGCTCATGGTCCTCATTTCTAGGAGCGGCTCACAAGAGCAGCCGCTCCTGGAAAAGCATTTACAGGTGCGGTTCCGTGCTACAGTGCCAGCTTCTTCTCAACAAGCACAGCCGCGCTTCTCGTCCGCTCCGGAAAAAAAATGCTGCCGCACTTACAAATCGTTTTTGTAGTAGTGAAACAAGATTAGGCATGGAGAAAGAAATAGTGCTTGCCAACATCTGTGAAACTTCAGCGACCTCTTGGGATATTGTTGTAAAGGCTAGACGTAAAATTGAGATAAAAAAGATCTCAGACTTTTCATGTTTGGATTAAATAACTGAATCACCTGAAGTAAAGTAAGCATGAGTTTGTGTAAGTTGGACTGTTCAATATCACCTTACATGGAATGGTTAAAATCTATACTCATGCAGATATGTTCTATGGAGGAGCTCATCGATCTCTTTTCGAGGGGGTTGAATGCTGCCAACAAATTTCCAGGCGGTATAAAGGTCATAACGATATTCAGTGGCATCGAAACAAAATTTCCAGGACGGTATAAAGGTGTGTAACGACGACATGCAGTAGCAGCTAAACAAATTTTAGAGAGTACCGTACCGCATCAGTACTCACTGTTTGGTCCTGCTTGCGGGATACTACTGTTTATCTCCTGAACCTACCTGATTCAAGCTTTTTTTTTTAAGGGAAGCTTTATTGATGTTAGACAATTACATCGAGATGATACAATTATATAAGATTCAATCCGGCCTCTACACACAGCCCATAAAAAAGAAAAAATTGAAAGCACCATGATCAAAAATCATGTCGCAGCAAGCTACCACAAGCGACTTCACATTCATCCACTTTACAAACCAAAGCAGCTCTTGGACTATGACGTAGGCTCCCGAGACAACACCTCCAACGAGGAAACGGCATGCGCACGTGCTGACATTGCAGTTACCCAATCAATTAAGACCAGATCAGAAGTTTTCACCCGAGGGAGTAATTCATCTTAATCCAAACAATGCCTTCAACAAGGTCATGCCAGGTACAACCAATTAAGGTCAGAACTAGGAATTTCTTCCCGGAGCAGGTGAATTAGTAACAATTACCACTACGATATAGTCACACCGTGTTGCTTCCCCCTTCTTACCAAGCCAATGTCAGACCTAGGAATTTCTTCCCGAAACCGGTGAATTGGTAACAATTACCACCACGACATAGTCACACCGTGTTGCTTCCCCCTTCTTACCAAGCCAATGCTTTCATATAGACCAGACCTGACCCACTTCAAACGGCCACGAACTCCAAAACCGGCAGACCATCTGAAATCGTAACCTGAGATATCATGCTGCAAAGTAGCCACTGAGTACCCGTGCATAATCCACCAGAATAAATTACAGATAAAATCCGTCTTCGAGTAAGAGAATCCGCGAATGAAGCCAAGGTGACTCATGTCTCCTGGTCTATATGAAAATAAAGGCGAAATTGAAGATGTCATCACCAGATGTAGTTGCAAAGTCCCCGACTGCCTTGGGGACCACCATGGATCCCGGCCAGCCTCCGCCGGATCCCATGCACGGACGCCGCCTGGGCTGCGGAGGGCTCGATCAGGACGCCAGCTGACCGGATCCACTCGTCCCCGGCGTGGATCTGGCCGCCGTGGACTTCCGTCACATCCTTCACCAAGCGCGAGGACAGAGGGGGCGCTGCTCGTGCCCGGCCCTCTTCACCAACCTGATTCAAGCTTAGACATGCCTATAGTATGCACTCTTAAGCATAGTTTTGAGTTCTACGAGGTGAAGTAATTCAGTATTCCTCTCACACTTTTTTTCTCTCCCAGTCATGTGAAAACTGCTATTTAGGCCAACATTATGAAATAAAGAGGTATCCATGAATCCTTCCTTTGTGTTGTATGCCTTCTCGCTATACATAGGTTCTTCCTACTTGAATGATGGCAGAACATGTTAGCAGCTAAACTTCCTCTACACTAAATTTGGAGTAGGAGTGATTAGTGGTTGTTTTCAGAATAAGAGTGGCTAATGAACCTGAGGCTTTGGAGGAAACCAACAATATCCATCAAGTTCAACTGTTTGGAATGAGTGAAGATGGAAGAGTTGATCGGTGCGTTGAAGTTGTCCATCCACCCCATATTATAGTCCGTCCCCTCCGTCGTTGCTGCGCTCCGACAGCCCCGCAGGTCCAGCTCCATGTGTCGTCGGTCGCTGACCACCTATTCGTCCCCGGCAAGCATCGTCCGCCGCCTTCACTGTCGCAACGGAAATGGAGAGCGGGCGAGAGGTATCTTGGCAGCAGCTGTGCGAGGCGAGACAGAACAGGGGCAAACTTGACTTTTTCTCTAAAAGTTACACCGTTAAGAGGACTTAACAGAACAGGGGCAAACTCTTCCTTCGTTTAGAAAGCGGTACTACTACTACTTCATACATAGTAAACACATGCATGTCGACGACTACATACATACATATATGCCAGAACAACTTAAAGATCGATGTAGTATAGCAGCTTTTGTTAGGGCGATGGAGCACGAACCCGGTGATGCTAGCTATTACTGTAGGAGTCAGCTCCGGATGTAATAACTTTGACTGCAAGTCTAAGGCACATGATGCATCTTTTCCCTCTCTACAAGTTACCAATACTGGCAGTGTGTAGTCGATCAGCGTGTCTTATGAGAATCTTTCTACTTCTACTTCAATATATCCCTTGCTACTTCAGCACCATTCCTCCCCCTTTAGAACCACAATTAGTCATTTATATACAACGTACTCTCACAGGCTACATACGACCGTGTGTACCTATATATTTGGCTACATACAACGTAATCACAAAGTTAAAAAAAGTAAGGGTAAAATTACCATTTAGTTACAAAATAGGGGTAAAAACGCTGAGTATGGAGGGAGATGGAGAGGCCGATGATGAGAGCAGTGCACAGCGGATCAGAATCATCAGCTTTTAATTTCACATACCAGCAAATTCAGACGGCTGTTAACAGAAACACATTCGTAATCCTAAGCCCGCCTGCGCGCCGTCTGCTGCCGGTCGTGGCGCTCACGGGAAGCATCGAGAAGCGGCTGATCGTCGGGAATCTGATGCAGGCCGGTTCGACGAGCTCGATCAGGTTGTTGAATGGTGCTATGCATGAATTAGCCTGTGAAATGAAATGATCGATCAAATCGCTGCTCGTCTCGTCGTTGGTGCTAATTAATGGCAAGTTGATTAGGAAGAAAATAAATGACATATGCATGTGTGGCCGCGCCCACGGTTCCTCACTTTGCCATATGCGTGGCCACTGCCGGCTCCCCTCGGGTGACAAGAACGTGTCGGTAGTGTTGCTGCCTTGACATATATTATTGACATCACATACTTTTATTTGCTCTGGAGACTTTCCATTAGCAGGGAGGAGTTATTTAATTGGAAACATGTGGCTCGTACATCTGTGAGGGTTCAATTCTACATGGTTAGTGGTGGCCGGTGGGGCTGAAGAGTGGAGCACTGATGAATCTTTTGTGCTCCCACTTACCAATTGTCTAATTTTTTTCATCTGCTCCCACAAATTCAGGGCAGAAGTGGCTCAATTAGCTGGAAGCAATTAACTATACCTTGTGATGCAATTGCCAATAGTCACCAATGAAGGAGTGAACTCAAGCATCTTAAAAACAATAACCAGCTACTACTGTGCTTTATTTACATCTTTGCTTTGAACTGTGATACATAGCAGATAGTGCTAAAAATGGTGTCCAATGTCATTGTCCTTATGCAATGTTGGAGGAGAGGGAGACATGAGTAGTGGGCCTATTGGCAGGTCTAATAAGGTGTTCGATCAGGTGACTTGTGTGTTGCTAACTAACTTATATCTAGGCTTAGCTAGTGGGCTCTTTTGAATGTGGAGCACTACTGCTGCTGAAATGCATTGTATTTGATTTCACATGAACCATTTTTGGCTCTAGTATACGTGCCAAATATAGTTAGTCTTGTAGGCGATCTTTATGCTTCAGTGGTTTAAAAAAGATATGGGTTGTCCATAGCATCCAATTACTACATTTGAAATGATACAGATGTGGTTTAGATTTTTGCACCTGATTAACAATTTATCTCCATTTTGTATGATAATCAAACCTGCACTCAAAATAAGCAGAGTCGAGACTTTATATTATCAGGATTGTTCTTAGCCATATTTCAATCTGACAAAAGTTGCATGTATGTTTTCTTGCAGTAATTAGGTCTAACTAATTAATTCTAAAAGTTTTTTCTATGTGCATCATTCAATGATATGAATAAAGTTGGGTGAGGTAACTATATATCTCTAACACGTGAATATATAAGCTTGAAGAATATAGATACATAAGTGGGCACTATTTCATTAATTTGTTTCATACAGCTATTTGTTACATATCTCATTTCATAGTTTCAATATTCTTGTTCAAAGACGAAACACTTCAATGATCGACAGTGGTAGAAATAGAAGTAAAAGCTGCAGCTAAATGGAATGGAAATTGTAGGAAATACAAGATAGTTCATCAATGTTCGTTTTGTATGAGCTAGTGGGTCGATCAAGATAGTGCACCTGAACATTGGGACAAATAAATTAATTGTGTGTTTCCTACAATTTCCATTCCAGGAGCCAAGCAAGGGTTTCTGCACGTTACCCAAGTTTGGAAGCCTTTTCTTACACCACGAACTCTCCATACTTGTAGCAGAACCTGTGCAAAATCTTTAGCGCTAGAAATTTCCATAAATGGGCAACCTGTTCTAAGTAAACATCATATTGCTTAAACTTTCAGAGTTCTTCTAGACTCAAAAAGGGCCATCTTACATAGAAAACCTTACATTGTAACTAATGATGTGTGTGATTATTAAGTTCTCACTTTCATAGACTAATCAGACAACACTTGGAGACAAGAGGCTCGTGCATCTGTCAGGGTTCGATTCCTCATGTATGGTTTGTGGATCTGAAGAGTGGAGCACTGATCAAACAAATGTATATGTTTCCAGTTGTCAATAAATTTAACCTTTTTTGCTCGTAGTGCTTATTGTTAAACGGGCTTAGCTGAGCATTATGCTGCAGTGACACAACACGTCAGATTTCGAGCACAGTTATCATCTCGGTTCCAATGCCTGCACTCCTACAGAATCTTCTGCTGTTTCACTAAAAAATCTGTACCAACCTTGTTAGTCAACCACAAAAGCAAACCAGAGTTGCAAAGATTTCCAACCAATCTCGGCACATATAAATAGATCCCCTGCTCCAATCCTTGGTCTCCAACCAAGCAGCCAACGTTTAATCAGAACTGGCCATTGCACTAGCATTTCTTCTTCGTATATTGATCAGCACTGTGATGCTCAGAAATGGCCTCTAATCTGCTGGTCATTTATATCTCTGCAAGTCTCCTGTTATTCTTCTTGTCAAGTGTTGGAGCAGATGGAGATATCAATATTACAAGATCTTCAGAGATAAAGAAGGTGGTTGATGTTCGTCGATATGGGGCTCACGGTGATGGATGTCATGACGATACAGAGGCATTTGCAAAAGCCTGGGCTGCAGCATGCTCCTCTTCGCAATCTGCGGTCATGCTCATTCCCAAGGGCAAGAGGCACCTCATCAAGCATGTAACCTTGTCTGGTCCATGCAAATCCAGCATCACGTTACTGGTGAGCTAGAGCTGCATGAATCCTTGCTAGCAAACATACTGTATATTCAGGTTTATCAGTTTATGTTCCTATAAATAAATCTTGACACGCAAAAATCTTATGCTCCTTTGCACTTGAATTTAATTCAGATTGAAGGAACTTTGGTGGCTCCTCCAAAGGGGTCATATTGGAGCAAGAAGACCAGCAGGCACTGGATTATGTTCAATGATGTCAATGGACTAACTGTAGCAGGTGGCGGGACCATCGACGGAAATGGCAAGATTTGGTGGCAGAATCCATGCAAAGCTAACTCAAGACTTGTAAGTGCTTCATTTTACTTACTAATGAGCTATAGATATCTATACTTTTTAAATTTTATCTCGAAAGCTTGATAATGTTAATTCTTTTTTATTTCTTCCTTTCTTCAGCCATGCAAACAAGCTCCAACGGCTCTGACATTCTACTCCTGTAAAAATCTCAAACTGGAAAACTTGAAACTACTGAATAGTCAGCAAATCCACATGTCAGTAGAGGATTGCAGCCATGTCAAAATAGCCCGCCTGTCAATCACAGCACCAGGCACTAGCCCTAACACCGATGGCATCCACATCACCCGCAGCAAGCATGTTCAGGTCACAGACTGCAAGATCAAGACAGGAGACGACTGCATGTCCATCGAGGATGGAACAGAGAACCTCCATGTCAAGAACATCGTTTGCGGACCGGGGCACGGGATCAGCATTGGCAGCCTAGGCGATCATGGCTCCAAAGCTCATGTCGCCAATGTCACAGTGGACACAGCATGGCTGTATGGCACAATGAATGGAGCTCGCATCAAGACATGGCAGGGGGGCAGGGGCTATGCAAAGAACATCGTATTCAAGAACATGATCATGGGTAATGTCCGGAATCCGATCATCATCGACCAGAATTATTGTGATTCAGCCACACCATGCAAGAAACAGGTGATTATTTAAAAAACAAAGGTCTATGTGCATCCAATCCGACTGTGCAATTGCAGGCATGTATGTAACCTCAGACATTTTCAACTTTTTTACAGAAATCAGCTGTAGAGGTGAGCAATATTCTGTTTAAGAACATCAGAGGCACAAGTGCCTCAACAGAAGCCATTAAGCTGAGCTGCAGCACAAGCGTGCCTTGCCACGGCATAGCCTTGGAGAACGTCAAGCTGACTCTCAAGGGAGGCGACGGTGTTGCCAAGAGCACCTGTGAGAATGCAAAATGGAGGAAATCAGGGACTGTCGCTCCACGGCCATGTACTCTAAGCAATTGATCAAACAGAACAAAGTTGATAACACGAAGTTGCAAACCATCTTCAAACGATGTCATGTACTGCTTATATAAGTTTTTAGTGTTGTTTATGGCCAGATATATGGGAGGATTCATCAATTGTAGCTGTAAGTTTGTCAGAGAACATGACATTGACAAATTAGCATATCTCTGCATGCTAAACTTTCATAAAGAACAAGTTGAACTGCTAGTAGGATCTAAGCCAGAGTTTATGTTCTACCATAAAGTAAATGCACACAGAAACAGATGTTCTCATTTCTAAAGGCCGAACCATACAAGATGAGGAAAAAGAATGTTTGGAAAAAGCTTGCCAGAATAACAGTGAGCTTACAGCTTCAAGCTAGCAATTAATAATATTTATCAAAACAACACAAAGACAAAGTTCTCCATCTCCTGCTAGTGTCAGTTGCAGTACTACATCAGAACAAGAAGAACAGCAGCAACAGATATTGACAAGGCTGCAACAGGTTTCAATGATCTGTTTGAAACAGCTAAATGTGCAGTCAGTCCCTACTTCTGAGGCACACAAAATGATGAAACAGGGGCTACCTCCTGAGGCTGGCAAAGACAGCAAGTCACATGTCTAGACAACACGGGTGGCACCGACAGTTATACAGGTAGTTAAGGTCGTCGCATCTTAACATTCAATGGTATCTCCTTGTAAGAGACAACCTTTTCAGCCGCCCGCCTCAGGGACCTCCTCCCTGCCACCTGTCCCTCTGTAAATGTCATTGAGGAACGAGCATCATTCTGCTTTTGATTTGTCTTTTGCTCCATGGAGGCATTTGAACTGGAAGAGGCCAAAGGAGCAATAACATCTTCATGCAAAGTCTCAAAAGTGTTGTTTATGTCCTCAGAGGATACTGAATTCAATCTTGAAGATTGTCTCCTTTGAGATTTTCTGCAAATATTGAGGTCAATCAAGGCCATTATGTTCCAGTTGTTCACAATTGCATTGGTTGAATGCAAGGAATAGTATAAGCAGGCGAAACTAACCTCTTCTTTTCTTGGGGCAAAGGTGCACTGCTGATTATGTCACTTTTGGGATTTACATCCTCCACAGCTTTTCCAGCTTCACACAATGCCAGCCTTTGTTTGTTTGAGTTCCTGCACACAAACTTTCTGATTCAACGGCATTGTTTGGTGTTTGAAGTACAATCGAGATACAATCAGGGTTCTGTATGTCTTCCAGGCCTCATCTGAGCCCCACTGAAATGGGCTCTTAGGGGGTGAAAACCCATACCAGCCAGCTAGAGCCCAGTAATCACCAATTTTCCCAGTCCTAGCTGCAATTTGCGCCTTAAACAAGTACGGAGTAAACAACAATAAAAGGATGACCCTTACCTCTTGTTACCAATGTCTTCCGGTGGCTTGGGGGTCTCAGTTGTATTAAATGGCACAGATGCTGTAAAGGAATGGCAATTGAGTGCAGATTATTTTTCCTTCAAATACCATGTCCAGAAAAAGATGGAGCAATTAATAGGTAGTTGGGATACTGTCCTAGGGATTTAAGATTAAATTCCCTTCGTGCAATATGTACTTATGAGCACAAATAGACAAGAATATGTTTATTCAAACTTTCTAGCATATTGCAATTGTTTCGTCTGAAATTAACTGGATAACGTTGATTAAGTGGTACATAAGAAATGTTGAAAAACTGGAAAAGATGAGGACCATTACATTGACCAGCCCAATGACTCTTCTTGGTGTTGCAGGGGTTAACATCAATTTGATGAGCCTCAACTCCAGCAGCCCTGGAACAAACTTTTTGTATCTCCTGAATAACATTGTAGGGAACAAGTAACCTTATAACATATTGTTGTGCAAGTTCGCTTCTTTAACTGAATAAATGCACTGCCTACCTTCAAATTTGCTTCCTTTTGTAGTTGTTCATTTATCTCAATTTCCTGATGCAATCAAACCAGAGGTCAAAAGGTAACATATTAACATCAATACCTAGAAGCTGAATCAAACAGCAACATATCAGCTGTAGAGGTGAGCAATATTCTGTTTAAGAACATCAGAGGCACAAGTGCCTCAACAGAAGCCATTAAGCTGAGCTGCAGCACAAGCGTGCCTTGCCACGGCATAGCCTTGGAGAACGTCAAGCTGACTCTCAAGGGAGGCGACGGTGTTGCCAAGAGCACCTGTGAGAATGCAAAATGGAGGAAATCAGGGACTGTCGCTCCACGGCCATGTACTCTAAGCAATTGATCAAACAGAACAAAGTTGATAACACGAAGTTGCAAACCATCTTCAAACGATGTCATGTACTGCTTATATAAGTTTTTAGTGTTGTTTATGGCCAGATATATGGGAGGATTCATCAATTGTAGCTGTAAGTTTGTCAGAGAACATGACATTGACAAATTAGCATATCTCTGCATGCTAAACTTTCATAAAGAACAAGTTGAACTGCTAGTAGGATCTAAGCCAGAGTTTATGTTCTACCATAAAGTAAATGCACACAGAAACAGATGTTCTCATTTCTAAAGGCCGAACCATACAAGATGAGGAAAAAGAATGTTTGGAAAAAGCTTGCCAGAATAACAGTGAGCTTACAGCTTCAAGCTAGCAATTAATAATATTTATCAAAACAACACAAAGACAAAGTTCTCCATCTCCTGCTAGTGTCAGTTGCAGTACTACATCAGAACAAGAAGAACAGCAGCAACAGATATTGACAAGGCTGCAACAGGTTTCAATGATCTGTTTGAAACAGCTAAATGTGCAGTCAGTCCCTACTTCTGAGGCACACAAAATGATGAAACAGGGGCTACCTCCTGAGGCTGGCAAAGACAGCAAGTCACATGTCTAGACAACACGGGTGGCACCGACAGTTATACAGGTAGTTAAGGTCGTCGCATCTTAACATTCAATGGTATCTCCTTGTAAGAGACAACCTTTTCAGCCGCCCGCCTCAGGGACCTCCTCCCTGCCACCTGTCCCTCTGTAAATGTCATTGAGGAACGAGCATCATTCTGCTTTTGATTTGTCTTTTGCTCCATGGAGGCATTTGAACTGGAAGAGGCCAAAGGAGCAATAACATCTTCATGCAAAGTCTCAAAAGTGTTGTTTATGTCCTCAGAGGATACTGAATTCAATCTTGAAGATTGTCTCCTTTGAGATTTTCTGCAAATATTGAGGCCAATCAAGGCCATTATGTTCCAGTTGTTGACAATTGCATTGGTGGAATGCAGGGAATAGTATAAGCAGGCGAAACTAACCTCTTCTTTTCTTGGGGCAAAGGCGCACTGCTCATTATGTCACATTTAGGATTTACATCCTCCACAGCTTTTCCAGCTTCACACAATGCCAGCCTTTGTTTGTTTGAGTTCCTGCACACAAACTTTCTGATTCAACGGCATTGTTTTGTGTTTGAAGTACAATCGAGATACAATCAGGGTTCTGTATGTCTTCCAGGCCTCATCTGAGCCCCACTGAAATGGGCTCTTAGGGGGTGAAAACCCATACCAGCCAGCTAGAGCCCAGTAATCACCAATTTTCCCAGTCCTAGCTGCAATTTGCGCCTTAAACAAGTACGGAGTAAACAACAATAAAAGGATGACCCTTACCTCTTGTTACCAATGTCTTCCGGTGGCTTGGGGGTCTCAGTTGTATTAAATGGCACAGATGCTGTAAAGGAATGGCAATTGAGTGCAGATTATTTTTCCTTCAAATACCATGTCCAGAAAAAGATGGAGCAATTAATAGGTAGTTGGGATACTGTCCTAGGGATTTAAGATTAAATTCCCTTCGTGCAATATGTACTTATGAGCACAAATAGACAAGAATATGTATATTCAAACTTTCTAGCATATTGCAATTGTTTCGTCTGAAATTAACTGGATAATGTTGATTAAGTGGTACATAAGAAATGTTGAAAAACTGGAAAAGATGAGGACCATTACATTGACCAGCCCAATGACTCTTCTTGGTGTTGCAGGGGTTAACATCAATTTGATGAGCCTCAACTCCAGCAGCCCTGGAACAAACTTTTTGTATCTCCTGAATAACATTGTAGGGAACAAGTAACCTTATAACATATTGTTGTGCAAGTTCGCTTCTTTAACTGAATAAATGCACTGCCTACCTTCAAATTTGCTTCCTTTTGTAGTTGTTCATTTATCTCAATTTCCTGATACAATCAAACACCAGAGGTCAAAAGGTAACATATTAACATCAATACCTAGAAGCTGAATCAAACAGCAACATCACTATACCTCTACTTCTGAAGATATTAATACTCCATTCACTATTGCACTGCATTCATTTTGCTGTGACTTCCCCTGCATAATATGTCCACAAATGTTGCATCAAATCAGAACAACCCAATTTTAGTTAACTCTTTAGAGACAAGAAAGAAATATATGAAACAGTATCTTACCAAATCTTTTCCAGTAGTTGGTCCATGCTTTTCCTGAATACTCAAAGTAGATGGAGCTGAAGGATCTACGGTATCCTCATGCAATGCCCTGTGAGATACTTCAGTGATCTCACAAGATACTTGGTTGAGTCTAGAAGATCTTCTCCGTTGAGGCTTCCTGAATATAATTAGCCAACAGTCGTAACAAGTTTCAAATTTCAATCAGATAATGTTGCAGTGAAGGACACATCCCATAAGCAAGAAATACCTCGGTTCTTCACGATCCAGTGACATAATAGGCTGCAAATTAGGCTTGTAGTGTTCCTGCATCATGGTAGTGTCCTTTATGCATTCACTTGATCCTGACTTTCGTTTATTTCTGCACCTTTCCACATAAATTCTCAATCAATAAATATTAGCTCAGAAATCATGCTATCTAGAATTTGATTGCAGCTGCGGATTGAACATTATTAAATCGACAAAATATACCTCTTTCTCGTTTTATCTTGTGCTGATTCTTGGTAAACGGTATCTGATGGCACAGAAGCTGAGTAGAAATAGAATCAAGCGAAAACAGAAAGTTAACAATGGCTGGCTCAAGGCAAAATAGAAGTTGCACAATATACAATGCTTTGTGTTGAATATGGCAGTTCGAAACCTTTAAGTGCAACAAATGAAATGGTTGCCTAGCACAGTAAAGGAATCTACAAATTAAAATAAGATAACAAGAGTGAGCTTTACATTTCGATTCAACACCACTGGTCACTGCACCATGAATGTGGCGAGCCTTGACTGCTGCAACTTTGGAAGGCATGGCTTTCAAGACCTCCTAATTTCATTACATAAATCAAACAAGTCAGAATTCTAATAGTTGTGGACTAACAAGAAGAATCATTTTACTTATGAATTTCTGTCGTTGGGTAGCAAGCTTATTCTTTCTCTGGAGACAGTACATGAGTATAAACCATGGCATCTGTAATAAAAGGAAGCTGAGTTAAGCCAATCTTACTTACCTCAAGCTCTGAATCCTTTACTTTAAGCAGTCCCGTTGCACATGAAAGCTCATGCTGCAATTCCTTGATCTGCATGTCATATCCTCAAAGGCTCAAATAATTCCCAAATCAATAACCACAATATGAGTACTGATAATCAATGAAACTCAACATAAGAGAAGCCAGACACTTACCCTATCTTTCCCTGTATTTAGTTCCTGCAGTGAAGCATAAAAAAGAAAGATTAGGATTCTGCACCACAAAGTAAATAATATGTGTATGATGCTTTGATAAGTACTTCCTAAACATAAGCTCATTGGGACGTTGACCCAGTCTCCATTATGACACTTTAATTAATAATATCTATATCAATAGAATAGATTAAACAGAAATGTTATATATTATGAAAGTTTTTTCCATGATGAAGTTTGGCCATTGATGGCCAAAGCCAAAGAGTTTGACTTAGGACAGTGGATTTATATTTGGCATTGGAGATAGTATAAAGTCAAAAGAAAAGGGTGTAGAAAATTTACTTGGGTTTTTCATATCCAACATAATTGAGTTAAACCCAAGCATAATTTGGGAAAAATGTATCTGAACTACCCAAATGTAGCACTTTTCTTTTTCTTTTAAACTTAGTGTTATTGTGGTGCACAGCATCTAGCAGGATCATCAACAGAGGAGCAACATCACAAGAGTAAGAGATCAATATTAGTGCAGCCAGGGTGAGACAGGGTACTACTGCAGCCACAGTGAGACAGGGATTGGATGGAGATTTAGACTAACCCCGAGCATTTGAGAGTTCGCCTGCGCAAGCTGCTGGTTCTGCTGGCGAGATGCTTGCAGCAAGAGGCGGAGCTTTTGGATCTCAACTCTGCTGAGGTCAATGATCTTTCTGCAAAGGAGCCAGGCAAAGCTACATTACTTGGGAAAGAAACTGCAACATTTGCCTCCGCCTTAGTCACACAAACAAGGAGTGGACGGAGAGGCGGGCAACTTACGATTTCTCGGTGAGTAGATGAAGCAATTTCGCATTCTCCTGCAACCAAGCAAGCAACTATTGAGATCCACGAAGAACTTACACAGACAAACGTAATCTAACTGAAATGGCATATTTAGCCTGGATGAGGCTGTTGATTTGAACGAGCTAATGCGATGGAATTCACCTTGACGACGTCGCCGACGGATCTGGAGACGGTGGGCCTGCCTGTGTTGGTGATGTCGCCGAGCGCGGCGGGCTTGTTCCCTTTCCCCGGGGGTGACCGGAGCCTGGGGCCGCCACCGCCGCTAGGGTTACGGCCGCCGACCGCCGCGCCTCCTGGTTAATGGGAGGAAGCTCGATAGCTGAGATAGCGCGCCGCGGACGGGCGGAGAAGCTTGCACGGAGGGGGATCCGAGCTGGGGCAGAGGACTTACCGGAGACGGCGGCGGCCATGGAGGGAGGCCGAACCGGCGGCTACCGCGTCACCAGGGGTGAGGAGGACGGGCGGGTGCCCCCCGCCGGCGGTGAGGAGCTCGGGTGGCGGCCGAGCGAGGAGGGAGCCGGCTGCCCGGCGCAGGGTGTATCAGGTGGCGTCGCGGTGTGCGGAGGGGTGGAGGCGGCGGCGTGCGCGGCGGCGATGGCGATGGCGGCGGCGGCGCGGTGCAGGGGAGGGGAATGAAATGAATTCGATTTCAGAGCGCGGGGTGCGAATTCGGAAGGGGAGCGGGGCAGATTGGGCTGCGCTGCGGGAGAAGACGGTGGGGCCGGGCTGTCAGGCCCAGTAGAACCGAATTCAAAAAACGAAACGGGTCGAAATTGAATGCGCTCTCTCGATATACGGGGAAATAACATATTGATTTCTTATATCTGCAGAGTTTTGGTAAAACACCTTGACAAGTGTGTCCTACACATATACACATGTTTATGCATTTGCCAAATATCCTATTATAATGATATAATAACATAAATATAATATGCATTTTCTGGACTTTCATCTATAACAAAAATCTAGCACAACTCCTTGCTTTGCCCGTTATTAGGCCTCCTCCACAGACAACTATGTCAATGATTTAGCTCTTAGTCCATAGCTCGTTACCCCGCGCGTTGCTGCGGAAATTCATACAAAATTTGAAGATGTAATTTAAAAATAGAAACACTAAAATGGTTACATTACAATATTTTTTTATAAACAACAATGTAGAGGAAAACACATTCATTTTATTAAAAATTACACAGTACAACGTGACGCTCAAACATGCAAAAACACTCACCCCTATGAATACACGTACGCAAACATTACCCCTGTAAGCACCTCTAAAGGACCGAGCACCCGACAGATCTGGAGATTCCTGGAGTCATCATAGGCGCCTCGTTGTCGACGGGAGCGCCGCTTACCACTTAACGCATAGCGCCGGTAAATCCTGGGAAAATCCCAGGAAAAGGTGCGAGCACCAAAATTTAAACCCT
Organism: Echinochloa crus-galli; assembly: GCA_900205405.1. NCBI lineage: Eukaryota > Viridiplantae > Streptophyta > Magnoliopsida > Poales > Poaceae > Echinochloa > Echinochloa crus-galli. Next base: position 2,010,509 of record OAMR01000185.1, read on the forward strand.
GGTGGACAGCGTCTCACTGGACCGTCCTACCATTGAACTACAAGCCAATTTGCATCATCACGTAAGCTTGAAGCGCGTGTATAAGACTGTCTTCTGATTAAAAGATGGTCCTTCTCTACAACAACAACAACAACAACAACAAAAGATGGTCCTTCTCTCTTCTATTAAAATATAAAACAATATTATATTAACTAGTTAAACAGTAATCATTACAAAATAACTTATCCAATAACTAGTGTGGTGGGTCACGCAAGCGTGCTAACTTTTCCACACCCAATCTCCCACAATTTCCTACCACTTGTTAGTTTACTGGTTGGAATATAAATGCCCTTAAGAAGGAATCGAAGCAGAGAAGTATTATAAAAAATTAGAGATTCTAATTAAGCAAGTAGACGCGTGCGGTGCTAGAAAGCACATTGGTGTAGTAAGATTTGAGCCTAATGTATTTAGCTTGGTACTCCCTCTATACCCCAAAATGGAAAGTGCGCACGTAATTTAAGATTCAAACTTTGAAAATTTGACCCACAAATAATCTTTTACAGACTTTTGTCTTTTCTATAATTTTATTGTTGCAAACATTATAGTCTATGAGATATTAAGAGTGAAATGGTAGTACGGTAAATTATGCTAAGTTTGACCATGCCTTATATTATAAGATGGAGGGTAGCATAATTGGGCTCCTTATTCCCTATTTTTAGTTTCTTCATTTTCTAATGGTTTAGTTATCCCTTTGGCTAATTTACTTTTTTTGTTTATTTAGTAAACAAATGACACAATGAGAAACCGTTTTTCAGTAAAATATACTGGTTTTATTTAATTGACGCTACGACAACAATTTTAGTTCAAAAATGAACTGAGTTGGTTGTCTGAACGTCAACTATTCAGAAACGGTTCTACTAGCGCCCGGACGTCCGAGCGCTAGCGTCGGATGGTGGGTCCACATAGTTATTAGCCTCCTCTGTCTATATAAAAAAAATGATACGGACAGCTCTCCTCCCTGTAACACCCTAATTTTCATCACAATAAATCTTTAACAATATTCTAAGTTTTTATAGGATTTAAGGTTCAAATAAATTTCTAAGAATTAATTGGAATTTTCTTAACCTCTTTAAATATTTAGGGCCTGTTTGGTGCCCGGCCACAGCACGCCACGCTACAGTGCTGTGGCGGTGTGAATCGGCGCCATAGCACAGTGCCGTGGCGTGCTGTGGCGCCAGACCAAACAGGCCCTTAAACATCATTTAAATAATTTTATAGCATGACAAGTGAATTGTTGCATTCATGCTGGTCTGCATTGTATTTAGATTGTAAAATGAATTTTAAATTGTTCTAAAATTTTGGTTACGTTCTCGTTCAATACAAATCCAATCTTCCAAATTTCAAATCAATTATCAGAGACATCTCACGTCAGCTTTCTTTTCAATTCTTAATCACTCTATCTTTTATTTTCTCCTTTTCCTCCTCATCTTTTCTTTATTCTTTTTCCTAGACGATTCAGACTATTTATTCCTTTTATTTCCTTTCCTATACACGTGAACTATCCAAAAGAAGCTAGCAACCAGGTCCTTCAATACACGTAACATATACATGCAAAATAATTCCGATCTCACTCTCCATCATGGCTGCATGCAGGCGTCATATCTGCTCTTTATTTTTCTCCCAGACTGTTCCCTCGTCTCCTTACCATCATGATCGTTGCTCAGCTTCAATATCCACTTCCTAGCAAAACTGAAACTCCACTCTGAGCTCCTTCAGTTTCCACCAGCAGAGAGACTCAAAAGCCAACGTAAGTGGATATAATTTAAGCTCCACTACTAATGACGTTTCACTTAATCTCCTGGCATATCCACTTCTACCGAGCCATATAAAAGACTGCCCAACTGCCTAACTCTCACCTTGCTCTCACACGACTCAAGCTCTATCTACCATTTCATCTTGCCTGTATCAGGCAGTCTATAGAACGAGTTCGTGTTATCGTCTTCCTCGAGACCGGCATCGTCGGCACTTCACTCACCGAGAAGTCGTCCGATCGATGTTCCTCAACGTTCTCCATTGACGCGGATGCCGTCAGCAGACAAGTTTTTGTCATCGTTTCACCGTCCATACATTGACCATCACGCTCTGGTGATGGTGAGAACCATATCCTTGTGCTGTCGTTCTCTGTCTTAGTACCTCGCATTATAGAACACATCTTCCTGAAGCATAGCATAGTGCCCTACAAAAATCATGTGGTTACCGATTTAATCCATCCTACATCAGTTTTTGAAATAAGATGCTTTCTAAGTGCTGAAGTGGATTGGTATAAACTTACATCCAGTAAATAGAAGTTTGCTAATAAAATTTGACAAACTTTAAAAAAAGCTCACCACTGTGAACCATAGCCTATCCTTGATGGCCTTGCATCCTCCAAACCCCCCTCCCCCCGCTTGCTGAGTACCTAGTTAGATGTACTCACACTTGCTTATGCTGTTCAGAGAAAAACAATGGTGAAGAGTACTACAATGACTACGACGAGTTCTGAGGCTTGCGTTTTCCCCAATCATGATGCATGTGGAAGTTGAAGATGAAGACACTACGTCTAGTTATCGTGTATTCTTCGATAAGACCTTCGTGTCTTCCGAGAGTGTAATAAGAATATTGTAATAAAGTTATTAAACCTCTTGTACGTTATACTGTGTTTTGATATTACACTCTTTTGTCTATCGTATGTGTGTAAACATGATCCTGGCGTACATATGAGATGCACTTATTTTCTCTTCGAAAATCAGGTGTGACACTCCCCAAGTTGCACCGCACAACATCACGCCGCTACCGATGGGGCGATGCTGCCGTCAGAATTACACTGCCCATACAAGATGGAAAGAAGAGTTGTCCAACACTCGAGAGATAAAAAAATGTGACACATCCAAAATCTGTGATAGCGACATTCAAAATCAATATTTGCAACACATAAAATCTACTAGTGATACAAGAATGTGAAAATCCCAAACAAACGTGGTATTGCAACACCCAAAATTAATTGTTGTAATACTCCATCTAACCAGATACAACATATATGCAACATTCTAAATGGCCTGATGCAATACCACAGTTTACCTTCTGCAACATAAAATCAGATATTCAAAAATCACCCTGATTGTGACATTCAAAATCAATGATTGTAACACTAAAATCAACGAGTGATCAAGATGTGAAATTCCCAAAATAAATATGGTATTGCGACATCAGAAATTAGTCATTGCAACATCAGAAATCAGTCATTGCAACACTCCATCTAACTTGATGCAACACATAGAAAAGGTAATTAAAAAATAAATATTGCAACATTCCAAATGGTCTAATGTGATGTCGCGATTTAGCCTTTTCAACATTAATAATAATCCAAACCAAATCACATGTTGCAAGAATATGGGAAGACATAGGCAACATCCAGATCACTAATGCCATGACAATTTTTACCAACATCTTAAATCAGTGCTTGCAACATCCCAGATCAAGTATTGAAACATCCAATAGCAAAATCAATCATCAAAACATCACAGATCCATCTGGCCCAAAAGGCCAACACCCTTAATCCCATCACCTAGATGCCGCGGGTCCAAAATGAGAGAGAGGGAGAGCCAACCCCATTTTGAAGGAGCTTCTCATGGGAAATCCCCTCCGATCCTGCTCCACCAAGCTCCTGGACACATGTAGAGTGCCTATGCCACTGCTGACCTAGCACGCCGAGGAGTGCTGCACCTCCGGTGACTTGGGCCCAAACGGGATGTGTGGCGATGGCGTGCAGCTCGAACCTTGGATGTGGTTGAGCGCGTGGTGGTGAAGAGGCTATCGCCGTCCTCGGTGGCTCGGGTGAGCCGGCGCTGTCCGCTTGGCGCGGGTGAGGAAGGCCATCACCTTCTCCTTGCCGACAGTCCCTGACCTCGCTAGCTTGGGCTGTCGCATTGGTGGTCAGCGGCGAGGGGACACGGCGGCGGCAGCGATGTGGGAGGGAGATAAAAGAGACCCAAGAGAATAAATGAAACATATCAAGAGAGGAGGAAGGGGAGATGAAATACTTGGACCATATAACGCCACATAGCCATCCAGGAAAACGACGCTCGGGACGGAGCATTACCGATTCAGAAATGGAGGGAGTACTTGTATTTGTTTCTTTATTTGTGTTTTTGTTTATAAATGGTTTCTTTTAATGCGTGTACGCCTTGGAAGCAAAAAAGTATAAAGAAGATAGGGGAAAAAAATAAGACTGGGAGAATGTGTGGAGGTGGAGGAAAAGAAGGGAGCTCTCCTGCTATACCAAACCTCTGCATCTGCCACTTTATACGAGTGAAACAGCACCGATGATTAAATAGAGTACATCTGAACTGTTGAAACACAAATTATATTCTCGTGAAACAATACCCATGGACTAGTGAAAATTTACTATTGAACATTTTTCTTTTTGCAAATAAAACTACTAGGAACGTCAAATTCAGGAGAACTTTAACCTGACGAAGCTGGGCGGCTAGCCCCAAGGCTGTGCTTCTGTTCTGGCGGCGTTGCCACTTGCACGCACCACGCAGCCTATGTTGTCCCTACGCTTTGTGCCTAACTTAGGGATCAAAAAGCATGACTTTTAATTAACGTCGTTGGCCTCTAAATATCCTTTAAAAAAACGTTGATCTCTAAATTCGGTTCACCCTCAACAAATCACATGGTAATTAACTTTATATTTCCTCAATCCACAAATATAACCTACTAACATTAATAGTGTCTTTAATATACAACTTTTATTTTTTGAAACACGGTACCTTTAATATACTGTATAACATTAACAACAAACCTTCTTCAACATGATGCAGCACACAGAATTACCAGCAGCACACTACAGCAAAGGAACCAAATTATTTTGACCAGAAACTTTCCATGACGGAATCACGGAACCAAGACAATGCATTTGGCCATCTACGCTTTATTTCAATATATATAACTCAAGCGAGATGAGTGAATTCATACTGTACCAGCCAAAGAAACCAAGCTCTGACCAAAATCCATCGCCAGCCATGCTGCTCCTCAGAACCAGGCGTCTGCTGCAGCTGCTCCTGCTGCTCTTCGCTATGGTGACAACCCATGCAACTTCAACCTTGTCTTCGTCAGACGAGAGCGCCCTTGTGGCTTTCAAGGCCAAGATCTCCACACGCTCCGGCGTGCTGGCCTCCTGGAACCAGAGCACCAGCTACTGCAGCTGGGAGGGCGTCACCTGCAGCAAGAAACACCAGTGGAGGGTGGTTGCCCTGAACCTCAGCTCCCAAGGGCTCTCCGGTACCATCTCCCCTGCCATTGGCAACCTCACCTTCCTGCGGTCGCTCAACCTCAGCGTCAACGGCCTGCAGGGAGAGATCCTTCCCAGCATCGGATCCCTTAGCCGCCTCCAGAGGCTTGACCTGACACAAAACATGCTCACCGGTGGCATCCCGAGAAACATTAGCCGTTGCACCCGCCTCCATGTGATGGACATAGGTGGAAACAACGGGTTGCAGGGAACCATACCTGCTGAGATTGGCAACATGCCATCCCTAGCTATTATACAACTTTACAGCAACAACATCACCGGAACCATCCCATCGTCGTTCGGGAACCTTTCCCAGTTGAATGTCTTGTCCTTGGCGAACAACTATCTCGAGGGACCAATCCCCGCAGGACTAGGAAACAATCCGTATCTCTGGTTCATTCAGCTTTCCAGTAATGACCTTTCAGGTCCGCTTCCTCCTTCACTGTACAACCTATCATCTCTGTATGAGTTTGTTATAGCAAAAAACAAGCTGCATGGTCGCCTACCATCTGACCTGGGGAAGAGCCTTCCCAGAGTCCAATATTTTGGTATTGGAACAAACCTATTTACAGGAGCTCTTCCACAATCGCTAATTAATCTCACCCGGCTCCTGGTTTTTGACATCAGCGGCAATAACTTTACCGGAGTTGTTCCTTCTGAATTGGGCAGATGGCAAAGTCTTGAAGAGTTTATGCTGGATGGCAACACGTTGCACGCAAACAATGAGCAAGAATGGGGATTTATTACTTCTTTGACAAATTGCAGCAGATTGCAGAAGCTCACCATTGGATTGAACAGGTTTGCGGGGAACCTACCAAGTTCGTTCGCTAATTTTTCCACCAATCTCCAATGGCTACGGATGCCCAACAACAGAATACACGGTCCCACCCCATTGGATATTGGAAATTTGGCAGGTCTTGAGATGCTTGATCTTACAAGCAACTTACTCAGTGGGGTCATTCCTGAAAGCATAGGAAAGCTTACAAAATTAAAAGAGCTATACATATATACGAACTACTTCTCAGGAGCCATACCGTCCTCCATCGGAAATCTCACTGGTCTATCTGTACTCAATGCATTTGGTAACAGCTTGGTGGGATCAATTCCACCAAGCATTGGAAATTTGACCAAACTTTCAACATTTAGTCTATCAGATAACAACCTTACTGGCTTCATTCCAAACGGAATTATGGATCTATCATCAATCTCAATAATTCTTGATTTGTCTTACAACTTGCTGGAGGGCCCACTTCCTTTAGAAGTTGGTAATTTGGTGAATCTCGAACTGCTCATCTTGTCAGGAAACAAATTGTCAGGCGAGATACCTGATACCATTGGCAGCTGCAAAGTCATGGAAATCCTCTTAATGGATGACAATTCATTCCAAGGAAGCATACCTGCTTCTTTCAAGAATATGGCAGGCCTCACTCTACTGAATTTAACGAACAATAAACTTAATGGCAGCATTCCTGGCAACTTAGGCAGCCTTAGCAACTTGCAGGAGTTGTACCTTGCCCATAATAATTTCTCAGGATCAATCCCGGAACTATTAGGCAATTCACCATCGCTTCAACGCCTTGATCTATCCTTCAATAATTTGCAAGGTGATGTACCAGAAGTAGGGGTTTTCAGAAATCTAACTGGACTATCAATTGTTGGGAACAATGCATTATGTGGTGGAATACCACAGCTTCATCTACCAAGATGCCCAAACTCCACTGTAAGGAAGAACAAGAAAAGCATGCCGAAGTCTCTTAGAATAGTAATCCCAACAACGGGAAGTCTCCTGCTCTTGGTTTTTCTTGTTTGGGCAGGATTTCTTTACAGAAAGTCCAAGACGGCACAGAAGAAAGAAATACCACCACAATTCACAGAGATAGGGCTTCCAATAGTTCCGTACAATGATATACTGGAAGGAACAGATAGATTCTCAGAAGCAAATGTGCTTGGGAAGGGAAGATATGGTACAGTATACAGAGGCACTTTGGAGAACCAAGGCACTGTTGTTGCTGTTAAGGTGTTCAATGTCCATCAGTCAGGGTCATACAAAAGCTTCCAAGCTGAGTGTGAGGCACTACGAAGAGTAAGGCATAGATGCCTTGTAAAGATCATTACTTGCTGTTCAAGCATCAACCACCAAGGTCAAGACTTCAGAGCACTGATCTTTGAGTTCATGCGTAACGGCAGCTTAGACAGATGGATCCACACAAATTTTGAAGGCCAAAATGGACAAGGAATACTCAGCTTGTCACAGAGGTTAAATATCGCAGTAGACGTTGTAGATGCTTTGGACTATCTTCACAACGGTTGCCAGCCACCAGTCATCCATTGCGATCTCAAGCCGAGTAACATTCTTCTCAATCAGGATATGAGAGCTCGTGTTGGGGATTTTGGCATTTCTAGAGTTCTAGACGAATCAACAAGCAAACGCCCAGTGAATTCCAATAGCTCCATAGGAATACGAGGCTCAATCGGATACATTGCTCCAGGTAACTCAAATATGCACCCCATATGCTTCACATGATAACCTCTAATTAGCTCTATGCACATCAAACATATTATAACTCCAAATTATTTCTTTTTGTTGCAGAATATGGAGATGGGATTATGGTATCAACCTATGGCGATGTGTACAGTCTTGGAATCACTTTGATTGAGATGTTTACAGGAAGAAGCCCAACAGATGACATGTTCAGAGATGGGATGAGCCTGCGTTATTTTGCTGAGGGAGCTCTTCCTGACAAGGTTATGGATATAGCAGACTCCAGCATATGGCTGCATGATGGAGCAAACAACAGAAATGATGCCAGGCACATAACAAGAACTAAAAATTGCTTGTCTGCCATCATCCAGCTTGGTGTCCTATGTTCAAAGCAATTGCCAATAGAGCGGCTGTCAATAAGCGATGCCGCTGCAGAGATGCATGCTATCAGAGATGCATACATCAGCACTCAACAATGAAGTCATACGAATCATATTAGCAACCATTGCGTTGTACTGTCTATCATATTCTAGATCTTCATTGGAACAAGAAAATATTCAAGAGTCCATAGTATATTTGCTTCTTTTCTGAGTGTGTTTTACACTTTTTCAAGTGGTTCTGTACAATATCATAGGCATCATCGTTTTGATAAAATTTTGCTGTTCCCGAGGTTACAAATAATAGCCAACCTATGTTGATCATCTGTTTCTTTCAGTCAACCTCTCACCATCTCAGCTTCTCTAGAGTATAATAAAAAATTCATGGATGCCATTTGTTCTAGGTTGGGAGCTTTGATTTAGATTCATTTCCTCAATGTTCTTAAGCAGGCATGACCCATCCTTATTCAGCCAGGTAATTCATATAGAATGGTGTAAATGTTTGAAATAACAGAAGGTGGACCACATCCAAGGCACAGACAACTGCTGCATTCTCAATCTTGGCAATGTCAACAGCCGGGCCACATCCAAGGCACAGACATGTAAAGTGAAATTCAATGGGCGTGCCGTGTTGTAGAAAGTAACTAGTCCTGGAGGCAAGGTACCCAGATTCCACAGCCTGCGATCCTCATTCTGCAAATAGATCTTCATTTGGTAATTGAAACTACCAAAAGTTACTTACCAGCTGTCTCATAGGCAGACGATGGGATAAATTATTCGAACAATATAATCGACCACGGTTTTTTTTATTTCCATAACTTACCAAAACTTGCCAAACAATAGCATTCGATTGATATTTCGCTTTTCCACTGCTTCAGGTCAAACATACTCATCCCAAAAGCACACCAAAGTTTTCAGAGATCTTGGGATGTAAGAAGTTGGATTAAGATCAATGTCCTAAAGTGGTGTCAAATAATCCTTATATTCAATAGTATCTTGTCAAGATCGCGGGGCGTGTTTCTGCCTTTCTGGCATGCAGAATTTAAGAGATGATGCTTGTGACTTGGGTCATACATTTGGGGTCGCTATACTGCAGAATCTACCCGTGCTTCATAATAGCATTTTCTGAGCTGAGCTGACTGAAGTTGCCGGAGAGAACTAACCAATACAACGGAATCGAGTTGTTTTCATGAACAGTATATCAGGCCAAGGAGGATGACTGCAAATCCACAAAATTAAAAATCGCGCTGATCCGTAAAATTATTTCATTTAACGTCAAAGCAAACAATCGGACATTTTCAGAGGTTCAGATAGAGTAGTACATCGGATCCGATAAGGGAAAGTGGGCTTACCAGCGGCGGCGAAAGCCATGGAGGGCGGCGGGGGCGGAGACCGTGCGCGCCCCCAGGGCCAGGGGTGAGGGCTGATGAGGATGGGCGTGAGCGCCCCACCCGCGAGGGACTCAGGCGGCGGGCGGCCGAGCGATGAGGCAGCCGGCGGCAGTCCGGCGCGGGGTGTTGTTGGCGTCGCAGTGGAGGCGAGGCGACGGCGTAATTCGGGGAAGAGGAGAGCGAACGAACAGAGAGAGCGGGGCAGATTGGGCTGCGATAAGGGCCGCGCTGTCAGAGGAAGAAATAAGGCTGGGAGTGTGAATTTGGGAGGATTACGTGACTTCGTAATCATTACAACTGTAGTATTTCGTTTGTATTTGTGAAAAATTGTTCAAAAAATTGATTAATTAGGCTCAAAATGTTCGTCTCGCAGAGCACAACAAAACTGTGTAATTAGTTTTTAATTTCATCTATATTTAGTACTTCATGTATGTTATAACATTTTGATGTGATGGGGAATCTTCTTTTTTCATTCATAGTAAATTTGGGAGTAGAATTTGGGATCTAAACACGCCCTGTTCGTTTGGCTGGTGGCTGGTGGCTGGCGCTGATTTTTGCTGAGAGAAAAACACTGCTGGCTGGTTGGTGGCTGGTGGCTGGCGCTGGTTTTCGCTGAGAGAAAAACGCTGTTGGTTCGCTGGAAATAATCCAAACGAACAGAGCGAAAGCCTAACTTTGACCGACAAATCACAGTCCTGAACTAGTACCAAGAATCCAAGCCCTTTTCCCGAGGGAGACCAAACTCTACACAGTGGAATTCTATAGTAAAAAATGTGTCACTGTAATATTTCTTTTATATTTATAAAGAATTATCAAACGCTGATTAATTAGGCTTAAAATGTTCGTCTCGCAGAGTACAACAAAACTGTACAATTAGTTTTTGATTTCATCTACATTTAGTACTCCATTATATATACAAAAATTATGCTATCTATTTTTGCTTGTCCAATCATATAAATATTGAACACTATCAGCAGTGCACTAAGACAACTACAAAGAACAAACTAAATCTCATGATTATAGACAAATAGTACCTATAACTCTATAAGCAACCGGCCTGGAAAGAGAGTCTTGGCTCACCATATGCATACCTGTGTCACCGTATACTGTACATGTTTGTGTAGTACTCCGTATGCTAGGAAAGGGAGGCGGTAGGGCCAGGAGGGGCAGCGTCGAGTGCGATAAATCAGTTGCGATCTGAAACGGCCTAGTACTGTTCTTTAGTTTGGTTATCAATGTGCAAAAATATGGCTTTGTTTAGATCCCAAAAGAACACTCCCAAATTCACTATGAAAAAGAAGATTCTCCATCACATCAAAATGTCATAGCATGTATGGAGTATTAAAAATAGATGAAATCAAAAACGAATTGCATGATTTTGTTGTACTCTGCGAGACGAACATTTTAAGCCTAAATAATCAATTTTTGGACAATTTTTCACACATACAAATGAAATGCTACAGTGACGCAATGATTATGAAGTGACATCTTACTCCTAAATTCAACATTTAAACAAGCCCAAGAGATTAAGGACTCCCATCCAACCGTATGTGACTCAAAAATTAATGCATATTGACTCTTAGGCCTTGTTTAGATCCCAAAAGAGCACTCCCAAATTCACTATGCAAAAAGAAGATTCCCCATCACATCAAAATGTCATAACATGCATGGAGTACTAAATGTAGATGAAATCAAAAACTAATTGCACAATCTTGTTGTAATCTGCGAGACGAACATTTTGAGCCTAATTAATCAATTTTTGGATAATTTTTCGCACATACAAACGAAATGCTACAGTGTCGCAATGATTACGAAGTGACATCTTACTCCCAAATTCAACCTCCCAAATTCGACATCTAAACAAGGCCTTAGAGTATGTTTGGTTGCCTGGCTGACTCCTAGCCAGGCTTCCTAGAGCCATCCTGTGTAGTATGTTTGGTTGCCTGTTTGAAGCAACGTAGCCAGGTTATAGTAGCCAGGCTTGGTGGGAACGCCCAGCTGGAGCGTTTCTATGGAGCCAGACTCCGAGCGCGCACCCTCTCAGGTTCGCTCACCTCCCGGTATATACTCTGCATCAGCCTCATCTTCTTCGCCTCCGGCCTCCGCCGAGAGATGCGTTGTCCCATCGGCAAGCTCTTCTTCGCCTCCGCCCCTCCCATCGGCAAGCTCAGAGTCGCCTCCGCGGCTCCGCCTGTCCCATTGGCAAGCTCAGAGTCGCCTCCACCTATCCCATCGGCAAGAACCGCACAAGCAGCATGGTTGCGCCGCTGCTCCCGTCTTCGTAGAGCTCAACTCGCTGCAGCGGAGCTTGATTCGGCCGCGTAGAACCTCGATTCGGCTGCGGCGCGGCGCACCTTGCTTCAGCAGCGCGGGACCTCGATTCAGGCTCGCACGTGCCGCATCTCGATTCAGGTCCATGGTGCGGGGTGCTGATGGCAATAAGGAGAATAAGATTCGATTGAAGACAAACCAGATCGAACAACACAGAAACTGATTAATGGCGGAGGTCAACGACGCACCAAATGGCGGAGGAGCAGATCCAGTGGCCCAAGGCGTCCTAAATTTCACTCCCAAATTTACTATGCAAAAAGAAGATTCTCCATCACATCAAAATGTCATAACATACATGAAGTATTAAATGTAGATAAAATCAAAAAGCTAATTGCACAGTTTTATTATAATCTGCGAGACGAACATTTTGAGCCTAATTAATCAATTTTTAAACAATTTTTTACAAATACAAACGAAATGCTACAGTGGCGCAATGATTACGAAGTGACATCATACTCCCAAATTCACCCTCCCAATTCTAACATCTAAACAAGGCCATAGTGAATTTGGGAGTTGTTTTTGAAACTAAACAAGGCCATCGTGATGACTGAATTCATCATCATGATGTGTGACAACCGATGGTCCGCTTGCGATCATCACGCGGCCACGGGCGTACACAAAAACCGGACATCCGGACATGGCCGCACCAAAAGGGAAAAAAAAGAAGAAACAAGCCTTATCAAAGGATGGCGTACGATTACATAGAAGCACCACACGAGGAACACCAAACTTTGGTACGGACGCGCGCGCACGCAGACGCAGTTCATGACATGAACCAAATCTCCCTGTATCCCCATGTGAACAAATGTTCGCGGATCAAACAAAATCGACTATGTAAAAAGAAGATTCTCCATCACATCAAAATATTATAACATGTATGGAGTACTAAATGTAGATGAAATCAAAAACTAATTGCGCAGTTTTGTTGTACTCTGCGAGACGAACATTTTGAGTCTAATTAATCAATTTTTGGACAATTTTTTACAAATACAAACGAAATGCTACAGTGTCGCAATGATTACGAAGTGACATCATACTTCTAAATTCACCCTCTCAATTCTAACATCTAAACAAGGCCAAGTGCAGTGCACCAGACTACGACTTGCCGGCTGCAGAGCACACCAAGATGAATTAATGGTGCAGGCGGCGCTTGTCTGAGACGAACATTTTGAGTCTAATTAATCAATTTTTGGACAATTTTTTACAAATACAAACGAAATGCTACAGTGACGCAATGATTACGAAGTGACATCATACTTCTAAATTCACCCTCTCAATTCTAACATCTAAACAAGGCCAAGTGCAGTGCACCAGACTACGACTTGCCGGCTGCAGAGCACACCAAGATGAATTAATGGTGCAGGCGGCGCTTGTCTTCATGCTCCTTGGCCATGCACAGGCTTCATCACGAGAGAGATACGTGACTGTTGGATGGCAAGAAAATTAATTTGGTTTGATGACTGATTCGTCAGTGTTCTTGGTTTTTCCGTCGAGGAGATGATGGCTTGGGGCGGAGAAAACAAGAGGAGAGGAAGGAGATTGATGGGTAACTTCACCTCTAACAAGTAGAGGGTCATCATAATATGTTATGCAGCCAACCAAACACAAGCATAGATAAACCCGGCTATCTTAAGACAACCAACCAAACAAGAGCCAAATGTATTGTTGGAGCCTGGTTTGTGCTGGCCAGGCTTAGAAATCTAGCCAAGCTAGACTTAGCCTAGCAACCAAACACACCCTAATATATGTGACCCTGCACTGAGTACTTAAGCTTTCACTTTTTCCGTTTCACTGAATATCGATGCCCATATGCTGATTGCTGCTGCTCGATCTGCAACCTTGGGAGGGGCCATGGCCCCTGCTGGCCCCCTGGCTCCGCTCCTGACTTCATACATATTATGACATTTTGATGTGATGGAAATCTTCATTTTCATAGTGAAATTGGGGGGCAAACTTTGGGAACTAATCAATGCCAAAGATGATTATTGTTGTATACTTCTGTCATGTAGAATTAGAGATGATGATTGTCATACATTTGGGGCTGCTATTTAGGGAACGTACCAATGTACATGGACTAGGGAAACAATGCAATTTACGAATGAATCATCTGAATATTGCAGATAAATATTCAGTAGAATATATGAATGCATATGGAAAACACGAGCACGCACGAAGCTGATGAACCTAGGATTCATTTTCATTCTTGTACTATCTTACATAGCGCGCGTTCAACATGACAGTTACCATCAGCCTCTGAATTCGGTCCCCACACCCAACATAATTCATATCAGTTCACATCGGCCAAAGAAACCAAAGTATGTCAGCCGACGAATTCATATCAGTTCATATCAAACATGCATGAGTGCATGACGGTTTATAACTGGCATATATGCACGCGACATGACCGAATTCATATCAGTCTTGGAAACCAAAGCAGCAAGGCATCACTGGCCATAACAAATTCTTTGTGCAGGTGGCTTTGTAACAAAAAATTTGTTGCTTTATAACCAAATGCATTCAAGATTGCCTTTGTCAGTGGACTTCTCACTACAAAGACAAAAGCAGCTGCAAGATTACGCACGTTGACTTGGTCTTCATGTTTAGAGAAAGCAAAACCGTAAAGCCCAGAAAAGTAAAACTGTAAAGACCGACTGGCCACGGCCCACTGTCATTATCTGTACCATTGTTTTGGGCAACAAGCAGAGATCATGGAGGAATATTTCAGTAACCACTACTGAGAACATCACTCCCTGACAGTCTGTATTATCATTCCCAATCCGTTTAAAGCCGACATCACTATCGATTTTTTGTTTTAATATGAGCCGGTCGTGATAGTCCACCTGAAAAGAATAGTTAGTGACAGTAGGCTATCACCGTAGATTCATGTTAAAAATTGTGAATTATGATCACTACTGGAGATGATATGTTTCCCAACCATCATTTGCAAAGGGTCTGGCGCATGACTGTTACGAAGCATTACCGACCAAGACTTTCCAATACAAAATTTTGTATAGCAAGTGAAACTACACTGTCGGCCACTCAAAATGTAGCTCTCGATAAAATTGCCGTGTCTTCGTGCTGGCGTATTAAATAACTTGTCAATTTTCATATATATAGATAGATTTGGATAGAGACCAGCATTATATATAAAATTATAGCTCTTGGACAGTCTCTACAACATTGTAACACATAACCTTATCTGTATCTGAAGGGATATTGTTGATCTGATATTGCCACGGCGGCAATGGTGGCAAAACCAATAATAACAGGTTGAGAAATGATATATGCAACGCTTAAAAATGTTTGACATGTTTATATGAAATGCACTCCTCGAAACTACTTTTATGAAACATAGTACATGGTGACATGTTGCAGATTCGGCTCCCACAAGCCACTCATTTGAGAAAGGAAAAAAAGCCTATTTTGGACCATCCAACTCTTGCTCAGTTTGATTTTGACCATCAAACTCTAAAATCGGGAATCTTTGGCCATCCAACTATCAAAACCATTCAAATTTGGCCATCGGGGCGGTTTTGATAGGTGGTTTTAATTTTTTTTATTTACAATTTAGTCCTTATATCTTAAAATGATTATTACTTTCTATTCGTACCTCTAATTTAGATGATTCTTGTGGTCACACATTCATAACAACGAGCTTTATCTTTTAAAATAGTCTTTATACTATCTTATCACTATTTAATATATTATTTTTATGTTGCTATGTAAAAATATCAATATAAGAAAAGTACAACAAACTGTAAGAAAATAATATGTCCATGACTTTAAAAGATAAAACTCATTATTACGAATGCATGACCATAAGAATCACTTAAATCGGATATACGAGAACCACAAGAATCACTTAAATCGGATATACGAGAAATTTCTCGTATATCCGATTGAAGGTCATGCATTCGTAAAGTTGAGCTTTATCTTTTAAAGTCATGTACACATTATTTTCTTACCGTTTGTTGTACTTTTCTTATATTGATATTTTTACACGACAACATAAAGATAACATATTAAATAGTGATAAGATAGTATAAAGACTATTTTAAAAGATAAAGCTCGTTGTTATAAAAGCGTGACCATAAGAATCACCTAAATCGGAGATACGAGCAAAAGGTAATAATCATTTTAAGATCTAAAGACTAAATTGTAAATAAAAAAATCAAAACCACCCGTCAAAACCGCTTCGATGGCTAAATTTGAACGGTTTTGATAGTTGGATGGCCGAAGATTCCGGGTTTTAGAGTTCGATGGTCACAATCAAACTGAGGCAAGAGTTCAATGGTCAAAACTGGACTTTTTTCTTTGAAAAAATGGCCTCACTTGTGACAGGCTGCCCAGAGGAACATAATTTTCCCATTTTCTGGCTCACTGCTGGTCAGTTGTGTGATAAACCTATCACTGTGACCACTCTCAGATTCAGAAATTGACAGACATGCTAGATTGCTATACATGAACTGACAATGACAATCTTTTCAGTAGTTGTGGACCAAACACATAAAACCGAAAACTTGCATCTATCCATAATCCGTTAATTGAAAATTACAATAAAGAGAAAAGTGCAGCCACCTGAGCTAAGACAATGCACCTGCGCATGCATGTGCTATACTCAAGAGTATGTATGTAGCTCGAAACAAGAACGAATGCATATGCCACCAGTCAAGGAAACCAAGCTCAGCATCTGCTGCTGTCGAATGAAGCCAGATCCATCCCTACTTCACTACCCATGTTGCTTCTCAGAATCAGACATCTGCTAAAGCTGCTGCTCTCCACCAAGGCACCCTCAAAATTTCAGAGGTATTAGAATCCTACTACAACATAGTGGGGTTGTGTGCGCCCCCTCCCTCACGTTTCCTTGGTCAGTGCATCATGGAGAAAAGATTTACACTAGCAAACCTTTTGACCTGAAAATGAATGTGCGGCACCATCAGTAATGCAATTGCACTAACCAATCGCACGCGGTCCGTTAAAAATTACTTATATGAAAGTGAGGTATGCTTGCCTGTAATATGTATCTATAAAACTCTAATTTCATGAGCACAATAATACTGTCAGGTAAGGAAACCAATCGCCACACTGACTCAAACCCTTCAGCATCCATGCTGCTCATAAGAACCAGATTCCTCCTCCTGCTTCTGTTCTCCACCACGACATCCAACCATGCAACCACAGAAACATCTTTGACACTCCATAGGGGAGATGAGAGCGCTCTTGTGGCTTTCAAGGCGATGATCTCCTGCCACTCTGGCTTGCTGGCCTCCTGGAATCAGCATAATAATTTTTTAGGACCAATTCCAGAACTTTTAGGTACTTCAAAGTCGCTGCTCCCCTTGGTCAGTGCATCATGGAGAAAAGATTTACACTAGCAAACCTTTTGACCTGAAAATGAATGTGCGGCACCATCAGGGGTAATGCAATTGCACTAACCAATCGTACGCGGTCCGTTAAAAATTACTTATATGAAAGTGAAGTATGCTTGCCTGTAATATGTATCTATAAAACTCTAATTTCATGAGCACAATAATACTGTCAGGCAAGGATACCAATCGCCACACTGATTCAAACCCTTCAGCATCCATGCTTCTCATCAGAATCAGATTCCTCCTCCTGCTTCTGTTCTCCGCCACGGCATCCAACCATGCAACCACAGAAACATCTTTGACAGTCCATAGGGGAGATGAGAGCGCTCTTGTTGCTTTCAAGGCGATGATCTCCTGCCACTCTGGCTTGCTGGCCTCCTGGAATCAGAGCACTAGCTACTGCAGCTGGGCGGGCATCACCTGCGGCAGGAAACACCCTTGGCGAGTGGTTGCTCTAGAGCTCAGTTCCCAAGGGCTCATTGGCACCATCTCCCCAGCCATTGGCAATCTCTCTTTCCTGCACTCACTCGACCTGAGCTCCAATGGCCTGCAGGGAGAGATCCCTCCCAGCATTGGCTCCCTCAGGCGCCTCCAGAACCTTGATTTGAGTCAAAACATGCTCAATGGTGTCATCCCAAGCAACATCAGCCACTGCACCAGCCTTCGTGTGATGAACCTCAGTAGCAACAAGAGGGTGCAGGGAAGCATACCAGCTCAGATTGGTGGCATGATGTCACTAGCTGTTCTAGTATTGTACAACAACAGCATCACCGGAACCATCCCCTCCTCTCTTGGGAACCTTTCCCGGTTGACCATCTTGTCCTTGCAAAGGAATTACCTCGAGGGATCAATCCCTGCATCCATTGGCAAAATTCCATATCTCCATTCCCTTCAGCTCTCCTGTAATAATCTCGCAGGTTTAATTCCTCCATCACTATACAATCTATCATCTCTGTTTGCATTTTATGTGGCAGACAACAAACTGCACGGCCGTCTACCGATTGACCTGGGGAAAAGCTTACCTAGCCTCTACTACTTTGGGATTGGAGAAAACCGATTTACTGGCACTCTTCCACTGTCACTAACTAATCTCACAAGGCTCCAGGAATTTGATGTCTCTGCGAATTGCTTTACCGGAGTTGTTCCTTCTGAACTAGGCAGATTGCAAAATCTTCAAAAGTTTGCTCTGGAAGTCAACAAGTTTGAGGCAAATAATGAGAAAGAATTGGAATTTATTGCTTATTTGACGAATTGTAGCAGATTGCAGAAGCTGAGCTTTGGACGGAATAGATTCACAGGGAAACTGCCCAGTTTGTTGGCGAATTTGTCCACCAGCCTCCAGTTGCTAGAGATTTCCGGCAACAACATATCTGGTGTCATCCCAACCGATATCGGAAATCTGGCAAATCTTGAGAAGCTTGATCTTAGTGAAAACTTGCTCACTGGGGTTATTCCTGAAAGCATCGGGTTGTACTCTGCGAGACGAACATTTTGAGTCTAATTCCTTCATCGGTAACCTCACTAGTCTGTCTTTACTTGTAGCCTGTAACAACAGCTTGGAGGGGCCAATTCCACCAAGCATTGGAAATTTGAGCAAACTCTCAGCCTTAGATCTATCGAGTAACAAGCTTACTGGCTTTATTCCAAACAAAATTATGAATCTATCATCAATATCAATGAGTCTGAATTTGTCCAACAATTTGTTGGACGGCCCCCTTCCTTTAGAAGTCGGTAATTTGGTAAATCTTGAACATCTCCTCCTGTCTGGAAATAATTTGTCAGGTGCGATACCTGATACCATTGGCAACTGTAGAGTCCTACAAACCCTATTTATGGATCATAATTCATTCCAAGGAAGCATACCTTCTACTTTCAAGAATATGGCAGGCCTCACTTTACTGAATTTGACGGACAACAAACTGAATGGCAGCATTCCTGGGAACCTAGCCAGCATTACAAACTTGCAGGAGTTGTACCTTGCCCATAATAATTTTTTAGGACCAATTCCAGAACTTTTAGGTACTTCAAAGTCGCTGCTCCACCTAGATCTATCCTTCAATAATTTGCAAGGTGAAGTACCAACAGAAGGGGTTTTCAGAAACCTAACTGGACTATCAATTTCCGGAAACCATGCATTATGCGGTGGAATACCACAGCTCCATCTGCCAAGATGTCCAAACTCCACTCCAAGAAAGAATAAGGAAACCATGCAAAAGTCTCTTAGAATAGCAATCCCAACAACAGGAGCTCTCCTGCTCTTATTTTCAGCGCTTGTTTTGGCCGGATTTCAGTACAGAAACTTCAAGATAGCATCGAGGAAAAAAATGTCAGCCCAGTTAGCAGACATAGAGCTTCCAATAGTTCGCAAATCTTGAGAAGCTTGATCTTAGTGAAAACTTGCTCACTGGGGTTATTCCTGAAAGCATCGGCAAGTTTACACAATTGAACCATTTATATCTGTATTCCAACAATTTGTCAGGACATATGCCATCCTTCATCGGTAACCTCACTAGTCTGTCTTTACTTGTAGCCTGTAACAACAGCTTGGAGGGGCCAATTCCACCAAGCATTGGAAATTTGAGCAAACTCTCAGCCTTAGATCTATCGAGTAACAAGCTTACTGGCTTTATTCCAAACAAAATTATGAATCTATCATCAATATCAATGAGTCTGAATTTGTCCAACAATTTGTTGGACGGCCCCCTTCCTTTAGAAGTCGGTAATTTGGTAAATCTTGAACATCTCCTCCTGTCTGGAAATAATTTGTCAGGTGCGATACCTGATACCATTGGCAACTGTAGAGTCCTACAAACCCTATTTATGGATCATAATTCATTCCAAGGAAGCATACCTTCTACTTTCAAGAATATGGCAGGCCTCACTTTACTGAATTTGACGGACAACAAACTGAATGGCAGCATTCCTGGGAACCTAGCCAGCATTACAAACTTGCAGGAGTTGTACCTTGCCCATAATAATTTTTTAGGACCAATTCCAGAACTTTTAGGTACTTCAAAGTCGCTGCTCCACCTAGATCTATCCTTCAATAATTTGCAAGGTGAAGTACCAACAGAAGGGGTTTTCAGAAACCTAACTGGACTATCAATTTCCGGAAACCATGCATTATGCGGGGGAATACCACAGCTCCATCTGCCAAGATGTCCAAACTCCACTCCAAGAAAGAATAAGGAAACCATGCAAAAGTCTCTTAGAATAGCAATCCCAACAACAGGAGCTCTCCTGCTCTTATTTTCAGCGCTTGTTTTGGCTAGATTTCAGTACAGAAACTTCAAGATAGCATCGAGGAAAAAAATGTCAACCCAGTTAACAGACATAGAGCTTCCAATAGTTACATACAATGACATACTGAAAGGAACAGATGGGTTTTCAGAAGCAAATCTTCTTGGGAAGGGAAAACATGGTACAGTATACAGGGCCACCATAGAAAATCAAGCTATTGTCGTGGCTGTTAAGGTGTTTAATGTCCAGCAATCAGGATCGTACAAAAGCTTCCAGGCTGAATGCGAGGCATTAAGAAGAGTGAGACACCGATGCCTCGTAAAGATCATCACATGTTGTTCAGGCATTAACCACCAAGGTCAAGACTTCAGAGCACTAGTCTTTGAGTTTATGGCTAATGGCAGCTTAGATAGATGGATCCACTCAAATTATGAAGGCCAAAATGGACAAGTAGCACTTAGCTTGTCACAGAGGTTAGATATCGCCGTAGACATTGTGGATGCTTTAGACTATCTTCACAATGGTTGCAAGCCATCAATCATCCATTGTGATCTCAAGCCGAGCAACATTCTTCTCAATCAGGACATGAGAGCTTGTGTTGGGGACTTTGGCATTGCTAGAATTTTAGATGAATCAACAAGCAAATGTCCTGTGAATTCCAGTAGTTCTATAGGAATCAAAGTGTCGATTGGGTACATTGCTCCAGGTAACTCAACTATACTGCTCCCCATGTGCTTCACATGATAGCATTTTTTGACTTTTGTACATACCTCTGTGTGCTCTATATTTCAAATTTTTAATGTGTTGCAGAATATGGAGAAGGGCTTGCAGTATCAACCAATGGTGATGTGTTTAGCCTCGGTATCACTTTGATCGAGATGTTCACAAGAAGGAGCCCACCCGATGATATGTTTAGAGATGGAATCAGCCTGCATTGTTACGCTGAGGAAGCTCTTCCTGACAAGGTTATGGAGATAGCAGATCCAAACATCTGGTTCCATGATGAAGCAAACAATGTCAATGATAAAGGGCATATATCAAGAACCAGGGAATGTCTGTCTGCAGTCATTCAGCTTGGTGTCCTATGCTCGATGCAATTGCCAACAGAGCGGTTGTCAATGAGTGATGCTGCTGCCGAGATGCATGCTATCAGAGATGCATATATTAGTACTCAACAATTAAGTGATGACGAATAACACTAACAACCACTGCCTTATAATGTTGTTTTAAGCCCATATTATATACGCTTCTTTTGTGGGTGTGTTATCCATATCACAGGCATCATAGCTTCTGAAAGAAATTTTGGTGATCCAAAAGATAATAACAGATTAACAGCAACATATGTTGACAATCAGTTTCTTTCAGTCAACCTGTCCCCACATAAAGCAGAGTATAACTGTGGGAAAGAAATTTGAAATGCATGGATGGCATTTATTCTAGTTTTCGCATTATTCTGACATTGAGAGCTTTATTTTGAGGGACTCATCATCCGTTAGCCATAATTCATATTGAAGAACATAAGGATTTGAAATAGCCTTAAGGTTCTCTTTTGTCTATTCATAATAAGATAAAAAGTGTATTCTCGGTGAACAAAAGAACTGTTACTATTCTACAAGTATGCAAGGTGTAATTACTTATGGCACACAATTGATGCGTGAGAAATAACTAGACTATTAAGCATAAGCATGACAAGATAAAGAAACACTGTTCAGTCTACTCTGGCAAAGTTTCCTAGTAGCGAACAACCATGATAAAGAAACATATGAAAAATCTAAAATGTGATGAATAATATGCAATGCACATGTCTTTGCTTGCCCATGCAGCAGTCTTCAGCATGTGACTTATCAACATCCACATACTGACCAGTAGTGGCTGTACTCTGAAATTGGAAGGTCCAGCCAGGGCTTGTAACCCTGATTGTAATGAGCTGTTGCTGCTTCTAAATCCCATAAATGTCAACAGTTGTATCATAGCCAAGGCCCCAAGGCATGGCAAGCATGATTTAACAGGCATGTCAGGTTGTATGAAGTAATCAGTACTGGATGCAAGCCTCCCAATTTCCACAGCTTGTGATCATCATTCTGCAAATTGATCCTCTCTTAGTAAGCAGAACCAACAAAAGGAACTTAGGCAGATATGGTTCTGGTATGACTTTCACAGATACAAGATACATAGTGACGCACATGAATTCGAACAATGCAATCAACCACAGTTTTATTGTCGCACTACTTACAAAATCCTTCGAATAGTGGTACATTCAAGTGACATTTTGCAACTAGCACTGCTTCAGTCAACCATGTTAATTCCACCTAAAAGCACATGGATCAATGTTCTCTGGGATCTTTTAGTGTGAGAAGTTGAAATGAATGAAAAGCAACGGAAACTTTCATCAGAACCCGGGACTGGCGTCAAGTCCTGCTGTCCAACATCACATCAAGAAACCATATCTTGCTCCTAGATCTATGCTGTGGCATGTACGTAGAACCTTAGATGGTTAAGCATAGACAGATATTTGGGGTTCCTGTAGTTCATATTTTCATTTCCATTAGAGATGATACCTGCATCATGCGCTCTAAAATAATATCGCTCAAGCTAAGGTCACACAAGTTGCCATTGAACTAAACAGACTGACACATGGGTCACTTAAAACTTTCCCAATGTTCTCCACATGGAGGATGACTAATAAACCACATCAGTCGTAGCTGCGAATTAAGTATACCAGTGACCAAAAGGAACATAGCTTATGTGGCTTGTTGGCATGTGTCATAGTTGATCTGACAAGTGCCCAGGCTGCAAGGACACTGTCTGGTGATAGACATTGCATAGTGGCCTAGTGGTTGAGAGACCAATACTCATGCTTTGCTCAATCTTCTTCTTCCTTCAAAGCAGCATCGCCAAATACTCCTCAAACACACCATCACGCAAACACTAATCTGTCCTCAGCTGCTATGCAGGAAGTACAAGATGCCCTGATACATGGTACCACAGACTGCAGCATAATTTGCAATCCTGTTGATGCTTCACCAGAGTTGTACTGAAAGCAAGATCTGAACACTCCACATTGTTTTTTCTTCCCCCTCAAACCAACGCGTAAGATATGAAGATGACTAATAACTTATCATTTAATGCCAGATTGAACAGGAACTGAACTGGCAAGTTTTTTTTTTTTTTGAGATGAAAAAATAGTACTTCAAATTGGCTTCACTGTCCATTTGTGATTCCCCAATAGCTGCTTGGTTTTGTCTCGCACACTTCACAAGCAATGCATACAAGTCAGGGTTCTCTTCTTCCTGGTAATGTGCAGTGGTGTCATGGATCTTGGCCACCATCATAATTATTTGATTTTCCATGGGCATCAGGGTAGGATCCGCATTTACATAACAATCAGCATTGCCAAACTCCAGACCCTGTCAAGCAAAACAGAACTCAGATCTGGTGATCCAGCAACAAGAGGAACGATTC
This sequence comes from Echinochloa crus-galli, assembly GCA_900205405.1. Classification (NCBI taxonomy): domain Eukaryota; kingdom Viridiplantae; phylum Streptophyta; class Magnoliopsida; order Poales; family Poaceae; genus Echinochloa; species Echinochloa crus-galli. Next base: position 2,034,472 of record OAMR01000185.1, read on the forward strand.
GATTATTCCTGACATTGTCGAAGTCAGTACATGAACTCCCTTACATTGCAGCATCCAGTGCAGCACCCGGGCTTGAATCCGAGGCCCCAATGGTGCATTGAGCGCAACAGGGGAGGCGCATAGCGGATCTGATGGAGAGGGCAGGGATCACGACTCACCAGCTGCTGCGGGACGGAACGAACCGGGTTCGGATGTTAGAAATCAAAGAAACCGGCCTACAGGTTGGTGCCGGGCGATGGGACTCGCGCTTCGCCGATGCGGCGTCCGGCGAGGGACCAAAGAATCGGACATGGTGGATAATAACGCCAACAATGGCTCTTTCTGTTTCTTTAACGAATTTATTTTTTCTCTTAATTTAATGATGAGCAGGTTGAGAATGGATTATTGCCATCATTTTTCATTTTGGAGTATACAAGTTTCAGACATTTTAGTTATAGTGTCTTGTGAGATAAATTCTTCCTCTGCTTAACATAACAATTAGCATTCTCGTTAGTAGAAGATTGTTGAGAGCTGCCCCCACACCTTTTCCTTTGCAAATAAACATTTAATGCATCGTTTTACGGCACTGTTATCAAAACTGCAAACTTAAGAATCGAGCTAAAATAGTATTTTTTACGAGTACGAGCTAAAAAAAGTTTTAGGGATGATTTTTCTCTTTTATTCTATAAAACTTTCTAGTTCTCTTCTTTAATAACCATGTCACGTTAATAAATTTACTAGTATGTCACGTTAAAATTTATAATTTATAAAAATCTATATGAAACTGACAGACTGCATGTCGTGAAAGTCAGCAAGTTTTTTTTGTCTGTCTGAAAAGAGGGTGAAAGGGGTAAAAAGGTGGCATCGAACACTGTAGCATATTGTAACAATTTTTTTGTTTGTTTGGGGTAAATGTTGTTCTACCATGATCTAACTAGACTCAAAAGATTCGTCTCGTCGTGTACATCAGAATCATGCAACTATTTTTTTTTATTTACTCACATTTAGTGCTCCATGCAGGAGGAGAGAAATTTGATGTGATAGGTGAATAGTGAAGTTTGAAGAGAGAAAGTTTGGGACTCAACACAGCCGGCCGTGTTTCACAGCTTCACAAAAAAAATTTCCCAAAAGAATCTTGCATGCATGGAGTACCAAATGAAGTTTATTTGTAAAACATTTTTAGCGATGGGTGTAACTTTGCGCGACGAATCTTACGATTTGCTACAGTAATACTAAAGTAACCATCCTCTAATCGTGCGGTTAAAGACCTCGTTAAATAGATCTCGCGAAATAGTCTAATGTTATAAAGATAGTTTTGTAAACTGATTTATTTAATACCCGTAATTATTGATTAAATTGGCTTAAAAAAATTTTCGATGCCCAACTAAACACGACCAAGGCGGTCAAGCCCCGTGTTCGAGACGGTCAAGGTCCACTGACGGCATCGGCGCAGACCGGCACTCAGTCGACACATCTCCTGGCTTCTCCCCTTCACCGTCGTTCCTCCCCTAGAATAAACACCCTCTCCTCCACTGTGGATCCCGTCCCCGTCGTCGATCGTCGTACCCGAACCCGACCGCCCCGTCGTCTTCGCCACCAGATCTTCGGGGCTCGGCTCCCGCAGCACCAGCCGGTGGAGGACATGGCAGACCCCTCGGGAGTGGACGACCAGCAGTTTATGATGCTACGGACCGCCATGGGCGACAAGATGCGAGTTCTTTACAAGATACTCCTGTATGTGCGAGTTTTTACCAGTGTCGACTCAACCAAGTGTGTATTGAAACTGCATACTGCTGGGTTAGTGACTTAGTGAGGCTCGGCTCGGCTGGCCGATCGGCAGCGAATAGCTTGAATTAATAGTACCACTGCCTAAGTTGATTTCTGATCCATGAACAGTTACTGACTTCCCGTTGATTTTCGAATGGTTTTCTTTCTTGTTCACGTAAATCTGCAGATTCGAGCATATTGGGAGGCAACAATCATCGTCCGCCGAGTGGCAGAAGCGGTTGCCGGAACGGGCGAAGCGGCTCGAGGAGATCTTGTATACAACATTCCCAGACAAGGTACTAGTGATCAGGTACTTTTGTAGTGACAAAAGTTAACCTGGCTGTTTCTTTGATTCTGGCTATTGTTTGAGCAGAATGACTACTACAATATGATGAAGGGGCCAGTTGAGTCGCAGATGCAGTTTGCTATTAAGACTTGGGGGGTGTTTTTCCTGGAAAAAGGTAAAAAGTGAAGTGAAAAAGTCACATCGGGTACTGTAGCATTTTTCGTTTGTTTGTGGTAAACATTGTCCTACTATGACCTAACTAGGCTTAAAAGATTCGTCTCGTCGTGTACATCAAAACTATGTAACTAGTTTTTCTATTTACCCACGTTTAGTACTACATGCATGAGGAGAGAGATTTGATGTGATAGGTGAATAATGAAGTTTGGAGAGAGAATTTTTAGAAGTTTGATGATGTGACCGGGAACTAAACAGGGCCTTGAGTGTTCAGAACCAGCAAAATCAACAGAAGCCACAAATGGCTAAGGATGCAGGATCTTCATCGGGCACAATGATTCTGGTATTTTTTTTTCTTTTGGCAACATTACATTCCACAATTGGACCGGGGCCAAAACTATTTGCAACATTATCAGCAATGTGGGTGTTGAACTTTTCTGGCTCTACCTCAAAGCACTGAAGGTGGCGATGACATGGGTGTGGATGGGCATTGTATATGTCTGATGTCACAGGAGGGCTGTATAGAAGATGAGGGGGCATTAATGGATTAGATGTTATGCCGTGACTAGTCTGAGGTTGGATAAATTTGCTGTGGAAAATCATTAAAAAATTACTGAAATCAGTTGGCGGTTTGCTCAACCTGCTCCGTATTTGTAGTGTGGGTTACACATCATTGCTCGTTGTGGGGCTCTGTTCTGTCAGAAAACATTTCGACATTCATTTTAGGTAATGGGAATGCAATTTTAAACATACTGTTACTGATTTTGTACTTATGCCTGTTACAGGATCTGAACCATGGTGATGTCTCTGAGCAGTCTGCATCCCTCCCGGCTGATGTGCAGAATAACAATGCTGATAAGATCGACAGGACTGGTGAAATTCTGTACTAATACGTCTTCTTTATATTTGGACAACTGAACAAGCGCAAATGCAAATTTGCCATTAGCAACATATATTTGGATCGATTCTGACGGGTAGCAAGCTGAATAATCCCTGTCTGAGGAAAAAACAAGAATGCGGTAATTTATCGTGACCTTTTTTCTCCTCCGGAATGACCTTCGAGCTGTGGAGGGAGCGACTGAAGTGTAGTTAAGGTTCGCCAATAAGGCCGATCTAAGTACCTGCTATGTCCAAGCAATAAGGGCTCCCTAGAGCAACTCCAGCAGGCGCCTCTATATGCGCCTCTACTCTGAAATTTGGAGGCTTGGAGCAAAAGCACAACTTCAGCAGGGCCTTCAAATGGGCCTGCATTTTGCATAAGCCTCCAAATCTCCCTCCCAAGCCTCCATTCCTAGAGGCCCTCTAATTCCCCCTCCAACAGTGGGTCCCACGGTTCCCATCGCATCCCATTCGGGAGCCGCGCTCCGCCGCCGCCGCCGTGCATCCGCCGCGACCGTCGCGCACCGCCCGCACGCCGCCCGATCCGCCGTCGCGCGCGCACCGCCAAGATCCACGCCGGGGAGGGCTCGCCCAAGGAGAGTCGAGGGGAACCGGGAGGCGCCGCCGGCCTGCTCTGCGACTCCAGATTCGCGCCGCCGCAGCCTCGCCGGCCTGCTCCGCCGGCGCTGGGTGGCTGCTTGAGGAGCGGTGGAGCGGCGGAGGGGGCGCCGAGGAAGCCGGCGCCGTTGGTGGAGGCTGCAGGACGCCCTCGACCGCAGGCGGTGCCGGCGTCGGAAGTGGGGGAGGGACGACGGAGGGGCCCGACGCGCCGCCAGCAGCCGCCCGCGGCCGTCGCAAGGAGCGGTGCTGGCTGCCCGGCCCCGAAAGATTGACTCCTGGGAGCTCATGGCCGGCCTCGTCGACCCCTCCACCCCGGCCAGGCCTCTCTTGCCTAGTCCTACCCTGTCTTCCCGCCGCCGCCGCCGCATCCGCTTCCCTCTCCGCCCAATCGACGACAACGCAAGGCCAAGACCCCTCCTCCCTCCGCGGCTGCCGTGCTCTACACCACCTCCCTCTGCGGGGTGCGCTCCACCTTCGAGGCCTGCAACGCCGTCCGCGCGGCGCTCCAGGCCCACAGCGTCGCCTTCCGGGAGCGCGACGTCTCCATGGACCGCGGCTTTAGGGAGGAGCTCAGGGACCTGCTGCTCTCTCCCAGTCCCTCCTACTACGGCAGCGGCAGTGGCAGCAGCACCACCACCACCACCACGAAGAAGAAGGTGCCGTCGCTCCCCAGGCTGTTCGTGCGGGGGCGCCACATCGATGGCGCGGAGGAGGTGGTGCGGCTGGACGAGCAGGGCCTGCTGGCGCCGCTGCTGGAGGGCCTGCCGAGGGCGCAGGGAGGCACCTACTGCTGCGACGGCTGCGGCGGCATGAGGTTCCTCCCCTGCTTCGATTGCTCGGGAGCCGCAAGCTGCTTATCCCCGCCGACAACAGCAAGCAGCAGGGGAATTGCAGGCGGCGGACGGTGGTGGTGCGTTGCGGGGAGTGCAACGAGAACGGCCTCGTGATTCGCCTACCTCGTCGGGTCGCGGAGGCGGTGGTCGACGAGGGCGGCGGCGGCGGAGATGAAGCCTTCGGCGGTGGCGGCGTGTAGGGGCAGGGCGCAGGGAGGGCAGGGGCAGGGTGGCGGCGGCGCGTAGGCGCAGGGGACGCGCAAGGGCAGCGGAGAAAGAGGCGTGAGGAGAGAGAGAGGTAGATGCAGCTGACAGGTGGGCCCATGGAGAAATAGAGGCCCGAGTTCATATGCCTACTGGAGTTGAGTGTTTATTTTGGCCCTCTATTTTTTAGAGATGGACCTCCAAATGAGTTTTGGAGGCCTCGATTTAAAGGGCTCCACTGGAGTTGCTCTAAACGAGTGGATCCAACCAACCAACCAACGGGCAACAGGCCGCCGGAGCACGGGAGGCGATCGAGGTGTGCCTGCCATGGCATGGCGTCATGCATGGCGTCTTTCTCCTGTGGCTCTGGGAAAGAGGCCGCCTGATATGAATCACGTACGCGCGCGTCATAATTCGACATGCTACGACGTGGCCTCACATGCCGGGTGGTACGAACTAGAGCACGAAGCAGATACGAATCAGTACGCACATTTTTTTTTTTGCAATCGTCGATCTACTAGCTACACGGCGCCTTGGTTTTTTTTTGTTTTCGGAAATTAAACCAATACTAGTACGTGCTGTAGTTGCCGTGAAAAACTACTGCCATGATCTAGCGGCGCGGCGCCGTGGTCCATCTGCCAGCCAGCCATAAGTTCCTTTATTGTCTCTGTACGCCGGAACGAAAGATCTCTACATCCGCGGGGCCCTTTTTGTAGCCGCAAGTTGCTGCATGATATACGTATGGAGTAGTACTCCGTATATACGCATGTCGAGATGGATACCGCGTGGCAGTACAATGCTGGATTGGCAGTTGGCACAGGCAGATTGAACTGTACTATATCCTGAGCAGTGATTGCTACTACTCACTCCTTCCGGGAAGGTGCAAATATCAACTTCCGTTCCCACTGGGGGCGCCACTGCACATTCCCACTGCTTCTGCTGCCCTGATAGCCTGCCCCACTGTTGGGCAGGCACCATTGCCAACTGGGCCTGAAGCAAGCAACATACGGCATCCAGATCTGGCCAGCGAAAAATGCAAATAGCACTGCCCAAATTGATGGAGGAGAGAAACTTGTTCTAGTACTGCTATTTTATTTATACAGAGGTGAAATGAATCAGCGACAGGCGCTAAAATAAAGTCTGAACGTCATGTATTAATGTCCCGAGGTAGTATATACGGAGTAGTTTGGAGGAATCAGGCGTGCGATCAGCTTTTGCCGGCTGTTCGGAGCCGTGCAGGCGTGCAGCAGAACAGGTCCACAAATCCTCCCTGTTTTTCCTCCGGAAATAAAGAAGAGGAGGATTGGATCGACCAGATTCTGCCGCGTCACGGACGACGCGGCTGTACGGCGACAGGTTCGCTAACCGACCCTTGGTAGCATATCTTCTTCCATTTCTTCTCCGTGCGTCTCGGCGCCCGTACGTGCAGCCCGCTACGCGCGGCGCCGATTGGCTCGCGCCGTCGTCCCGGTGTTCGGCCATCGCCCGTTAGTGCCCTGACCTCATCGACCAAATTCATTGACATGAGAAAGCATGCAGACCCGTCAGGCACGGGGAGGCGCCGAAAAGCAGAAGAAAAGAGATCGAAAAGAACTCGCAGGAACAGATATGATAATTGATAACAACAGTAGTTACGGATAGATATGGATCGAGGTGTAAGGTGTTCAAGAAAAAGGTGGGCAACAAAAGAAAAACATGGCCTGATCACCCGCCCTCCGGGACCAGCCTTCACCTGTTCCAACTTGCCGGCACAGCACAGGCCGCCGCCGCAATGTGTTCGTCGTTCTCCCATGTCTCACTCGCCTCACTACCAGTGGGCATTGGCCAGCTGCCCCTAGCCCCCCAGCGGCTGGAGCTCAGGTAACCTACCGGCCATTAGAAAACCGCGGCCAGAGCCCGTAACCAATCCGGCGATCCTTATCCCCCCCGGGGGGCGCCCATGCTCCGTATCTCCTCCCACGCGATCCTTGCCAATCCGCGGATCGCCACTCCTGTTCCGCGTTCCCCGCCGCGCCATCTTTTCTCGCCTCATCCGATCCCATCCCATCCCCCTCCCCGCGCGTGATTCCGCTGGCCAGCACGATGGGTGGACGGACGGATGGGCCGAGCGCGCCGCGGAAATTATTCTATGTGGCCACTCACCTGACACTTCCATCCAGCAATGCGATGGATTGGATCGGATGGATAGCTGCATACTCCGTACGTACCGGCAGCAGATAGATGCAGGAGGTATCAAAAAGGTCTAGCTCATCTGCACCCATGTGTTCCGTATCGGTCACCCAGAAAAAGTGCG
>OAMR01000185.1:2043242-2065296 GCA_900205405.1 Echinochloa crus-galli
AATAACGACAGTATTTGGAATGAACTGATTCGTATGATTTCACGATTTACGAATTAACAGCAAGCACAAGCAATACTATAGTGACTAGATTTACCTGTTATGCACGGTTAAACATTTACAACCACTATGGAAAATCCTGTATTTGCCGAGTGTCTAAGGCTTTACGGAGAGCATTTCTTCAGCCTCTCTTTTCCGAGTGCTGAGCGAAACACCCTCGGCAAAGCCACGAGACTCGACAAAGATAGGCTTTGCCGAGCGCGTTAGTGGAGACACTCGACAAAGATCTTGAATTAACAACGGCAGTCTCCGCCCGTTCATGCCGTTAACCTTTGACGAGAATATTTTGAAAATAAAAATTAACAAAATTTTATAGAGTGCCGGAACGGAGGGCACTAGGCAAAGATATCAAATTTTAAAAAAATTAACAAAGGTTTGCCGGGTGGAGGGTCAGAGGGCACTGGGCAAAGATAGTTTAAAAAATAACAATCTTTGTCGAGTGCCAGGTGGCACTCGGTAAAGCTAATAAAAAGCCCGGATCAGGTGTAATATAATAAATAAACAATACGCCTCATCTCCACACATCATCATCATCGTCATCTTCTTCTTCCTCCTCTGGACGACGATCAAAAACATCTCGTGAGCCGTAATCAAGATACATATTGAGCAGATAAGACTATTTACCAATAGTGTTCTTTATATTTCACCCTCTAAAAAAATTTTAATGTCCTGTAAAATATTCCACCCTTCAGATCTACGGATGGTTGCAACGGTGTCCTATATTCCACCCTTCAAATCGTCTTCCTTGCCTCCCACCCCGTCTTGCACCTCCTCCCGCCGCCGCCGCATCCGCTTCCCTCTCCGCCCAATCGACGACAACGCAAGGCCAAGACCCCTCCTCCCTCCGCGGCTGCCGTGCTCTACACCACCTCCCTCTGCGGGGTGCGCTCCACCTTCGAGGCCTGCAACGCCGTCCGCGCGGCGCTCCAGGCCCACAGCGTCGCCTTCCGGGAGCGCGACGTCTCCATGGACCGCGGCTTTAGGGAGGAGCTCAGGGACCTGCTGCTCTCTCCCAGTCCCTCCTACTACGGCAGCGGCAGTGGCAGCAGCACCACCACCACCACCACGAAGAAGAAGGTGCCGTCGCTCCCAGGCTGTTCGTGCGGGGCGCCACGTCGGCGGTGCGGAGGATGTGTTGCGGCTGAACGACCAGGGCCTGCTGGCGCCGCTCACTCCCCTTTGTTTATAAATACATGACATTTAGGATAAACCAATATACACTAATTAACTTAGTGGATAAATAAACATGTAATTAAAATATCCCCATAAATAAATATGTAACTAAAATATCCACTAAGTAAATATCAATATGAGTAAGTATAGATAAAAACATTTGCAAAATTTGATTTTTAATAATAAAATAGTTTTGAAATTAATACAAAAATAGATTGTGTATTGTGTTTTTCTTATTAAGAGCGACTGAGTGAGCACGGGGTAACAGTGATAATCCCAGTTCGCGGTCGGGGGCCGATGGCTCGCTCTCGTACACATCTCACTACCCATCAGTACATCACCGCATAGTCCACAGGCCACAGCGTACCCACATGACATGACATGCGTACTGTACGTGATCTACACCACGCGGGACGCCCAATCGACGAGCAACAGCGAGACGTGGTCTCACGCACGGATCGAGGTGCCCAAATGTTGGCGCAAAGTGTAAGAGCAACTCCAGCAGGGGCTCTATATAGGCCTCTACTCTAAAATTTGAAGGCTTGGAGCAAAAACACAACTCCAGCAGGGCCTTCAAATGGGCCTGCATTTTGCATAGGCCTTCAAATCTTCCCTCCAAGCCTCCATTCCTAGAGGCCCTCCAAATCCCCTCCAACAGTGGGTCCCACTTCCCATCGCATCCCATCCGCGAGCCGCGCTCCGCGCTCCGCCGCCATCGTGCCGCAGCGCCAAGATCCACGCCGGGGAGGAGAGTCGAAGGGAGTCGGGGAGGCGCTGCCGGCCTGCTCTGCGGCGCCAGATTCGCGCCGCCGCGGCCTCGCCGGCCTGCTTCGCTGGTGCCGGGTGGCTGCTTGAGGAGCGGCGGAGGGGGCGCCGAGGAAGCCGGTGCCTTTGGTGGAGGCTGCAGGACGCCCTCGACCGCAGGGCGGCGCCAGCGATATATGTAGGGGAGGGGCGGCGGAGGGGTCTGACACGCCGCCTGCAGCCGCCCGCGGCCGTCGCGAGGAGCGGTGTTGGCCGCCCGGCCCCGAGAGAGAGACCCGCCGGAGGCTTGAAGGCCATCGCACCACCGCCGAGGACGCGTTGCAGTTCGCGTCGACAACGGCGCCGCCCCGCTTGGCCATCGCCGCGCCTGCCGCCTCCGCTTCTAGGCACGTCGTCGACCTCGGCCCCGGGAGAGAGAGCCACGCTCTGGGCCGCCGTGAGCGACCGCCGTCGAGGTCCAGCGCTACCGCACCCGGGGAAATACAGCCGCAAGGAGAGAGGCACATGTGGATGACAGGTGGGCCCACGGGTAAATAGAGGGCCGAGTTCATATGTTTACTGGAGTTGAGCGTTTATTTTGGGTCTCTATTTTTTAAGATGGGCCTACAAATGAGTTTTGGAGGCCTCAATTTGAAGGGTTCCACTAGAGTTGCTCTAATATGGTGTCGGGAGGATGGTTGACAAGTGCATAGTTAGCTTCAGCTTTGCATGTTACTTGTAGTAGTGTAGTAATTTTATTAATTATTGGACCACCTCCGCTTCTTCATCTTCACTTTTTCTAGTCTATTGTTGGCTTCATGTTGTCAGGAACACGCCCGTCGCGCGCGCACACCATCAGCACGCCGAATTGCCGCGACTGTCACTCCGGCGACCTCGCCGTAGAACTCCGGCATGCGCCGATGGCGCAACACGCCTGGCGGAATCCAGGGGTGGTCGGTAAATGAAATACCGACCACCCCTTGGCCTTTCCTGGTCGTTAGATCAGCCTCGTACGCCCAAGATCTACCTGACTGTCAAGTTGCAGGCAGCGTCAAGTCTCCAATTCTGGCAGGCAATTCTCCAGGGCCGCCGCGCCGTTCACCTGGCATCCAGTGAGTCCGCCGCCGGCGAGCTGCGGGAGCAAGGCCCCCGAGGCGAGGGCGTTTGTACTGCTCGTATTGGTCGAGGTCTCCGAAGCACGCGGGTGTCCTGCTCGGCGACGAGAGACTTGGGACTGGCGCCGGCGGCGGGGAAGACGATGAGCTGAACGCGGCCAGAAGCAGTTGATGGCACGGGTGCGGGCAGGCTCATAGCGCGCCGTGAACGCCTGGAACACGAGCTGCTTCGGCCGCCCCTCCGGCAGCGGGAACGCCGTCCGGTCGAGCCGGCCGGCGCCCATGACATGGTCGGGAAGTGTAAGAGGATTGAACGCTCAATTCTATTCATTCGACAGTGATGGGTACATATACATGGAGACGATCAATGTCAGCCAAGCGAAGCTAACTAATTCCTACAGAACCGGATCAGCTAACTGAATGCCGTTAGGCTTACAACAGATGACGAACTGGTCTACTGCTATCTAACTGAACCCTGAGGAATAGGTCGCTGACACCCCCCCGCAGTTGTAGCTTCGATTGATCGGATGCACAAACTGTCCCTGAACTCGGTGAACAATGGCGTCGGGAGTCCTTTCGTCATGATGTCTGCAAATTGGTACCTTGTTGGAACGTGCAGCACCTTGAACTGGCCGAGAGCAACCTTCTCGCGGACAAAATGTATGTCAAGCTCGATGTGTTTGGTTCGTCGATGATGAACAGGATTCTCCGAGAGGTACACAACGGAGACATTGTCACAGTAGATCACCGTGGCTTTGTCGACGACAACATGAAGTTCTTGAAGAAGATTGCGTAGCCAACAGCATTCGGCGGCGGCATTTGCCACTGCTCTATACTCCGCTTCGGCGCTTGATCGCGAGACCGTGGTTTGGCGTTTGGATGACCATGACACCAGCGAGTCACCAAGGAATATGCAGTAGCCGGACGTGGACCGTCGAGTATCCGGGCACCCTGCCCAGTCGGCGTCGGAGTAGGCCTTGAGTGACGTCGAGGGAGTGGACGAGATGGTGATGCCGGCATCAATGGTGCCACGCAGGTACCGAAGAATTCGCTTGACGAGGTTCCAATGCACGTCGCGAGGGGCGTGCATGTGCAGGCACGCCTGGTTCACGCCATAAGCGATGTCGGGGCGCGTCAATGTGAGGTATTGTAGAGCGCCGGTGATGCTGCGGTAGAACGTGGCGTCGGTGGCAGGGTCACCATCCTTGGTGGAGAGCTTCGGCTTGACCTCGACTGGTGTGCTGGCTGGCTTGCAATTGGCCATGCCCGCACGGTCAAGGATGTCTTCAGTGTACTGTGCCTGGCTGAGGTGGAAGCCCGACTCGTCGCGCCGCACCTGGATGCCAAGAAAGAATCGTAGCTCACCAAGGTCCTTGATGGCGAACGCTTGACGTAGATGGTCGACGACGTGGCGCAGAAGTGTTGTTGTCGATGCAGTGAGGATGATGTCATCAACGTAGACGAGTAGGTACGCAGCTTGGTCGCCGGTCTTGTAAATGAACAGCGAACTGTCGGAGCCGGAGGCGGTGAAGCCCATGCGAAGAAGATGGTTGCCCAGGCGCTGAAACCAGGCCCGCGGCGCCTGCTTGAGTCCGTACAGGGACTTGACAAGTTGACACACATGGTCGGGATGCTTGGTGTCGACGAAGCCGGCAGGCTGGTAGCAGTAGACACGCTCAGCCAGATCACCATGAAGGAAGGCGTTTTTGACGTCGAGCTGGTGCACCGGCCAACAGCGAGTGGCGGCCAGGTGAAGAACCGTGCGTATAGTCGCCGGCTTGACGACCGGTGAGAACGTCTGGTGGAAGTCGACGCCGGGACGCTGCGAGAAGCCACGCACAACCCAGCGGGCTTTGCGTCGCTCCAGGCTCCCATCAGGATGGAGCTTGTTCTTGAACAGCCATTTGCCGGTGATGATGTTTGCGCCGGGTGGTCGGGGCACGAGTGTCCAGGTGCCGTTGCTCTGGAGCGCGTCGAACTCCGCTTGCATCGCGGCCTGCCACGCATCGTCACGAAGAGCGGCACGCACAGATGTGGGCGGTGGTGACGGGGTCGTCGTGGTAGTAGCAACGTGCGCGTACTTGGGATTAGGCATCCGGATGCCATCTTGTGCACGCGTGACCATTGGGTGGCGAGGCGGATGTACAGCTTGGCTCGTTGTTGTAGTCGTGGCCGCAGGCTCGAACGGTGCAGTTGAGGAGGTAGACGTGACCGCAGGCGCGGACGGCGTGGCCGGCGACGGTGGTGCAGCCGCGGGCTCGGACGGCGTGGCCGGCGACGTGGGCGTGACCGCGGGCTCGGACGGCTCGGCTGAAGACGTCGATGTGGCCGCAGCGCCTGTGCGCACGCTGCCTGGTGCCGTGGCGACGGCGCGTGGTGGCGGTGTGGGAGCGTGACGTCGAGGCTGACGAGGTCTGGTTGGGATCACGACCTCGTCCTGTAGGCACGACGAGCATGAGGGAGCCGCTGATGGTGGTTCAACCTGCGCAAATGGAAAACAAGTCTCGTCGAAATAGACGTGACGTGAGATGGTGACTCGTTTGGTGGCAGGATTGTAGCATTTGTAGCCCTTTTGGTCATTTGGGTAACCAAGGAATACACAACGAGCGGATCGCGGAGCAAGTTTGTGTGGGGCAGTGGACGTGAGATTTGGGTAACAGAGACACCCAAAGATGCGAAGGTGTGTGTACTCTGGTGCGACGCCAAATAGCAGGTGAAAGGGGGTGGAGTTGTTGCGAGATCGACATGGACGCCGGTTGAGTAAGTACGTGGAAGCAGCGAGTGCATCTGGCCAGAAGCTGAGTGGAATGGAGGCCTGGAAGAGCAGTGTGCGTACGCCGTCGTTGAGTGTACGGAGAACACGTTCAGCTCGACCATTTTGCTGTGAGGTGTATGGGCAGGTGAGCCGTAGTGCAATCCCGTTCATGGCGAAGAACGCGCGTGACGCCGAGTTATCAAACTCTTTGCCATTGTCAGTTTGGAGGCACATAATGGAGGTCTGGAATTGAGTGCGTGCAAAAGCATGAAATGAGATCAGTGTGGGTAGGACATCGGATTTGTAGCGTAGTGGGAAAGTCCAGACAAAGTGCGAGTAATCATCCAAAATGACAAGGTAGTATTTGAAGCCGGAATTGCTCATAATCGGTGAGGTCCATACATCACAGTGTAGAAGTTGAAAGGGAAAGGATGAAATGTTATTGGACTCAGCAAATGGAAGGCGTACATGTTTGCCATGACGGCAGGCATCACAATTATGTGGACTCGACTTGGAACAAGAAAAACCTATGGAGCGTGAGAGCTGCTGAAGAACGGCTTGTCCTAGGTGGCCGAGACGGGCATGCCAGAGCGAGCTGTCGTGGGACGCGAGGAGTGCAGATGGAGAGGGCGTCGCTGTCATGTGGGGCTGGCGAAGAGGGTAGAGTTCGCCAGAGGAATCACAGCGGAGCAGAGCCGTCTTGGTGCGAAGATCCTTGATGGAAAAACCCCATGGATCAAATTCAACAGAGACAGAATTGTCACGGGTTAGTGCACGAACTGAAATGAGGTTTTTAACAAGTTGAGGAGCAATAAGAACATTGCGAAGTTGTAGAGAGGAGGAGGAGGTGGGGATTTCGGTATTGCCAGTGCAGTGCGCCGGGAGACACTGTCCATTGCCGACAATAATTTGACGAGGAACAGTAGAATTGGGTGGGGATGTGAGTATACCAGAGTTCGACGCCATGTGCGCCGTGGCCCCGGTGTCGAGGAACCAATCGGTGCCACCACCGCCAGTGTTGTTGAGGGCCATGTTGTTGAAGGCGGAGTAGAGGCCTGGTGGGAGGTTGCCGGTGTTGCCAGCGGACATGGCGACATCAGGCGATGGTGCAGGGAACGCCGCCAGGGCGTGTGGAGGTTGGACGCCGGGGCGGGCACCGAGGACGCTGGGCCTCCATGCGCCCATGGGCCAGGCCTGGACGACGCCTTGCCAGGGGTTGGTGCCAGGTGCCCACTGCGGTGGCGGCGCGCCGGCGTGCGCCGTGGATCCGCCGGCTGGTGTACTCGGGCCGCCAGAGTTGTTCTGGCGGTTCGAGGCCTTGCGCTTCTTGCGGCGGTCGAAGTTGCCGTTGTGGGCCACCGCCGGAGGCGTCGCTGGAGTAGGTGCGACGGGCCGGGGCGGGGTTGTGGATGTGGCCGCCGCAAGGAGGGCACTCTGTGCCTCCATGCGGTGGGAGTGCTGGATGCGATGCTCTTCCTGCTGAAGGTAGGACTTGGTGTAGAGGAAGGTTGGGGGAGGGTTCATGGTGGAGAGGACGGCGATCGCCTGGCTGAACTTGTTGTTCAGTCCGCGCAGAGTGTTGATGACGAGGGCGGGGTCGGAGACGGCGGCGCCGCAGTCGTAAAGCGTGTCGGCGAGGCGCTTGAGTTTGCCGCAGTACGCGGCGATGTCCATGTCGCCCTGAAACAGGCTATGGAATTCCTGCTGGGCGTACACCGCGCGCTGGAGACTGTTGTCGAGGAATTGGCTGGTGATGGCGATCCAGACGGAGTGGGCGGTGGCGTTGGGGCGGTTGACGTCGTTCCATATCTCCGTGGAGATGGTGTTGTAGAGCCACGAGACGATGCAGGCATCGATCTGGATCCACTCGGGGTCGTCGATCATGGCGGCGGCGTCGACCGTGCCGTCGATGTGATCGAGGAGACCGAACTTCTTGATGGCGAGTTCGACGAACGAGCGCCACTGCCGGAAGTTGCCAGCCTCTGCCGAGAGGACGACGGAAACATGGCTGCGGATGTTAAGCATCATGAGGGTGGAGCGGGATCAGCAAAGGGATTAGTTCCCGAAGAAGATGTGGAGCCCGGCATGGTGGATAGAGGCGGAAGCAGAGGGTGGGGATCGGGAGAAGGCTGATACCATGTAAGAGGATTGAACGCTCAATTCTATTCATTCGACAGTGATGGGTACATATACATGGAGACGATCAATGTCAGCCAAGCGAAGCTAACTAATTCCTACAGAACCGGATCAGCTAACTGAATGCCGTTAGGCTTACAACAGATGACGAACTGGTCTACTGCTATCTAACTGAACCCTGAGGAATAGGTCGCTGACAGGAAGCACGCCGGCTGGCGTGCGCATGGTCGCCAATATATCAAGGGCTCCAGGATCGAGTTCACGAATAGTATATTTTGCGGTGGAGGTCGCCGACCCGATCGATTAATTGATTAATTCTCCTTGGCCTCTTGTGGCCGGGTTCGTGCGGCCGCCGAGATCGTCGTCAACATTTGGGCTGCGGGCAGCATCCCGGACGACGTGCACGCTGCGCGGATCGGATCGGCAGTGAGCTCTGCAGGCGCCCGCCCACGAATTGAAGGACACGCCACCAAGCTGCAGAGCTTCGTTGCCAATGCCGGCCGGCTCCTGACAACCGGTTCGTCGCCGGCCATGATGAGCACGCGCACATCTCCCGGCGCGAGCAGCTTCGCCACGGAGTCTGATTCCAGCTGGATATGTGAGCCTCCAAACGCTGAAATTTCTTGCAAGCTACCAAGCATGCTCAAGCTTGTGCCGACTCTACATCTTCCACTGCTGCAAGATTCCCGGCCCGCACCAGCCACTCCGGCGGCCTCGTCGCAGAGCTCTGTCGTCGCCGACGTTGCAGAACGAACTCGAGAGCTTCCACGTGACGCGCACGCATGCGCCTGTGGCGCGGGCATGCATCCATACGTTGAGCAGGCAGGGACGTCCGGAGATGCCACCGGCGGCGGCGCCCCACACACGAGAAGATCGGGACATGGATGTCCGGTGGCCGGGGACGCTGGCGTCGGCGCGCCTCCCTGAGCTGCGCGCGGCGCAGAACGCCGGAGTCGGGGGTGGTCAGTATTCCATTTACCGTTCGGGGTGGACGGTAAATGGGATACCGGCCGCCCCTTGACCCTTCCTGGTGGTTGGATCGGCCTCGTACGGCCACGATGGAGTCGATTAGATGCAGGCAACGACTGGTCAATGAAGTCCTCGCGCCGCTGGCTGGGCCGCCGTGAACGTCTGGCATCCCCGGCGGCGCCACCGTCCTCTACGACACAGGCCAGGACCAACCGCCGTGGCGGCCGTCGGGTGCAGGGTCTACGGCCACCTCTGCGCCGCCGCCCCCACACCACACCCGCGCGGCGGCCGCGTCTTCCTTGGCGTGTCGCGCGGTACAACGGGGCCGTCGACGCCTACGCCATCTGCCTCTCAGCTTCAAGCGGCTTCGTCGCCTCTGATGCCATGGCAGGTATGAGGTATCTGATCGAGTGTAACAAGGGCGGCACGTACTGGTGCTCTCAGGCTTTCCATCGAGGTGTTCCCGGTGAGAATGAAGCTAGCAAAGAGGATGAAGAAGTTGCTATGTCAGGGATCGAACTACGTACTTGACAGTGATGTTCACAGTGATTTGAGGTATTTTCTTATCTAATAGCTCCTCAGATCCGCAGCCTATCACGAAGCGAAACCGCACTAGCGACTGGTTAATAATTATGTGTCAAATTGGCAATGTAAGAAAACTTGTTCCAATATATACTTGTCATTTTGGCCTTGACCTTGGCCTTGGCTTTGCCGGTTCCCTTCGTATCCATTTTCAGCAGTTGCTGTCGCCGGCCGGCCGGCAGGTCGCACCGTCGATCGCCTGTTGCCCTTCTCGGAGCGGAGCTTCATCCATTGACCACGTGCACATTGCCACAGGGCGCGGGCACGCCGGCGCCGGAGCTCACGCCGCCGAACCGTGTGTGGCCGCGACGTACGTCGTCGAGCCGGAACACGCCCGCCGCGCGCGGCACCATCAGCACTCCTCGGCACACCCGCGCGCGCGCCGGGCGGCCGCGACTGCCACTCCGGCGGCGGCATCGAGGAGCTCCGTCAGCGTCGTCGCAGAACTCGAGAGCCTTCCACGGCGGCGCGCACGCTTGCGCCGGTGTCGCGCGCGCCACGCCGGGCGGTATGGAGCCCGCCGTACGTTGAGCTGTCAGGGACGGCCGGCGACGCCGCTGGCGCACAGCAATCGAGCGACCCCGGGAACATGCAGATCCCGTCGCCGAGGATGCAGAGCGGGCTGCCCGCGGCGCGGAACGCCGGAGTGGGGGGTGGTCGGTAAATGAGATACCGTCCACCCCTTGGCGACTTGGCCTGCCGCCGCCGCTCTGCTTCGCCGGCAAGCGCGCCTTGTGTCGCTGGACCGGCCGTGGCCGAGCAGCGGCACCCACATACGCGTTCTTCGACGCCGAGGAAGACGAGCGGCAGCGCCGACGAGCACCTGCCTTTTAATTTGTTGGCGCCGCCGCCCCGCACGGCCGCGTGTTCGTTGCATTTGCTTGTCGCGGGAGAGCGGGGCCGTCAGGCGTCAGTGCCCACCGCATCTGCCTTTCAGCTTCGAGCATCTGATCTGAGTCTGACAAGGGCGGTGCCGGTGCTCCTGCTCTCAGCTAGCTCAACATGCAAGCTATCCATGTCAACATCCACTAGAACAATCTATTTATATCATTCATCGATTTTCTGCAACTAATAGAATATGCAATTTTTTTATCTATACGAGTACCATGCTACAAAAATCCTATAGTAGAAATACATGGAGGATCAATCATGTAAGAGCCATTATCTCTCAATAAAATGAACATGTTTTCATGTATAATATTGTTTGCAAAAAAATATCGCCATACAATCTTATATCCCGTCTATCTATGTCACCATCCACTAAAACACGCTAAACATACAAGCTATCCATGTCAGCATCCACTAGAACAATCTATTTATATCATTCATCGATTTTCTGTAACTAATAGCATATGCAATTTTTTATCTATACGAGTACCATGCTACAAAAATCCTATAGTAGAATACATGGAGGATCAATCATTTAAGAGCCATTGTCTCTCAATAAAATGAACATGTTTTCATGTATAATATTGTTTGCAAAAAATGTTGCCATACAATCTTTAGACCCCGTTTGAATGCTTAGAATTGAATTACATTCTAATACTCCCTCCGTTCCTATTTGTAAGTCGTTTTGGCTTTTCTAGGTTCATAGATATTATTATGTATCTAGACATACACTATATCTAAATACGTAGCAAAAATTATGCACCTAGAAAAGCCAAAACGACCTACAAATAGGAACGGAGGGAGTATTTATTATTATTGGCTATATGAGAGAGATACTTATGTGATGCACTTATACTATATGGGAGGGATAATTAAGAAAGAGAATCTATAGAATCAATTTGCATCCCCTTCCCCATGAATTTAAGATAGGCTTATATCTAAAATTCATAAAGTTGTGGAATGTTAAATTCCATGATAAATAGTCTATTTTATATATTATATAGTAGATTCCAATTCTATCGAAATGAAAGAATCCAAATAGTGTCTTAGTATTTTCCACTTTTAATTTCTTACAATGTTGTTTAAGATTCCCGCCGCAACGCGCGGGGTATCACCTAGTATGAATAAGTTGCTGCGGTGTCAGGGAACTAATTGGGCTTTGTTTTGTTTAGATCTCAAAAGCAACTCCTAAATTTACTATGTAAAAAAATTCCATCACATCAAAATGTCATAACATAAATAGAGTACTAAATGTAGATTAAATCAAAAACTAATTTCACAGTTTTGTTGTGCTATGCGAGACGAACATTTTGAGCCTAATTAATCATTTTATAGAGAACTATTCATAAATACAAACGAAATGTTACAGTAACGCAATGATTACGAAGTGTCATCAAACTCTCAAATTCGACCTTCCAAATTCAACGGGTAAAGGCCCGACGTCGTTGGACAGGGAATGCTTCGCTGCGTTCACCTTTGAAATTGACATGACCGGTGAATTCTGTCCAAGGAAGCTGACGACCTATCAGATAAATCCTGAAATCGTGGAGGAGAATCTTAGTGATAATGAAGAAAAAATGCGAGAGGTTGCAATCTCCAGCCAACGACACCAGCGCTCATCTATCCTGCCCATCACCTTTGCTTTATTAAGCATCGACACCTTATTTAGTTTCACAACATGTTCGTATTATAACATAAATTTAAATGCCATTTACCTCCTTTTTTTTAGGGTCAACCCTACCTGATTTCCATTATAGGGCTTTTGGCAGCGGAACAACATCCAGTTTGTGGCCAGCGAAGGCTCCATAATTGGGCTTCCTGCTTAGAGGAATTTTAAAATGATTAAGATTAATTAGAGCTATTCATTCCGAGAAATTAGATCGTAGGAACAAAGAGATTACCCAAAGGTACGTAAATATAGAGGTACCTAGAGGTACCAAATTCGTAGGACCATGCACCAAAAATAGTGGGACCTACTATTAATTTACATTAGGTACTTTCAGGTACTGGTGGGTACCTCCCAAATCATTGGAAAACAGCTCTTTTACCCCTAGAAAAAGAAACCGAACTGGTTCACCAGTTGAACCAGAAAACTGTGAACCTGTGGCCGGACTGGTACGATTCAATTAAAAGATCGGTCATGCAATTGGACCGGTGCGAACCGGCTGGTTTTGTGTCGAATCGATGAACCAATGAACCAGTTTTGCAATGAACCATTGATCAATTTGATGTTTGGATATTATTTTCGAACTTTAAACAATAGACTATTATGATATAATTATGTTATACCATCAATTATGTCATATATGATATCTTTTTAATAAAATTTACATATTATTTATATAAATCATGATAAATAAATATTATATTAATAAATAATGAACTACTAGAGTAAATCACTGGTTGGACTGATGAACCAGTGAATCAGTACCTGACCGGTTCGATCTCCTGATCGACTTTTCATTCTAGGCTTTTACCAGTAGCATGTAATGAGTTTACCCTTTGTTTATTTTTTTAGTAGAGAAGTGGAGCGCACCGTCAGATAAAATCTGGTCATTATTTCATTGCTAAAAAGAAAAATCTACGCTAATACCCAGTAATGCTGCTAGTCTATCTCGAGGTCGTTAAGTGGCCATCAACTGCAGACCGCCGTGTTAGACCCGTCGGCGAGGGAGCCTTTCTTGGACTGGGGACCTAACAAATGTGATTTTTCACGCATCAATAGTAGTACCCACTACCCGGTAGGCCGGTACTCTCTTCCTACTCCAAATTGAGGTCACATCTCACAAAGTGACAAGTCAATGGTCATCAGTCGCAGAACACTTCGTTAGACCTGCTGATCTCCCCAGAGAGGGCCTTGTTTTGACGCCTCTTTTTTTTCATTCGGTTGTGCACTGCAACTGGAAAGGGCAGAACCAGTGGTCTGAAGAATTACTTGGCTTTCGTTGCCATCTGCATATCTCATCGACAATTAAGCAGCAACTGCAGAGAGCTGTATATCTGTGACGATTCATTTTCAGTTTGAAGTTTCAACTGAACTCAAACTGTATTTTTAGGAGTACTCACTAACAATTGTTGCATGAAGTGTGATCTTTTTTGTATTCCCCCCTACCATATCAATACACCGGTGATATATCAACTCTGCCCAGTTGAGTGCCGTAGACAAAATGCATAGTTTATCATTTAGCAAGAGTGCAATGAATTTAATTAGGTTGGACGGCACAACGTGCACATTGACTGGAGCATGGAGGATGGTAGTTTTTTCTCTTTTGGTTGCTTCTCTGAGCATGGGGCACGTGAAGTTAGTATTTTAGTAAGTTGAGTCATGCGGACGGTCTAAAATTTAGAAATTCCTCAACTTCGCATTCCTCTGACTCAAAGCCACAAGCAAACATGATGCTCGTCAGAGCCAGATGCCTCATCCTCCAGATGCTGCTGCTCTTCGCCACGACAACCAATTGTGCAACCGCAAAAACATCTTGGAGAGGCCATGGGGGCGACGAGAGCGCACTGCTGGCTTTCAAGGAGAAGATCTCCGGCCACTCTGGCGTGCTGGACTCATGGAACCAGAGCACCAGCTACTGCCACTGGGAGGGCATCACCTGCAACCGGAGATACCCGCAGAGGGTGGTAGGTCTGGACCTCAGCTCCCATGGGCTCACCGGCACCATCTCCCCTGCAATTGGCAACCTCACCTTCCTGCGCTCACTCTACTTGAGCAACAACACCCTTCAAGGTGAGATCCCACCAAGCATCGGCTGCCTCAGCAGCCTCGAGAGCCTTGACTTGAGCGAAAACATGCTCGCTGGTGTCATCCCGAGCAACATAAGCCGCTGCACCCGCCTCTATTTGATGTTTATCAGTAGCAACAAGGGGGTGCAGGGAAGGATCCCACCTGAGCTTGGCAGCATGCCGTGGCTCTATGTTTTAGAACTGCACAACAACAGCATCACCGGAACCATCCCGTCGTCTCTCGGGAACCTTTCCCTGCAAATCTTGGACTTGTCATACAACAATCTTGAGGGATCAATCCCTGCAAGCCTCGGGAACATGCAATTTTTGAATTATCTCATGCTCTCTGATAATAACCTCTCCGGCTTGCTTCTTCCTTACCTGTACAACATATCATCTCTGTATATGCTTTATGTGGATGGCAACAACTTTTCAGGACGTATACTATCCTCAATAGGAAATCTTGCACTTCTTGAGAAGATTAATTTTAGCGAAAACATACTCACTGGGGTCATTCCTGAAACCATCGGCAACCTCACACGATTGACACATGTATACCTGCATTCCAATAAGTTGTCAGGACGTATACCATCCTCTGTTAGATAAACTCTCATGATGTAATTCGTGTAACAACAAGAAATGCAGGATGGCTGGAGTTCCTGATAGAGTTATAGTCTGTTAGTAGATAGATTCCTGTAGTAACTTGGTACAGAAGGAAACTCCAAGCCTATCATAATAATGTTGTAACGCCCCGTGTAATCTTCCAAGCGGTTGTGTCATATATGGATGGACGTTGACCACTATCATTATCTGATTTGTCCATAAACCTCTGGTAGAGTACAATCCGTATTTCTGTATCGATCAGTACTGTCAAACTGCCGAAACTGCAAGCACAGCAGAATGCAGATTTGGCGATTCGGCAAAAGAAGAACACGATTCGATTATTCCCAACCTTGTAGAAATCAGCATATACTCCCTCATGTTGCAGTATCCAGGGCAGCTCCGGACAGGAATCCAACGCCCCCAATGGTGCGTTGAGCGCAATAGGGAAGGGATATATATACCGCTGACGCGATGGAGGGGCATGGATCCCGACCTGCGGCAATGAAAGATGCAGAGTCAGAAGAGGGAAAAATATGGAAAAATTATATATCCGAATTAGGCATACTTTGCTCAGTACATTAGTTTATGTTCCGAATCATATCATTTTGAATTGTGTGTTAGTTTTAATTAAGTATGTAGAAGTAAAATTGTTTACCTGAGTTTTCACCACGCTCCGCCACTGCTGCAACTTCTTTTTGAAATATAAAGGCAAAATAGCCATGTTGATCCTTGAACTTTTCACAAGACGTCAAGTTAGTCCCTGAATTTTTAAAAAGGTCAATCTAGTCCCTCAACTCTTGTTTTTGGGTCAAACGCATCCCTATGCTGATGTGGCGCTATAGGGTGGCATGAGCTGAAGATGAAATATCTTTATTGCCCTTAACTCTTGCATAATGATAGGTTAGACCAACATGTTAGGATTTTCATTTCTTTTTTTCTTTCTCGCATCGGGTCACATGTCCACGCACGTCGCCTGTCACGCCGGCTTCCTGTTCTAACTCTTGGGAGTAAAAATGTAAAAATAAAAATCCTAACATGTATGTCCTATCTATCATTATGCTATTAAGAGCTAAGGGCAAAATAAGCATTTCACCTTCAGCCCATGCCACTTGGCAGTGCCACATCAGCTCAGGGACATATTTGACCCAACAACAAAAGTTAAGGGACTAAATTGGCCTTTTTAAAAGTTTAGGGACTAAATTGACCCTCTACGCAAAGTTCAAGGATGAACTTGCCTATTTTGCCAAATATAAAGTTTCACGTATCTTTTTAAATAAAATACACGGCTGGTTCTCAAACTTGACATGTTGTGTCATTTCACTCCCTAAACATACAAACCAGAAATTCGAGTCTTCCAACTTGCACTGGGAGAGGGTGCTACCCATATCCAAAACTAATTTTGAGCCATGCCATTTTTTTTCAAAAACAAATCCAACAAACAGTGGATATGGTTTTGGGATAAGAAGCTGTTTACAAGACCCTGCTTGACGAGTTGCTCTAAACAATGCAACGTCTTTAAATTTTTAATCCCTTCTATCCCATTTCTAGTGGCATAAAAATTAATGCCTTATATGCCCTTTAGGGGCATAAGGCAATGGAGGGATTAAAATTTCGATCAGTAGTATTGGAGGTACATTGATTTTTTCTTTTTGAAAGGAACGGCAAAAACTTTGCCGTAAATTTTATCAGACGAGAAAAGAACACAAAAGGAAAAGAAAAAAAACCACAAACGTCATCACCCGGCCCTAAACAGAACTAGAGGAGAAGTGATATTGATTTTAACAGTGTAAACTAGGGACTAAGAGTTTATGCCAATGATATCGATCTACCAGGAAAAAAATCCATCTACTAGCTGTTAAAATCTGTCTACCCTTGACGTCACAAGTCAACGGTCACCGTCAGCTGTGGACCGTCGTCTGTATGTAAGCATGTGTAGGTCGATAACAAGAACGATTGCATATGTTGATAACTAGTGAAGGAAACCAAGCTCTGCATCTGCTGCCGCGGAAATGGAATGAACTTAACCAGCCATGCTGCTTCTGAGAACCAGACATGTGCGAAAGCTGCTGGTCTCCACCATGGCGACATGTAAAATCCCGAGGGAGCTATACAATGGGCCGGGGTTGCATGCCCTGCCACACACGTTTCCTGTTCCCCTCACACCCCCAGTGGGATTGGTCAAAAGGTTTGCACTAGCCAATCCTTGTTTAGGACCGATCCCTTTTTGGACTAACACTTGCACCGATCATGGATGGGAAATGGCGATCCCTTTTGACTGACTGTGTGCACACGTAAACGTGTGTCTGAAACTCCAACTACATGAATGCAAATGCTACCAGGCTTCATCAGGCCACGAGAACCCGATCTCTGCCCAAGCTCAAAGCTTTCAACAGCCATGCTGCTCGTCAGAACCAGATGCCTCCTCCAGCTGCTGCTGCTGCTCTTCACCAAGGCACCCAACCTTGCAATTGCAACCACAGAAACGTCTTCGTCAGGCAACGGGATCGATGAGAGCGCTCTTATAGCTTTCAAGGCGAAGATCTCCAGCCACTCCGGCGCGCTGGACTCCTGGAACCAGAGCACCAGCTACTGCCGCTGGGATGGCGTCACCTGCAGCCGGAGACACCGGCAGAGGGTGGTCGCTCTGAGGCTCGGCTCCCAGGGGCTCACCGGCACCATCACCCCTGCCATCGGCAACCTCACCTTCCTGCTTTCACTCAACCTGAGCAACAACACGCTTCAAGGTGAGATCCCACCAAGCATCGGCTGCCTCAGCAGCCTCCAGAAGCTTGACTTGAGCGAAAACATGCTCGCTGGTGCCATCCCGAGCAACATCAGCCGCTGCACCAGCCTCCGTGAGATGATAATCAGTAGCAACAAGGGGGTGCAGGGAAGCATCCCAGCTGAGATTGGCAGCATGCCGTTGCTCTGGCATCTATTGCTGGACAACAACAGCATCACCGGAACAATCCCGTCCTCTCTCGGGAACCTTTCTCGGTTGGCCGTTTTGGACTTGGCACGCAACTATCTTGAGGGATCAATCCCCGCAAGCATCGGGTACAATCCAGATCTCAAATTCCTTGTACTCTCCGATAATAACCTCTCGGGTTTGCTTCCTCCTTCCATATACAACATGGCATTTCTGTCTTTGCTTTCACTGGCAGAAAACAAATTGTCAGGATGTATACCATCCTCCATCGGAAATCTTGCAAATCTTTGGGACCTTGATCTTGGCGAAAACTCACTCACTGGAGTTATTCCTGAAAGCATTGGCAACCTTACACAATTGTATTCTCTAAATCTGGAGTCCAACAATTTGTCAGGATGTATACCATCCTCCATCGGAAATCTTGCAAATCTTTGGGACCTTGGTCTTGGCGAAAACTCACTCACTGGAGTTATTCCTGAAAGCATCGGCAACCTTACACAATTGTACTCTCTACATCTGGAGTCCAACAATTTGTCAGGACGTATACCGCTCTCCATCGGAAACCTCACTAGTCTACATGTATTTAATGCACGTGGCAACAGTATGGAGGGACCAATAATGTCAGAATAAAACTCGTGTGTTCTGGGCTCGCTGGAGGCCTCGCCCGGCGCTGCGCCCGCCCCGTACGCGGCTGCAGAGACTGCCTGGAGCGCGCGGGGACCAGAAGAAGCGGCTGGAGATCCAGGGCTACGAGTTCATCTACGTGGTCGATGACCCGGCCGTCTCCAGGTGAGGAACCAGGGAGCTCTACTTTGATGCTTCGGCGGGTTCGTGAGTCGTTGGCTCGGCTGACTGTTGGTGGTGCTGGACTGCTGGTGCCTGGTTGGTTTGATTTGCAGCGTTATACTGGGGTTCGATGCTCCCAGGAAGGAGGACGGCGTCCAGGACAACGCCGGCGCCAAGAAGAGGTAATCCTTTTACCTTCTTCGTTTCAGCTGATCTTAACCTCTGTAGTTGGGCTGGGTGATTTTTGCGAGACATGGGTGGAGCTTGCCCTGACATAATCATGTCTGTTTACTGAACTTGAGCAGTTCCTGTTTTTTGAATGCCAATTACTGTTTTTTTTGAATGCATGCTCTGATCCAGGATGGTGCAGGTGAAAATGGATGGTTGCTGTTTGGCGTACATGCCCTGATGGGGGAGTTTACTTGAATGTAGTTTTACTTGCAGCTTTCAAGTTGCTAGCGTGTCTAGTTTTAGTTGTGTAGTCTGGAGTTGCAGTAGAAAAGGGAGGGAGGGCTGTTCTGGATGCAGCGAAATGTGGGTTTGCCATGATCATTTTCTGACCACTTCAAAATTTTGGAAGTATTCTAGGCTCATGCTAATATTCTGTCAGGAACAGCATGAAGTGCAAGTATATGGAATTGACTGTGATCAGCTTTACTGTTCTATCACATGAAATTATATAATTCCTGCAAAATATCTATCATTTCTCATAGAAAGTCTATCATTTGACTGCTCAGGAACCTGTGTCCATCCTCTAAAATTTGCATTGTGAGTTTCTGGTAGACTAGAAATAATTTTGTCTTCGAGTTTGTCAATCATTTTTGTCTTTGTAGATTTCATGTTCTAAAAACTTATGTTCCACATTTCCATTGATTTGCAGCTGGCCAGGAGAGGTGCTCAGTGAATTATTCTAGGTAACTCTCCATGTGCAATTCTGGTTTTGTTCAAATGATCAACATCAGTCTAATTGCATTGGCAGCACAGGCTGAATGTTGATTGCTGCTACTACAATATGCTTGGGATTACAGGGTGCTTCACTGGTGCTTGGCGCTGGCAGAACATCAGGACGGTTCCTCTCTCTGGTTCCTGTTTCTTTTTTGAACCTTAATCTGGTGTCCGTGAACCTGTGAACGTGAATGGCATGTGCTGTCAGTTCGGTGGGTGTGAACCTATACTGTGCTGGTGTGAACTTGTATGCTTGATGTTATTCAATCAAATAGCCACACAATGGTATAGGCAATTGTATTTGTAGTTGATCTTAATCTCTATACAAAGCATTAAATAGCTTACAGACGGCCTCTCTGTCCGTGGGTTGTATGAGCTGTCTGTATATCTGTCTATATGCTGAAATCGAGGTTCTGCAGACGGGTAACCGTCCGTGGGCTGTAAATGCCCTTAGGCCACTTCTCTGTTGTAACCGTTTCTTAAATTAAATAGTTTCAAATACAACAGAAAACACATTTCCGAATGCTAAAAAAAGGCCATCCTGTGTCCAACTCATGTTCGCATGTGAGTTCCCGGCAACGCTTGTGAATGATCTATCAAGATTATATAAAAGCTTCCAGGATGAATGTGAGGCACTGAGAAGAGTGAGGCACCGCTGCCTTGTAAAGATCATTACATATTGCTCAAGCATCGACCACCAGGGTCAACGGTTAAGACTTCAGAGCACTTGTCTTTGAGTTCATGGCTAACAGCAGCTTAGAAAGATGGATCCACTATTCCACTCAAAAAAAAAATTGAACGAACAACACTCGACGAGTGCGTTTCTATTGATATAGCAGAAAAAATACAAGACTACGGCCCTGGGAGGCCATACGCAGGAAACAAAAAAAAGAAAAACAACAAAACTCGTACGGTTGGATTGGGGCATCAATATGGGCACCCGCAGCTTCACACCTGCAGGTAGTGAAACCTCTAAAGCGATCCAAACACTGATAAAGGAGCTGGAGGGGCAGACACCACCACACCAAGAGAGCCACCGCCGTGCAGGACCCACCACCGTCGTGCTGCTGCACCCAAGCCTACCGCCCGACGGCATGAAAACACCAAGTCCGAAGCAACTCAATGCGCGGGGGCCTCGCCACATCCGCCGTCTCTCGCGTGCGCGGGCACCCAACCCGTCACTCAGCACGCCTCACTCTCATGCGCTGGGACCTCCAACCCCGCCACACGGCACCACGCTCTGGACTCGTTTCAAGAATTGTCGTCAAGGAAGTAAGAAGGGGTGCCTCGCCGCCTGGGAGCTGTATCAAGCCTTCAAACCACTGCCAAGGTTTCGCTCGGTCGGATTGGGACGTCGACACGAGCCACTTCACCGCCAACACTCCATCGCAGCTCCTCAAACTCAGCACATGGCATTCGCCCTACCACCACCATCAACCCACCATCGCCCCCAAACGAGCAGTGCCGACCACCCAACGAAAGTCAAGGACACATGGTCACCACATGCGCCATCTTGTCGACGTTGTTCCGTACCGAGCTAACCGCTGTTGTGCAGGATTGGCCGCCATGAACAGCTGCAAGTCGTGCAGCCGCCACTCCATGAGTCGCGAATAGCCACTAGTGACCATCGTCAAGTAGCCCCCACCGCCGCCGGCCACTCTAGAAAGTAGACATCAGACAGCACTGTCGAAGGTCCTACGAAGCAATGCCTCCAACGAGGTGAATGCTGTCCGTAGACGTCATCATTGCCACTCCGGACGGAGCACGGTTTTCACCATGAGGACCTCCTACCAGGGAAGGGCAGGGACCATGTCGACGCCTCCAAGAAGGATTGTGGCACCCAAAGGCATCACCGTCGCAAGCTTTTGCCCGGTCCAACCCAACCCGGCAATGCAGCAGCACCAAGAAGAAGAGGCTCTAGCGCCGCGAGCCACGCCCCCACAGTGTCGCTGTTTCGCGCCACCAGACGTAGCTTGAAACGACACCATGACGCCGCAGGCAACATCCGAGCAGTCCGCCGATGGCCGCACCACCACGGCGCATCCGGGGCAGAACGTGAACCCCAACCTTCGCCTCCATTGCACCACAGCAGTTGTCTGACGCTTGAAGCAAGCTCAAGGCCACCACCACACCTTGCCAAACGCACCACAGCAGCTGCCTAGAAGCTGCACGCCCGCTGCCGCCTCCTCCACCCATGCGCCCACGGCCCCGTGCAGCCATCGCGGTGCCACGGCCGCCAACCGCCAACGCGGCGCCTCCCTGCGCCCTCGCCAGCCTCATCGCTCGGCCACCATGAGCCGCGCCGGCCGTCCCAGACGAACGGCCGCGGCAACAGCGCCTCGCTGGCCTGTCGCCGTCATCTACCGCCAGTAGACCCTGCCGCGCCGCCTCTGTCCCATCTGCCGAAGCCCTAGCTCGCTGCAGATCCGGTCAGGGGACGGCCGGATCCGGTCATGGGGGCCTCGGATCCACGGCCCCGTGCCGCAGTCGTCGCCATGGCCGGCGGGGCCGCAGCACGCTGCTCCGCCGCCACGAAGGTGGCGCCACAGGCCGAAGAGGCCCTGCCGCCGCCGTCCTGGAGGTCCGCACGGACTTCCGGCAGGCCTCTCCGGCGGCGGCAGGGGAGGGGAGGGAGTGGGG
>OAMR01000185.1:2088017-2109152 GCA_900205405.1 Echinochloa crus-galli
AGTCGTGGTATTTCTCTGTTTCTACAACCTTCCACGTTCCTAGCAGTTGATGCCACATGTTTGGGTATCTGGGCCAGTGACACGGGTGGTGAATGGGTCGATGCGAACCCACAGCAAGGAGAAGATCGAAGCAAGAAGGATTGCCCAGACGACGACGATGGTTGGGGTGCGGTTTTGCCTACCCATGAGACCCTTGAGGAATGGGTACAAGTGAACAATCACCCAGAAGGCGAAGAAGAGCTTGCCAAAGAGTGGTCCCCATGATTGGTAACCGCTGTTGATGGCGTAGGAGATACCAGCAACAACACCGACCAGGTTGATGATCAAGATGGTTGTCGGTGGGATGAGAAGGGTTGTCCACTTGAACATGTAGAGCTCCGCAAAGTCACCATCTTCATCAGAGGCCTTTGAGGTGACAGTAAAGTTGGTGTCGATACCAGCAAGCACCTTGAGAAGACCCTGGAAGACGGCGAAAAGATGGGCAGAGATACCTCCAATAACCCAGAATTGTTCATTCCTCCACCATTCGTCAATGCCAACACCACTCCACCTCATCTCAAGGATACCGGTGGCGAAAATTGAAAGAAAGAGAGAGATAAACCAAATACTAGCAAAGTTGCTGATCTGCATTCCGAAACAAATTCAGTCAGAATTACTGTTTCATTCTCTGTGTAATAAAGAACTTTTTTATGTAACTCATGCTTACCTCTGGGATGATGAACTTCCCAGTGAGGAGACAGATGGCAGGCAGAATACAATATATGAGAAGCGGGATAGATGTGAGTGGGTAAATGGTGGTGTTGATGTACGCAAATCTCTCCAGGAACTTCAGGCGTCCTCCATAGCCATACCATAAGGGACAATGCCGGCTGAAAAGAATTTCCACGGAACCAAGAGCCCACCGGAGCACTTGGTTCAGACGATCTGAAAGATTGATGGGAGCAGATCCCTTGAAAGCTGGACGCTTAGGCATGCAGTAAATTGACCGCCAGCCTCGTGCATGCATCTTGAATCCAGTAAGAATATCTTCTGTCACAGAACCATAGATCCAACCAATCTGCAATTTAAAAACAAACTTGTTACCATTAACCAAGCAAGTCTTACTTATGCTAACTTTAATATGCGGTTATCAACTTGCAACAACAGTAACAAAAAGTGTGATGTGAACTAAGCGCAACAGCAGTGATAGTTTTTCTTCCTCCAAAACATTCGCATCTGTGATCTTGCTTTCTCCATTTTATTCTTATTGTTGAAATATGTAGGGAAGAGTTTGCTCTGGTTATCCACCAAGCCAAGCAGGATTCTCGATGAAGTATGCATTCCTGGCTGTCTAGCACATATTCAGATTCATGTGCTCCAGGTTGCACATTACCCCAGTTCCCCATCACTTGTACATCCACCCCTTTCCCCTATTTTCTCCATAAGAAAATTGAAAATGGTGTTGATGTGAGAATTGTTATGTTACCTCTGTTCCCCATTCAGTTTTATCCCACCGGCTTTCTTGTGATGCTGGAATCCAGGACGCTTCTCACGAGAAACATACACCAAACGGGGAAGCTCATTGCCTTCAGTATCAAGGCCACCACTGTGACCAAGGAAAACCTGAGTATGATCAGAAAGAGGAGTTAGCAAAGAAAATTCTTTTCAAGAGAAAAGAAAAGGAAAAGGCAGATATTATCAGGCACATTAGCAGTCAGCTTAGTAACGAAAACTTCATTCTGATTAGAAATATGCTAACCTGAATCATTCCAGGGTGGTCCCTGGTATTGTTTCCTGGCCATGGTGTGCCATCTTGCATGATCCATCCTTCCTCCGGAACCTTCTGTGCCTTAGCAACAAGGCCATTTACCCTAACTTTAAATTCTTCATATTCTCTCTGCAACAAGTTTTTGGTTAAGACGTGTAAGTATTGGATTACAACATAGAAAATCAATATTTAGATATCCACAAAGAAAGCAAACCTTCATTGCCCGGCGGTCTTTAACAAATGAAGGGTGGACTTTGTCCTTCAAGTAATCGATTTTCTGGCTGAAGTACCATTCTGGAGCTCTAGGCTCAATGTTGTACTTTTTAACAAATGGTACCCATTTTCTAGCAAATTCTGAAGTCTCAGCTAGTGCATCAAATGTCAGCATTGCAGCTCCATCATCAGATACATAGCAAGAGACCTTATCCACAGGGTAATCCACAGCAAGAATGGATAGAACAGTATTGGCAGTGACAAGAGGCGGCTCCTTCATTGGGTCGACTGTACTGACGAAAATGTCAACAGCAGCCAACTGAGATGGCTCACCTTCACGGTCATATCTGTTAGACGAAATGGAACCCAACATTAGTGCTATGAACAAATTTAGTTTGTCTTTGGACAAATTACTACAGAACTGTAAAAGAGATCACCTCAATGCCAATCTATCAAGGTAAGTCTCACGGTTGATTGGAAACCACTTTGGGAACTGATCCAGTATCCAGGAAAGAGCAAACCAAATCTCACATATGACAGATAGAAGCCATAACGGGTATGCATTGCGCACAGGATTGGTGATACGGTAGTGCAGGAAGATGCTTAGAACAACCAATCGCAGCACAATGACCATTCTGTAAGGATTGATCCTGGAGGAAGGAAGTGGAACCTTTCTGGATAGAGGCTGTCGGGTTTCATCATTCCTGCAATTCAGATGGCACAAAATTAGTGTTGAAAGATATGTCAAAGAAAACATAGCAAGGAATGGTTGGATAATTTATGCCCTATACATTTTCCTGAGAAGACACATTAAAACAATTAGCCATCATTACAGTGACTTAAGCATATCAGGTTTCTGCATTTATGTAGATTTAACAAACTCTTGACATATTCCGATCCCATTTCTAGGCTAAGGACTGTTCGGTTCGATTGTGTATTCATCTTGACGAAGAGAACAATATCTTCCATAAAATGCTAAACAGGTCCATGATTTTGTAGCATAACGGCAAGCCTCTGAATTCTTGCAATGATGTGCGGAGTGAAAGTAACTCAAATTTCTTTCATACTTCTTCCTTTTGTAAATGTAACTCAATACTAATTATGAAACAAAAATTAGTACTACTAAACAACATATGATCCTGTCAAACATGAGTGTGCTATGCGGGTGTTGGCACTCACAGTAAGGCATCTTCCATATTGTAATCAGTAGATGCATCAATGTCATTAAGACCACCCCGACCCTCAGAGGGAGCAATGCTGGTGCCATTGGTCATGGGAATTGTTCCCTTATCCTGCTTCATTTTCCAGCCATCAACTCTCTCTTTCCAGGCAACATTTCCAATGCTACCAGAGAACTCCCTTGACGGATTTGCTGTCAAGGAGCAAGAAACAATCATCAGATCTTCACATCAGACATCTTCTACAAACTGAAACATTAGAGATCATGGTGAGAAATAAACGTACGCGAATGATTCACATAGGGAAATGGAGCACGCTTGCCAATGTTCCCAGTAGGGGACATCATATGATGATCAGGGGAAGCTCCAGGAATTTCTCCCGAGATCTGCAAATCCAATTCAAGAAAGTAAGCAATAGCATATATCTATCATATCTTGAGCACAGCGAGTCAAAATTCGTAGCACCAACCTGGCTGTTAGTGACCGACGGGATGTACCCTCTAGGGATCTCACCACTGTCATACTTGGTGAGCCCGATCTCACCACTGTCATACTTGGGGCGGCCAACATCCCCACTGCCCCCAGCGTTCATGCGCCAGCTGCGCATCCTGTCAGCAATCTTCTGCTTCTGGTCATCATTGCCAGATGCAGGGTAGTTGAAGTCACTGGCGTCATCGGCATCAGTGTCATCGCCTTCCTCCCCACGGATCGCTGGGCTCCCTGAAGGATTCATTCAAAGTTCAGCATATGCTTAACAAAATGCATCGATCATACTTGTTATTATTGAACAAAAGTCTGTAGTGTCACATCATTTATAAATCAAGTTAATATATTTTTCTCCCTATAAAACTACAATTCAACAGAAGTCACACAAAGACAAGACTAAGCCTTGCTACAAGCTAAAATAGGATCCAGTGATAGCGACAGAGCCAATATGCCCACCCTGACGAAAAGCGCCACGAGATCCATCAGAAATAGAAACAATCCCCATTTTCTGAAGTTCTTGATCAAAGATCCAGACTTCCCCAGATTAAAAAAAAAACAAATCGGAATGGAGAAGAGGCTGTAAGAAATTACCCTTGTGGCGCTTGTACTTGGTCTTGCACTGGGGGCACGCCTGGGTGCCGTCCTTGCGCTCGTACTCGTAGCAGGGGCGGCAGACCGGGAACCCGCAGACGTCGCAGGCGGCGAAGACGTCCCCCTCCGCGGTGGTGCCCACGCCGTCGCCGCAGATCTGGCACACCTGCCCGCCGCCGCCGCGCCTCCCCGACTTCTGCACACACACAGAGCAAACCAAAAGATTCAGTCTTTCACCCCACCCACCAAGATCCACCCCCAACACGAAACGGGAATGCAGCCCAGATCGATCCCCCCCGCAGCTCACCACGGCATCCGCGTCGCCCTCCATGGCGCGCGAGCTCCCCAAAGAACCGCCGGCGCTACTCCCGAGATCCGAGCAGGTGCTGGACTGCTGGCACGGATCAGCACCGCATCTCCCGCTGCAAGAGAGAGCGCGTGCCGCTGCTGCTGCCGCTAGTACTAGTGGTAGTGGGGAGGGGCGCTGGGCTTAACTACGCGAGGCAGCGAGGAGAGAGAGAGGCAGGGAGGGGAGGAGAGAAAAGGACATGGCACCGCACCGATGGCGGAAGCCGCGGCAACGTGAGTTGGTTCCGCTGTCGCTTTCGCCCCCGGGAAATTAAGAATTGACAAGAGATTATTGTAACGGCGGAGGCGATTTTGATTCCAGTTAATTGCATCGTTTGGTGGGCTTTGTTTATTGCCAGTGAGGCGGGAGGTGGAAGAAGGGGTGAGCTGGCGCTCGGTGGGGCCCGCGTGGCAGTGAGGGGACGCTGTCGGTCATGGGCACCGACGGAAAATATGACCGCGGCGGGAGAGTGAAGTGCTGCGCTGGCGATGAGCTAATTGGTAGGTGCACAAGTGGGGAAATGTGGCATGTGTGATCCCATATAAAACTAGAGATAGTATAATCTCAACAGCTCCAAATTATGGAGATGAATATCATACGCCAATGATGAATTTAGAATAGTTATTAGGCTTTATAGATCATAAAAGGCACTTCTATGTTCTTGATCTCGTCACCATGGTCCAAGTAGAGTGGCAAAGGATCGAAGCTAAAATAATTATGTCGTACTTAGTATTATCTTTTGCCAAATCTAAATAGAAAATGTTTCAACAGCAACCTACAAATAAGAAGATTGCGATGATTTCGTGCACGAAAAATATAGCTCAAATGTTGAGTAATTATACCATCTTCAGAAATAAAACCGTGCAGAGTTTGACATTTGAAAAAGATTCCTCATGGTATCTCGATATAATGAAATTCTTTTGTTAAAGTTCCATCATCATATACCTACCAACAACAACAGCAGCAGAGGTAAACCAACGGGAATTGCATGAGTAAACCACACGTTTAGTTTTGCCTGTCCCCATACCCAAAGGTCCAGTTGACATCCAGCCGACAGGTGGTTTCTCGGACGCGCGTAGGCACACACAATTCACTGTGGCCCTAGCGAGATAGAGAGTGTGTGTGTGCAGTGTACGACCGACACGAAATGGAACCGGGCCCACATGGTAGTGGGGCTTCCTTCCCCTTTTCCTTTTGCTGCTGTTGTGCATCAGTGCATGTTAGTTGGTGTGGCGGTGTGCGGTTGCGCGCGCGCGTGTGGATCTCGTTTCGTTGCCTGGCTGCCGTGGCGGGAGAAGGCTCCACCGACACCACACCATCCCTTCGCCGCGGTGGTTGGGGCTGGCTGTGGGTCCCCCACACACACACTCACAGGAGGTCAGGGGCATTCCCGTCATTTCGGCAGGACACTTACGTGCAGCTCGAGGCTTCCGCCCTGACTAGTGTGTCAGTGGGAGGGTCATGAGAGTGTCATAGACATTAAATTTGATAACATATACCAATAGTACTATGAGAGAGAAAAGAGGAGGATCATAAAATGTAAGAGGAGGGCCATCATCATAACTCTCTAGTGGCACAGTTCTTAAAATTTCAGTCTAGGTAACTGTGTCGATGACCCTCTCACTGAGACTGGACTCACGAGTAGTTTTTAATTTTTATTCCTAACCGAGGAAGATCGCCCGTGCCAAAAGCGTTTAGCAAACTCGGAGCCTGACGGGTGGGTCTACCAGAGGAACGGACACCACTGAACCTGGAGTGATGGTCCATGAGGCTGTACTGTACTCCCGTAATATTTTTGACCGGAGTCATTAGGGGAAGCCCCTGCCTCTTTTTTTTAATTTTTTTTATTCCAAACCCAGTTAATTCGCTCCCACAGAAAGTCGAACCTGGGTCTGCATGGTGCTACTCAGGTGCTCTAACTACTAGACTAGATGCCCTTTCACTGTACTCCCGTAATATTGAGGAAACGAGCAGAAATTTTGGAGACGAAGACATTCCAAAACTGGGAATTTAGTTAACCGCTACTAGCTTTGTTCTAACGATCGAGGACATCTCATTCGCCGGTACCTCATATCTCAGTGTCGGGATGAGTCGACTGTTCGTTCTAAATTACTATTCGTTGTTGATTTTTTTATAATTTTTAACCGTTCATCTTATTCAAAAAAATTATCCAAATATCTGGTTATATTTAAAGTATATACGATGATAAATCAAGTCACGTACAAAATAATTGATACTTGTGAAATTTTTTAATAAGACGAATAGTCAAACGTTAAGCGAAAAAGTCAACGACGAATAGTAATTAGAACGGAGGTAGTATCAATGATTATTACTCTCCCCATTTATAATTAATTAGTTAATTAATTAACTTGTTCTAGCATACTGAGGGAATATAGCCTTTGTAAGGACTCACAATATGCATGATGCCTTTTTTTTTGTTGTTGTTTTCGTTGCGGTATCGTAATTGTGTGCTGCTGCTTCTACATCCTCCCGGCCTTTTTCAGGGTGTGTTTGGTTGGGCTGTGGCTGTGAAAAAAGCTGCTGTGGGCTGTGGCTGTGAAAAAAGCTGCTGTGAGCTGTGAGCTGTGAAAAAAGCTGAAAGCCGTTTGGTTGAATTGGCTGTGGCTGTGTGGTTTTGAAGAAAAATGCCTGTAATGCCCCTGAAGTGCCGACAGACTGTTTATATGGAAAATGTTCGTAAAACCCTGTACTATTGTGTGGTTCACATGTGAATGACCATTTTTAAAAGGAAAACTTTAAATTTTCTTTGGTCTTGCATACATCATTAACATGCAGTACATAAATATGAGGATATCAGTTTACAAAAGACATGGTTCAAATAATTATATCTCCCTCTACACAATTATCTCTCTCTTGCACTAACCAAAGCATCCGCTATCCTACTGCGAATGTTATTCATTGTATCCTCATTCTCCTCGTCTGAATTCTCATCTCCTTGTGCTTGTGGCATGGTCTGTTGTAATAGATACTCCTCATCCGCGTCACATCTATCGAACTCCCTATCGTGCAACTGACTGTCACGAATAAAATTATGCAATGCCATACAAGCTGTAATGATGTGTTTCTGAGTAGGAGTAGGGAAACTTGGAATTTTCTTCAAAATACGCCACTTCTGCTTCAAGACTCCAAAGGTCCTCTCAATGACATTACGAAGGGATGAATGCAAGTAATTGAACACCTCGTACTTCCCTTGAGGAGGACGGCCAGAACGGGCTCGAAATTCTGGTATATGGTACGTGCTCCCTTTGAATGGTGCAAGATATCCAAGTCGGTTTGGATAACCAGAGTCAACGAGATAATATTTTCCTATACAAACAAATCATAAGGCAAGTGACAATAGAAATATTTGTGACTTAGGACGGAACAATGTATACCTTTAGGAGGGACGGGAAAGGAAGAAAAGTTTGCTAACGCATGATGCAGGATCCGAGTATCATGTGCAGAGCCCGGCCAACCAGCAACCAGAAAGGTAAACCTCATATCAAAGTCACAGATAGCTAGCACGTTCTGAAAGGTATAGCCATGTCGACATGTGTAGTTAATCACTTCGTCTATTGGCACTTCAACTGGAACATATGAACCGTCAATAGCTCCAATAGCGCCTTTGAAATAAGGCCAGAAACGATCTTCCTTGATCTTTTCATGCTCAGTAGAGAAATTAGGATCTCTCGGCTTGATATTATCCTTTGCTAACTTGCGCAAACATTTCAATACTTGATAAAACTTGGTGTGAACCGTCCACAATGATCGTGTAAAACGATTTTCAACTTGTGAAAATGATTGGGGTCCTCCAACGATCCACAAGAACATCGCTAGTGACTCAATTGATGATACATTGTTACTTGATGTCAAACCATATGTTGAGATCAACAAATCATGAAGTGCCATGAACACCTCAGGGCTCATCCTAAACATTTTATAGAAGTACCTCGGGCGACCGAAGCATCTCATGACCCATTGAAGTCCAGTTTCTGGTGTTTCCCTATATTCCCCTTTGTTAAAATATCGATCAGTGTATTGGTTTCCCATTTGACCAATAATGGCAGCCTGCTGGGATAGTTCAGCAAGACCTCTCCATCAACTTTTTTTGAGGTTGGTAACACTCAACTCTTCCAATTTGTAGCTTGTTTGAACCACTAAATTTGAAATTTGACATGAATTTGATGGAGGGGCTCTTTCATCCTCTCTAGAGCTCATTTCTCATGAAATTCAATGGAGCAACTCGAATTTAGTATGTAGATCATTAATAACTTGGTGGCAGCATTCTTCAACTCCATAAACCAAGTATATTCCTTTTTCATATTGTCCAACTTGTTCTTCAATTGTATCTTTGTTTGCTTCAGATGAGTTCTCTCTTCATATTTAGATATCAGATTTTTCCAACCATCCTTATTAAATTGTCCCAATGGCCTATTCTCAGCATCTATCTCTTCTTTGCAGATAGCAAAGAAATGATTCAAATTGGCATCACACCAATCTGCCTTATCAGACATTCTTCAACGAAGAAAAAAAATTGGCCCATTTAATTCCAAATGCATTCTAAAAAAATTTAATATGCACAAACATATACTGAACAAATATTGAGGATGCTCTTCCTAATTATTGGAGTAAATACTGTCATGAACTAGAACAGCTTCAGCTAATAAGCTTTGTTCTTGATTCATTTAGAGATTAGAAAACTACCTTCAGATTGATGAGGAGAGCAACGGCGCCGGACCTGGATGGTTGTGCTTGACGCTGCTCTGCTGCACAGAAGAGAGAAACATTGTCAGATAAATGTATCCATTTTTTCCACACACAAGAATAGCAAGCACGAACAACCTTTGGCACAAACACAGCAGCCGGCACAAACAGGGGTCGGATCAGGGTCGATTAACAGCCAGAGAAGAAGAAGCCAGTCCAAGCACGGACGGACGGATCTCCGGTTCTCCCCTCTGGAGCACGCCAGCCCAGCAGCACCGCGAGCAGAGCGTGGGGGAACGGCGACGGCAGCAGGCCCGTGGGTCTCCCTCGGCGCGGGGCCAGATCGAGCGGCCTGTGGCTCTCCCTCGGCGTGGGGCTCGTGCCTCGCCGGCCGTGATGCGGCCGCTGGGGTGGCGAGGTGCGAGGAACCAGCCGGGGAGAGGAAATCGAGGCCGGGGAGAGGCGGATTTGGTGGGGATGAGGGGCGTTGCCGGCCGGAGAGGAGGGGCGCCGCTGGCCGGAGAGGAGGGCGCCGCAGCCGGAGAGGAGGGCCGCCGCCACCTTGAGGAGGCCGCAACCCTAGCTGCAGGTTCTGGAGTCGGGGACGGGGAGAGCCACTCGCGCGGGGATGGGAGGAGGAGACGGGAAAGAAAGAAAACGAACCGGTACCCATCATAAACGGTGGCATTGCGGGTAATTTCGAGGAACTTGCAACTCTCGTTCGCCCCCACAGCCGCTGAAAGCAGCTCGAGTGCGGCTGTGAAGTTTGTACTACGAAAAAGCCGCTTTTGCAACAGCCATCCGAGGAAAGCGACTCCCTTTGGTTCGACTTTTAACTTTTTAAGAAGCCACAGCCAGTTGGAAGCCCAACCAAAGAGGACCTCAGTACCTCCCTTCGATTAAAATTTTTCCTGATCTAATTTGCCGCCATTTTTGTACACCAGGAATTTAAATGCCATAACCTACCCATGTGTGCTTCCTCACCTCCGTGAGAGTAGTAGCAACTGATCAAAGATGTGCCACGTCACTACTGCTCCGTCAGTACGTAGGGGCCTTGTTTAGTTTAAAAGGCAACTTCCAATTTCACTATGCAAAAAGAAGATTCTCCAACATATCAAAATATCATAACATGCATGGAGTACTAAATATAGATGAAATTAAAAACTAATTGCACAGTTTTGTTGTACTCTACGAGACGAACATTTTGAGCCTAATTAATCAATTTTTGGACAATTTTTCGCACATACAAATGAAATGCTACAGTGACGCAATGATTACGAAGAGACTTCCAACTCTCAAATTTGGTCACCCAATTTAGAAACTAAAGGCCTGGGTTGTGAGTTCCCCCCATAGCTCACGAGTAAGTTTCATCAAGAATAGAAAAAAAATTAACACTGCGAGTGCCCAGTGGCAGGCTGATGGAAATGCCTAAACAGCACTCTGCCAGTCAATATGTGAGGCTTAACAATGCAGATCATACTCGTGAATCGTGAGCAATATGGACAGCTCGGGGGCAGCACCTGACTAATGAGCATGATTGACTTGCTTGTTTGTTCTTCCTGTGAAATAAGAAATGGTTGATTGGGCTGGATTCCTAACCACCCCAATGACCCCATCCATGTGCCTCAAAATTGATATTGTTCTCCACCAGATTCCATTCCTTACGCTCTGTATTACCGGCCTGACAGTGTCAGAAGCTAATGGGAAAAAGGAAACGGCGGTAAACAACACACGGCCAATCAACTCTAATTCCTTCGTGTTTCACAGTTACGTACTCCCTCCGTTCCGAAAAAACTGACATTTAGGACAAGGTTTGGGTCAAACATTGGTAATATAAATCATCAATAACTTTTAAATTGTTGACTTTACAAATATGAAAACTATATGAATAGATTTGTCTTGAAAAATACTTTCATAAAAATATACATGCATCACTCTTTGATAAATATTTTTATAATAATAAGAGGTCAAAGTTGTGTTTTGAAGACCGTGTCGCTGTCCTAAACGTCAGTTTTTTCAGAACGGAGGGAGTACAACCTATATGGATTGGTATTTCACTACTGCTAAAATAGGACGGATCAATTTAGTAAGGTAGATAGAGCAGCATTCTCTCAGCATCGCCCTGTTCGTTTGGATTGTTTCCAGCGAGTCAACAGTGTTTTTCTCTCATCGAAAACCAGCGCCAGTCACCAGCCACCAACCAGCCAGCAGTGTTTTTCTCTCAGCAAAAACCAGCGCCAGCCACCAGCCAAACGAACAGGGCGAAAGTAGATCAACGCATTGGTGACCGACGCTGCAATGTCAACATCAGGCAACGGAAGACAAATGAATAAGTTAGTAAATGATGAAACCATTTTAAAAAATCGGCTCAATCTTTCCATGTTGCCAGGAATGACACGAGGGGCCAGTATGACATTACCAAAATGGATGGACAGATTCACAGATTATTAAAGCCTTGCATGATGTTGCGCTCCCAAGTGCCTGTCAGGTCTGAATTTCGATTCCACTCCGTTATGAGGATCTGTTGTTCAACCTGACCGTGACAATTTACCAATAATCCAGCTGATTACTGGCATGACAATGACCAGCTGAGCAGGACAATCCAGCAACTCGTTTTGTTCGTACATGCGTCGAACTGCCATATTTATCTATGATGCACGATTGTAACATTTAATATGAATATAACTGTGTTTTGAACTTCATGTGTATCATATTTGAAATTCCTCAATGTGTTAATATCTCCAATGATGTGGTCCATAATTTTTTTCAAATCAAAGAACGATCATAATAAAATTTTGAGGGAAAATAATAAACAGAATAAATAAGAAGAACATCATATCATTTAGGCCTTTTTTGCATCTTGATGGCCCAATAGAGCAAAACGTCATCGTGAGCTAATCTACTTAGCAGAGGGCCTCCAGGCAAAAGTGGGCTTGAGGAGGAGGCGCGGCGGGCTCGGAGGCCGACATTGGGCCGTATGTGTTGCACATGGTGGTAGCTGGTAGCCGTTGAAATTTGGCCCAAACTCAATTTGTTCCGCTTGACCGTGATACACAAGCCCGGTCCAAAGTTTTCCATGGTAGGCCCAACTTTTCATGGGTGTGATTAGGGGTGGGCACTTTGAACCCGAAACCCGAAAACCGAACCGAACCGAACCCAAATTACCTGAATTGTCGGTCTATTCGGGTTTCGGGTTTCGGATTCGGTCTAGATAATTTTATAATTCGGAGTTCGGGTTCGGTTTCGGTTCCTATGGTCTATAACCCGAATAGACCGAATAGCCCGAAATTCAATATATTTACGTATTTTGATTTAGATTATGAATGTTACACCTTTGTGTTTTAACCTATTTTATTTTTTTCATAAACTTGTTAGTTACTTGCTTTCATTGAGTAGTCATTAAATCCATAGGTTTGAAATGAGTTGGGAATTTGAATTTCTACCATAGAGTTTTGAGAGGTGACAAGGATATCTATGAAAATTCGGGTAATTCGGTGGACCGAATAGACCGGACCGAAATAATCGGTCTATTCGGGTTCGGTTCCTATTTTACTTTTTAAAACTTCGGTCCTCACTTTTGTAAAACCCAAAATGACCGAAACCGAATAGACCGAACCGAAATGACCGAATAGACCGAATGCCCACCCTTGTGATTCCCTTCTTCCCGCCCGTTCCATATCTCTAACCGAAGAAAAATTTCAAGGGATTTCGTTTCGTAAGTAGGGCTAGGAACAAGCTTAGCCAATGTAACACAACAAGAAGAGAACATGCCCTACAAATGGGAAAGACTAGGAAATGTAAAGCCCAAATCACCAAAGGCTCCAAACTTGTGGTGATCACACACGCATCATGAGATGCTTAGGCATGGGGACTCATTCATTAACATCATTATAAAATATAAAACTAGTTCCTTATAATATAAGAGAAACTAGTGTTTAAACAGATTTAACCACTTTGTGCGCACATTTAAGCACCGTGCAAATTTAAGCATCTTAAGCACCTGGTGCATATAACAGGATGAGAAACCCGATCGATTTTCTTACTAACACCAAAGAAAATAGCAGATGGAGAAAAGTTTCGTTTAGATGGCGATGGGACTTTTTGGTTACTACTAGTACTATCAAGCTGTGCGGCTAGCATATCAGCGTGGTTTCACCTTTTGATAAAAAACATGGCACGTCTTCGGATTTAATTTTACCAAGTACAGTGAAAACACGTCAGAGTTCCTTGTCTTACTTTTCTGATAGTGATAAGTCTCGAGTGCGATCATAAGCGCTGCTGTGATTACCTCTGTAAAGTTGGATGTAAAAAAGGCAGAGGCAAAAGTAGGGGCGCATTGCGTAATGCGAATGTGAGTCAGCTGCAAGAGGTCAACGAGATGATCTGAGCTAATAACACATCAACGTGAGTCATCAGCTGCTACCGATGACTTTGTCACAACTCACAACCATATATCGTCCTAGTGATCATGCATTATCATCTCGTGTCTTCTCGAAGCATCCTCACATTTCTTCATTCTCTTCTTCCTGCCACACACAGATATCTTTGTCATGTAGCAGTCGAATTTACTTGCGGGCAGAAAGAATCTTTTACTACATGTAGGGCGCCTAAAAATCCATGGAAGGATCGGATCAGGACTTGCTGATGCAGAGATTAACCAGCATAGAGGTGATAAGCCGACAAGGCAAAAGTTGGGTTGGACTCGACATGACGGAGGCCATCACCCGGTTGACGATGGCCGTGGAAAGGCAGATAGCTAGCTAACGCACACCTGGCATGTAAATTAGTAGAATGGAGAGTCAGGGCACGTCACTTTTTTTAGAAGGAAAATGTATTGATCTTAGCACAGTACACCGGTTCTTTTACAAACAGGAACCCAAAGAAAAGAAAAATTACAGAGAAGTTCAAAACTCCTATTCATCTTCCTCGAAACCTTCAGCGATCCGTTCGTCACCGCCGTCGAATCCGCTTCCCAATCGTCGCCGGACACCAGAGCCAATCTCCACAAAATGGAGGCCGCAGAGGAGGGCTTACTGCTAGGCAAATCAGCCGAGTACGCTGCCTCCCAGGCGCATCGGCCAACTCCGGCACCCATTACGCATCCTTCAATTCCACTGCCGGCAATCCGAGCATAACTCGGATTTCCACTAGAGACCATCTTCCTTGAGATTAAAAGGGTCAGCAACATCATCACCTGAAGAAGACGAAGATGCGCCGGCCCCAGACTCCTGAACAGGTCTCCCCGGCCTCTCCGTTGACGTTGGAGAAAAACGCCATCGGAGAACGGAAGAAGCCGGGAGAAATTATTCCCCTGCAACGCCGTCGCTTCCGCATCGCCGACGCCACCGGGAAAAACAAGCCGCAAAGGAGCGATGCTCCTCCGGCAAGCCCTAATTCCACCGCCAAGCATTGATGGCGAATAAACCCTAGATCTAAAGACTCGATTAAGGACTCGATCTACTAAAGAACGGACCCCCGCTCCCCTTGCCCCTGCCTAGGAGGCTGGGGGCGAGGGAGAACGGGGCCAGAGACGAGCGTCGGCAGCGGTCGTTCCGCCCGAGTCGCCACGAGGGCGACGCGGGGGACGCGGTTCGCGAGAGGTTGATGGGTAGATCGAGTTGGTTAGGATAGGAAATTAGTAATTCGTCAGGGCACGTCACTGTCCCGGACCCAAAATCATTTTCTTCTGCTAAATGAATATAAAGCAAAATTTGAGTTTGTGCTTTGGTTTCATTAGAATCGAATACTCCTGTTAAGTGGCGGACCCAGCACTCGAGCAGAGCCCCTGCAATGCCAGGAAGGCAGATCCACCAGCTAATTTTTAGTTAGCTAATTTTAGTTGTATATTAGATTCAAACAGAGAGCCAGCTAATTCTTAGCTAATGTCTTTTTGTTAGCTGAATAATGACTATCTAATTAATTAGTTGATCCAATCGAGCTAATTTCAGCCACAGTATGGGGATACGGATACGCGGATACAGATACGGCGATACGTTATTTTCACCAAACAGCAATACGGGGATACGACAAACAAAAAATTTCATAGTCATAGAATAGATAAATATAATGAATAGTTGAAAGTGAATAGTAAAACTAGTAGCATATGATAAATTAAATGCCTCATTCTTCTCCTTCTACAACTCAAAAATCACCACAGAAGCATAGCAGTTCAATATTTTTAGATCACAGAGCAACATTACAGGAACCTAGCAAACCAAGAATCAAGATTTTTGGATCTATAAATATTTTACTAGGATTTTTGCAAACTCCTGAATGAACAAATACAACAAGCAACATTTGTTAGCTTTTACTGTTCGTCTTCCCAAATACATCGCACAAAGACGAGAGCCGATCAGCAGGCTACGGTTCTTGAGCGCTGCAGCACTGGGACACAAGCA
This sequence comes from Echinochloa crus-galli, assembly GCA_900205405.1. Classification (NCBI taxonomy): domain Eukaryota; kingdom Viridiplantae; phylum Streptophyta; class Magnoliopsida; order Poales; family Poaceae; genus Echinochloa; species Echinochloa crus-galli. Next base: position 2,103,684 of record OAMR01000185.1, read on the forward strand.
GTCAAGCACAAGCACGAGGGAGGGAAAAGGGATTGTGCAGCGCAGCTCATACCAACTGAATCCTTGGCGACCTGGGAGCGATGGGAGCAGTAGCAATGGGATACGTAGGGATACGCGTATTCCTGCTGTATCGTGCGTATCCCCGTATCCCTGCGTGTCCATACGGAGATACGGCAGCATGGTGCCGTATCGGTGCAACACAGATTTCAGCTAACTAGCTAATATATTAGCTGGATGAATCCAAACAGGGTCGATGTCTCTCTTTTCTTATCTCCCATAGAAGAAGGCCCCAACCATCGATATAAATAACTAGTCTCTTACAGGTCAGCACCGTAGCCCGGGCAGGTGCGCAAGGCCGCCAAGCCCTGCTCCACCCCTCCTCCTGTTATCTTTTAGTCTCCAACAAATATCTGGTTCTTGGCCTACTCACTGCTCTCGGTTAATTTATTTCCCTAAAATGTGTCATGTTAAAATGGTTGTCCCTTCTTGTCATAGAGATATTAACTCAAGTTCTTGTATCCCACAAAGCACAATGAAAATTGTAGTTTGTGAAATGCATGTCAACAGTTGATAGTTTGATAGATCGCTACTCTCAAAAGCTAAACATAATTTTTTTCTACAGTATATTTGTTTTGGCAAACTCCGATATATGTTTTTGTGTAGCCTAAATTATTCTTTGCTCCACTCTAGCTATTACGGAATGCAAACTTTTTTAGTAGAAAATCTTGATTATTAACATTTCTATTCTATAAAAGTTAGCTCCACAAAAGCACAAAGTTTCAAGAGAAAGCACTTGCTAACTTATATTTTATAGATCACTTAGATGAAAGAAAGACAACCATGTCTGACCGCTGCATTGTGAACTTATTAACATCAACCATACTTACCCCTCCTAATTAACTAGAGTCATTATTTGTCTAGCGCAAGGGCAGGGTGGAGAGGGAGCATATGCCCATGTACACACTATATAGGATCAAGTAAGTGTAAGACAAAGGAATATGATAGAATATGGGAGTGCAAGAATAACTATTGCGAAAGACAAATTTGGATTTGAAAGGATCACCATCGTTTCATTAGAAATTTTCTCTAAGATTTAAAGAGAGACACCAACAATAATGATAGTCAATCAATAAACCATTTCAATCCGGTCATTTGCTTAGTGTCAAATTCTGTTTACATTCTCAAAATAGTGTTTGTTAATGGATCAATAATATCTTGGAGTAAAGAGTTGGCTCACTGCCATAAAGGATATTCACATAAGTCTATTGTTTTTTCAAATTTCAGCGAAATTTAGAACTATGCTATTGCTTGGTTGTACCCCAGCCGCACAAACTCACTACTGTAGAGCACCTCATCCATGTTAGCCGTAAAAACCTTATTTGTATCAGTGATCAGGCTAACACCATGAAATCAATGTAAACAGCGGACTTTTGTCATGGCAGCGGTCATGAAGATTACTAGAGTAATTTGTTAAAAAAATTGACTTTCTTTTTTTATTTTGTTTTTGTTACTTCTCTTATATACATCCGATTTTTTGATGTCTTATCTACATGTTGAATTGAGGTATGTGCTTTTCTCTATAATGTTTGTGGTATGAATGATACATTCTCGTAAAAAAATATATATAAAGTCAGAATTATCCGTTTTAAAATGTAAGTCGTTTGATTTTTTCTACCACAAGTTTGACCGCTCGTCTTATTCAAAAAATTATGAAAATATAGTCAAATCTAAGACACTTTTAAAGATTTTATATTAATAAAGCAAGCCACCACAAAAATATGATTATTTATATAAAATTTTGAATAAGACAACCAGTCAAATCAATGATTAAAAAAGTCAAACGACTTATATTTTAGAACAGAAGGAGTATTATTTTAAAAAAAATGTTGTTGTACATGCAGCATGGGCGTTCACCAGCATCATTCGTCACTTGCTAGCTGCCAGTCTTGCAGTCCCTCCCTGCTGCCATCGCTGTATGGTAGGACTAGGAATGTTGGAACGTCTCGTTTCAGGAGTGGAGCGATGAACCGATCAATCAATTGATTGGAGCGCCGACCTACCCTAATAAGATAGAATAGTTCATAGAACCAGCTAGGAGCCGGCCGGCGCCCCGTCGGACCTGCCGCCGGCCGTTTTTTCCATCACCCGTCGCCGCGCGCCGACGCGGATCCGGCTCAGCCACGCAACTTTATTTCCAGGCCGGTTTCTCGCGCCGTCACAAGCATAAGAAGAAGAACAAAACAAAAATACATGAACCATGACACTGGGGGACGGCCCATATGTTGTGGTAATACATGCACGCGTGCGCCCGCTGCTTTAATTAGATCGACTAATTAAGCTCGGAGACAAGCTGCAATGTACTATAGTTACGTGTCTACTCCCTCCGTCCCGCAATAACAGGCCATTTAGCATTCAAATTTTGTCCCACAAAAAATGTTCATTTAGCTTTTAAAGATGCACACATTAATACAAAAATGCATAGACAAACGTAAAAGTGCATGGAGAAACATATAGAGCCAATCAAATAGCTAGTTAATGCTACTTTTGTAACTCCAATGAGGGGTAACATGGTCATTTGTCATGACTACTAATTTGTCTGATATTTTCCAAAACGGCCTGTTATTATGGGACGGAGGGAGTACGTAGTAGTGTGTTACGACCAGCTGCAACTTAGGTTTCGGGTAAAACTGTAACATGAAGTAAAGATAAGGATAAGAAAATGAACATTCTCTCCGACCCATATGCCGGTTATATGCATGCAGTGTCGTTCTCCATGCAGTATGTGCAGCTGCAGCCACAGTCCCTGCGCATGCAGCACCGGTCAGTGATTGAACCGATCAATCAACCAGTCAATCATATACGTACTACGACGCAGCCGAAAACCATGCACACGCAGCCGAAACCTACCTACAACTGGGAGGTGCCCAGGCATGGAAAGACGATGGAAGTAAGCAGGAACGGCCGTGCTGGTCGGCCGGCGGCCGGCCGGCCAGTTTTACCATCACCAGTCGGCGGCGCCGGCTCAGCCACGCAACTTTCCAGCACCGTCCGTCAAAAAAAAAAGAAAGAAAGAAAAAGATGCAGGAGGAACCAGACACCGGCACGATCCAAAGGCGCGCCCGTGGTATATTTTGTGGCGCTACTTTGATGTAGACTAAGCTTGAAACGCTTTGTGTGCAATAGAAGATAGAACAGGTGTTGCTTGTCAGATGATGTATATATAGTAGCGCTCGTATACATGAATCTTTAGACATATCCGGTGCAAACCAACCCCTCCGTACAAACTTTAGAACTTGGGTTAGTTTTCATCTAATACGTTGCCTTTAAATATACACGGTGCGTGTACGTAAATCCAAAGAGCGAAATGTATATATGGAAATGATCGACCGCATGAAACACTAATTATTTCTCTAAATTAATTCCCATCAGATTAAAATCCGGAATTATCTGATCGCATCATCAGGGCGCACGCCAATAATGCGCAAGCCATGCAAGCGTTCGACTGGGACTTGCAAAATGATGAGCAAGATGATGTAAGTATCTTGCAAGCTGCATGCATGAACCGGCCAATCATACAGCCGTGATGTTAAGTTTTGCGTAAGGTCCACCCCAATAATTGGGTGCCATATGCCTACGTGTGCCCCGTTTGCTTGTCCTCTCCAGGGACGTGGCGCCTGTCGTGACCGTCCATCGGTCGCGTGCGTGCTTACTGACGTAGTCAGTTAACTATTGATGAATATTTACTTCAACTACATATATTTGATTGAAGATAAGTACGTAGCAAAGAGGAAGACACCACAGTAACAATCGTACAAGGTTCCATTCCCTTAAACGTGTTGAATTATTTCAATCAAATTTGACGCTTCCTGGTTCTCTAACTTGCACGCACGTACTTGTCGCAGATTACAAACATGGGTTGCGTTTTGCGTAAAGATGGAGATAAACTCAAGCTGCAGCCTCGAAACACACGGATGGAGATGAGAGGAGAGGGTGATTATTGAGTTGCAATTAAGTTGCAACACGTACGTATCCAACAGGGCTAGCTCATGATACTAGGGATTGGGATGATTGCATTGACCCTGGCCTGTTATTGCATTGTGACGCTTATTATGACAGGTACAATGATTATTCCATGCTCAATGATAATAGTCAATGACTCAATGTTGATCCTTGCTTCTTGCCGCGTTAGATTTTCTGTAAATAGCTGCATGTGAGATGAGGTAGATTACACGCGCATTTCCAGCCCACCCTCCCTAATCATGCGAAGAAGGTAATCACACATTAGCTTAGGAACGAAGAATGCATACTACCGACATATATACTCCGTATATAGCTCATCGACTTCCCTGACAATATAAAAGATGTCTCTTTCAAAAAAACAATATAAAAGATGGAAACCAGGAAAGAAGAAGAAAATAAAAAAGAGAGAAGAATATAAAGCAGCCGTCAATTAGTCTGCTATATAGACCTATAGTACGTCGTGTTGTAGCGGCTATCTTATCAACCTGTTACCTGTCCCCTTGGGAATGCAACAGCCAACAGCACCCTAGATAGGACCCTACTTTCCGTTTGCCCGTGTCAGAATTCAAGAACCACCGGAATCTAGCCGTCACCTACGCACCACAAGCAAACAGTATCGCCAGTCTTAATGGTCATTTCACAGGTGTGTCATGCATATTTAATGAGGTGACACATCAGCCAAAAGAGAACTTTTGCATGAAATGGGGAGGAGAGAGAAGGAAATCGTTTCACCATGGTGAAACGACCCAGCGTTGTTACCTAGACCTCGGTAACGCGGTGAAACGGCCATTGAGGGGGATTTCGTTTCACCATGGTGATAACAACCTAATGCAATTAATTGCTTTATTTTGTTTTGGAAACCGTGTGAATGAAATGCTCCATTGTGAAGGTTTGTTTCATTTATTGTTTCATCTCGCTATATATGACGTGGCGTATGGGAAACAGTGTAGCGAAACACCTCATTGAGACTGGCCTTATAGTTATGGAACATTTCTCACCAGCCAAGAAAAATAGGAATCGTGTTTTGGGACTATGCAGTCAACCAATATTTACCCCATATGATGCACAACTTTTTTCCTATCCCAAAACTGAAAGGATGAGATGCACGGACCGTAAATACTGTATACTAGTGGAAATGAACGTGCGCCCACACATACTTTTTATAAAAAAAATCTAGTAGATGAAAATTACACAAAATCCCTAATAAAAAATAACTGAAAGTCTGTTTGCCGGATTTTTCAGAGCAGCTTATAGACTGAATGCAACGGAGAGTTCTACCAAATAGTTTTCGGAGAAAAACAATTTTATACTCTGTACTCCCTCCATATCATATTTACAAGTCGTTTTGGACAAGGTTTTAGTCAAACATTGGGAATATAAATCATGAATAACTTTTAAATCGTTGAGTTTGAGAATGTGAAAACTATATGAGTAGATTTGTCTTAAAAA
>OAMR01000185.1:2132452-2173460 GCA_900205405.1 Echinochloa crus-galli
CCCCTATCTGAAATTGCGCCAGCAACCGTGGGTAGCTGGCTTTTCTTGCCCACCGAGAAAAGCGAGAAACAGTGGGGGAAATGTCAACGCCCGAGCGCACGCGCGGCAAGCAGTTAGCGCTGAGGTCACCACCTTCCATGGGGGGCACGCCGGTCAAATGGACGCAGAGAGCTCCGGGATCTCGCTCAAGGATACGATTCTGAAGGGAAACAGAACGGAACAACGGCTGACTAGTTCATGCTCCACACGCATCTTCTCCATTGTCCTTATCTTATCTACCCAGTTTTTTGTTCTGTTGAGAATTTGTTTGCAGACGCTATTCGGCCAAATATCGCGCACGACGTCGAGAATCTGAACGGAAACAGTACCACGCGCGGCCAACTTTTTCGGATTGCGCAAACGCTCTCCAGCACGCGCTAATCTTATCATGTTGAACCAGAGGGGGCGATGAAACTTTGGACTTTTGGAGCCCTGCTTGCAAATGCAGGCCCGGATAAGAGAATATCCAAAAGGCAATTCCTTGCTTTTCGAACTGAATCTAGCGCACGCAAGCTTGCTCCTCCTGCCTAGCAGACACCGTATGAATATCCAAGCAGAAGCAACAGCAACTAGTTGCAAGATCCCACATCGCCCGGCCAGCTCCACTGAGCATTTGCTAGTTGCAAATTTCAAACAAACATGCCCGACACAAAAAATAATAATAAAATAAACCCCCGAAACCCACAAATCTTGGAAGCGAATCGCCCGGCCGGGGAGGAGAAAAGGCTGGGGTTTTCCGACGAGGAGGAGGCCGGCTCATTACCTGGCGCTGGAGGACGGGGTGAGCGGGGAGGTGGGGGAGGAGCGCGCCCTGTGCCTCATGGCGGCCATCGGTGGGTCAACGGGATGAGCTCGAGCGGGGGCGGCGGCAGGCAGTGCTCCTTTCTTCTCCTTGGGCCGCGCTGCTGCCCCGAGCGGCGAGCTGAATCGGGCGAGGCGGAGAGCGGAGTGGAGTGGGAGACGGGGAGGAGAAGAGAAGACGACGGACGCGGCAGGGGACAGCGCTGCACGAACACGGCAGGGGCCTAGCGCAAGGTGGTGACCCTCGTTTGCCCGTGAGGATTTGTCCTCTCCATGATTTTTTTTTGTTTTGTTTTTGACCAATTTAAGTATAGTTTGGGACTGGCGAGTTTATTCTAATTTTTGGCTAAAGTTAAACTAGGACTGCTAGTTTAACTACACCAAAAACATGGGAGCTGATATTTTTTTAGATTATAGATTATGGACTTATGGAGTTATGGATAGTATATAGTAGAATAACTATCATATATCATAAATAATCTAAAATATACCTATATGCAGTTTATTTTAGATTATTCATAGTCCAAAGTGATCTAAAATGAAGTTTTACCATACTACTCTTAGATTGTAATCTAGTTCATATAATCTAGATGGATTATAATCCGAGACAAACCAAAGCATCCTTTGTTACGACGAAAGGTTGAGTTTTTTCAAGATTGATTCCGGGGCTCATAATGCCGAAAAGTGTTCTGTGGGTGGTATGGTTTGAAAAACAGGATGGCTATAATCCATCATGGCTTTAGTTGGTTTGAGGAATAACCAGATGGATTTATTGGATCTATTGAATATATTGGATACATTTCCACTCTACTACATATTGGATACGAATTGATGTACTGGATACATTTCCATCCTACTATGAAATAAATTTCTCGGCACATATGATGTTGAAGAATTATGAGCCTAATCATTAGTTTTAGGTGTCAGGATCAATGCAATAGATAGTGTTAGTAGCGACCATAATAGTGGTAGTAGAGCCCTCGAGATAGACACACACGCTACTCCAGATGGAAAGTTTGAACTTAGCAACTGCTATTACTCATGTTCGCAGTTGGTCATTAATTCATATGTTGATTGTTCAAGTGACAATACGAATGTTTGGAGTGATGATTTAGGAGGTGTTAATGAATTATAGGATGGTATATGATGTTCTTCATTCATACAAGAACTTAATGTTAACTTATATATCCATTCGTTTTCCTTACATTCGTTTATTAATGCTTTTTTAGCTCTTGTATCATGAATTGCAATAACCAATTTTTCAATTTTAGTTAAGCTTAATAACATAAATATTTATATATGCTCTAAAATTTTGACTATTTTATTTGATTTCTGCTTTTAAGACGTAGTCCCACTATAGTGGGTGCTGATTGTGATCCACTGTCAACTTATTAGACCATTATATGCTACTCAATCTGTACCAAGTTAGTATTTATTTTCCTTTTAGGACAATGTCAGGAGTTTTATTCATTGGAACCATGCTTACAATCCGTAGCGAACTCCTCTAAAAGAAAGGCTGATGCATGGCTATTCCAAATTACATGTTTCTCAACCATGGAGACTCCTAGCACATTCATGCGCTACTGTATTAGCATCTAGACAAATATAAAAGATTTTAACAAACAAACATTGACTTATTAGCTCTTGGACATAATGCCAAATGCTTGCAAGCATCGACCGCTCACCATCACGAGAATTAAACAACTTTATAAGATTGATGCTATCTGATTGCACTCTAATCTCGTTGAAACCCATGGCGATTTCCACACGAAGACCATCCTGCTTCGGATACTATAACATCATATTGAAAAAATAGTAGAAAATATGAAAATCATAAGTCATATTAAAGTAGCTTTGATGATAAAGTAAATCAATAATAAAAATAAACAATAAATAATACTTATAATTTTTTTAATAAGATGAATTGTTAGCCTTATGAGAAGAAGTCAATATAAAAAAAATTTAACATGGTTGTTGCATCGGCCCCGCGCTTCATTTTAACAAACCAATCCGCCAAAAGCTCCATTCGAATCATATACTCTTTCTTTCTGTTTAATCAAGTCATTGCAGGCACAGGCAAACCAACCACAGCCGTAGAATCTCTAGCTTATACGGAAGCATTGCTATTAAACGCGTGTACCACCAGTGTACGCATGCCGCCGCAGTAAACAGCTTTGTTCCGTATCCTACGGTCATGCCGCATCATACATTCATACGGAGGGCAAAGGACACAGCCATGGAGTTAAGGTAACAAGTGGGCCACTCCCCATTTTCCCAGCCCAAATTAGTAACCCAATCCAGCCCGCTACTGGGTCCATGGATCTAGCGAGCTGCGAGCGCTTCATTCTACGGCTGGCCTTCTCCGAGCGCGGGCCCACCGGATCATCCGACACCGAAAGCGCGAAGGCGGGTACGTGGTGGGCCCGCTTTCACCCGCCGCTGTCTCGCCGACGCGTGGGCCCCGTGGATCCATCATCGCGCACTACCGCGCCGCGACGCACGAGCACGATACGCAAAAGTGCTCACTGACTTTCGTCACAAAAAAAAGGGGTTTACTGACGCTTGAAAAGTTGAAAGGGAGAAAAAGTTGGGGCTCGTGGACGATGACTGGCGCCCGGCTGGTAGACTTTGCGAGGCGTGCGACGGCGTCAAATCCAGCTGATTTGACCCTCCCGGTGGTGAAGGATCCACGCACACCACAGTGATACTCACGCATGCTGTCGTACGCTTACGCATGAGCCACTGAAGAAAGCACTTGCTTGTCGTGTGCACCGGGAGTCGTATAATTAAGTTTGGTACACTATAAATATGTTTTCGTAACACGATGGTCGATGAGTCAAAGTCGTCCCACAATTTACAACAAAATTCCTATATAGTCTTCAATGAATCAATGGCTCTTCATCAATGGTGAAACGTTCTCTTCTAGTCTTCTGACATTGATCCCTCACGACACGATCCTTGTACCGTTCAAACTCTGTTTCCAAAACCTACTTTTGAAAGATGGTGGGTACTAATTATTAGGTGATGACGTGGCTATATGAGGTTTGAGAGAATTCTTAAGTGGGATGTTAGTGGGTACCAATATAGGTTATATAGATATAGATTTTACGCAGCGGCTGCTGGCCTGCTGCTGCTGATTCCACGCACCGCCCGGTAGGCTCACCGCCGGCGACGCGCAGGCCGCCCCACAACCCAACCGCCACCGCCGTTTTTTTCCTCCTTTCTCCTTCCCCCCTCCCCGGTCCCGAGCCGCGGAAACCCCCCAGATCTCGGCCGCGGGAGCGCATGGCGTCGTCGTCCGAGGAGCAGCCGGAGCCGCCCGCCGCGGCGGGCGCCGTGGTGGCCGCCACCGCCGCCGCGCCGCCGCAGACGCACGCCGAGTGGGCCGCCTCGCTACAGGCCTACTACGCCGCCGCGGGGCACCCCTACGCCTGGCCCGCGCAGGTAAGTAAATCCATTTACTTTTTTCTCTTTTGGGGGAAAAAGCTTGCGCCGGCGGCGGGTTCTGACTAGGGTTTGCTTCCTTGCTTGCTCGCTTGTCTCCGTCCGGTTGCAGCACCTCATGGCGGCGGCGGCGGCGGGGGCGCCCTTCGGCACGCCGGTGCCGTTCCCCGTCTACCACCCGGGCGCCGCGGCGGCGTACTACGCGCACGCCTCCATGGCAGCGGTGAGTGCTCGGCTGGGCTCGGCTCGGCTCCTACTCTTCTTTCTGCGCTCTCCTGCGCCCAATTTCACGGAATTGGGCTCGGATTGGGAGGGGTTTTGTGGTGAATTCGCTGCTCTGGTGCCGTGCAGGGCGTGCCGTACCCGGCCACCACCGAGGCTGTCGCGGCGGCAGCGGCGGCGGCCACCGCGGCGGAGGGGAAAGGCAAGGGGAAGGGCGGGGGCGCGTCGCCTGAGAAGGGCAGCTCCGGGGCGCCCTCCGGCGAGGACGCCTCCAGGAGGTACCCGTCTGTCTTTCACTGTTGTGCCTTGTCAGTCCGGTTTTTAAAAATTCTTTCGCCTCCTTTCCTTTTTCTGGCTAGATTTAATTTGAATTCTGTTGCTGTGGGCAGCGGTGACAGCGGCAGCGAGGAGTCGTCAGGGACGAGGGACGACGACACTGACCATAAGGTACCGAGCAACTTGCTGTGACGCAAGGGACCATTTTTAAATTTCATGTTTTTTCCTGCAGTTAGTATAATTCTTGGCTTTCTGTGGTTCGGGTTTGTTCGCTCCAGGATTCCTCTGCGCCCAAGAAGAGGAAATCTGGTAACACATCGGCTGAAGGTTGGTTTTGTCTATAGCCTTTTCCGTTGGAAAGGAGTCGGCGGTTAAAGATTGCTGTTTGCCAGGTGAGCCGTCTCAGGCTGCTGTCGTTCGCTATGCTGCTGTCGAGTCGCCATATGCACCTGCGAAGGGGAGGTCTGCCTCGAAGCTTCCGGTGTCTGCACCTGGGCGGGCGGCGCTTCCTAATGCCACCCCGAATCTAAACATTGGGATGGACATTTGGAGCGCTTCTCCGGCCTTGGCCGTTCCTGCAGTGCAGGGGGAAGTGAATCCTGGGTTGGCGCTTGCCCGACGTGATAGCGTTACTCAACTGGTATGCCTTTGCTGAGTCTTAGGACACATCCTAAAACTGATTTTATTATAGGCACAATTGATGTATCTCTTGATTCTGGAGTTTTGTCATCTTATGCAAAGTTACAGATCATAATTGAGCCTTATTCAGACTTGTTTATTTGATTGAATATTCATATTTCTTCAGGATGAACGTGAATTGAAGAGGGAGAGGCGAAAACAATCTAACAGGGAGTCTGCAAGGAGATCAAGGTTACGCAAGCAGGTATTACTGGAATCAGTACATTCTTATTTCACGCAGAATGTCATGGACATTATAATTATGTTTTCTTCGTGTAAATTCTGCACATACTCAGTACTTCCCGAACTTGGTGAACTTCTGTTTTCATGGTACCTCAAATAAGACAAGGAGAATTGATGATGACATAGCAATTTGGATCAAATTTTCCAAATTTAGCTGTATCCTTGTTTCGCCGCCATTAGTTTGAGTTACCAAAGATCTTTAAAATATATTGATTTTAGATAAATTGATATTAGTTTATTTTAAACAAAATAATGTGCTTTCTTGGCCTTTGGCTCTAGGAAATCTTTTCGTGAAAAAAAGGTACTTAAACGTGCCGTGTTGTATCATAGCTTCATAAGTTCAGAACCTATATAACATCTGGTGGCTCACTGACAGAGCAACCTTGTGTTCTTCATTTATTCATTGTTGGTCTTGAGTAGAGGTGACAGAGTTAACTGAAAAGTCTTCTAACAATAGGACTGCCTAGCTTTGTCTTTTAGTAATGATGGGTGCATGCCTACTAGCTATATCCCAGAGTTATTTTTTGTGTACCATCCACCTAATTTATTGATTCATGAGTAGCATGATGAACCTAATCCACTGAAACTTTTCAGTTCATTATTCACTGCAATAGAGAGCATAAATGAAGCTACAGATCAAATGGGGGAAAACATAGTATGTATTAAACCTTTCAAATCACTGTCAGGTAGTGAAAGCAGGAATTTGATATTTTATTGAAGGATGATGATTCGAGGACGGACATAATGCACCCTATGGGTGAGAGGGTTCTAGCTTGTCGTCATCCCTTGAGGCCACAGTGAGGGACAGAACTTTGGGTGAGAGGGTTCTTTGTCATCATCCCTTGAGGCCAGAGGGAGGTATCTGATGTGATGCCGCATTTGAGTGGCTACAATCAACCAATAACCATTTATTTATGCAACTAGGAAATAACACTAAACAAATCTTAGAGGTTGATGAACTGAAATACAATGAAATTTTTACCAAGTTTAAATGTTCTCTGTCCTAGGACATGCTTTTCCTTGTTATGTGTTAAGACCACTTATCAATGTTAATTCATTTATGCAACCAACGGCATTGAAATCTGATGACATCACGCACACAAAAAAACTAATAATCGGAGCACTTTATTAACTGAAGCAAATAATGTTGATGTTTGGAGCCCCATCTCTTTAGCCGACTGTGTCCAATATCAATAGGCATGCAAACGGATGTAGATTTTCATCTGTCCGCATCATTTTTTTTTGCTATGTCTTCTGTGCTACTATCTCAAATTTGGTTGGTTGCCATTAGTATGAAAACTGTAAACCTCGCAAACCAAAATCATAGATGTTGAATAGTGCTTTCCTACCAGTAATGACTCTGAAAATCGGGAAATACAGCAGTGGTTATTTGATCATATTTGCTAATTTCTTTCCTAACCTCAACTGACATCAACATAAATGATCTGGTTCCCCTCTTCCTTTCACACTGTTGGCCTATTTCTAGGACTTGCATTTCAATTGCATTATGTTCAACTAGACCACTTGGTGCTCTTACCTGGCTGCCCACCACGCCAATGTGTACTCATACATTAAATGCCATTGAAAGCACAGTAGTAGGTTTTTGCTTCAAGATATTAATACATTTGCCCACTGAGCTAAAATTTCTCATTCGGACAACCTTGTTACTTTCATGCAAAATTTTACTTATATGGCTCGGATTTAGCTAAGGTGGGGCTAGAATCTATATATGTAACTTAGCTACATAACTGAAGGTGCCTAGCAATTACTAGTTACTTTGTGCTAGATATATTATACAGTACACAGTTTAAGTCATTGTGGGGCAAAGCTTGTATATATGTGAAATATAGAACTGCTGATTTCCTATGATAGAACTTGTTGCTTGTAGTGAAATCCGTCTCTTTTTCTTTATATTAGTAAAGTATATGTTTATAATTATGAAAAACTGTTAACATTTACTATCCCTTTTTCAGCAAGAGTGTGAGGAATTAGCCAGGAAGGTAGCTGACCTAACAACTGAGAACAGTGCTCTCAGAGCAGAGCTTGACAATCTTAAGAAGGCCTGCCAAGACATGGAAGCAGAGAATTCACGTCTGCTGGTGAGCACATGGAACTCTTCTATCCTTTGTCATCATCACTTGGTCATGCTATTTCTTTCACAACATTTGTCGTGATGTCAACATGTCTAACCTTGGCATACTTGCGAAGGGTGGAATGGCGCAATCCCAGGGACCAACTGTCACAACCACATTGGGAATGATGTTTTTGTGTGTTGTGTAAACCTATTGATGTAGCTATTGTAACAAAACCTAGAGAGCCTAGAGGTTTTTATGTTTGCTAACTCCTGATGAGGATGTAACCGGCCAATTTGGTGCCTGATCGATGGTTAGATGAAATGCGAGCAAATATCATTTGATAGCCTGCCTCGCCTTGTTTGGATTGGTTGCACTTATGTGGGAGATATTTTTATACGGGGTTAATGAAAGTTTGATGGTTTATTTGTTTTGGTGGTGTGGTGAATATCTTTCAGAATTGCCTTCATTATGGGCCAATCCTGTAATGTAACTGCTGATGACTGGGGATCTGGGATCATGTGCCTAACGTGCATTGGTGGCATATTTTGGCAGCGGAAACAACAATAGCATGATGAATCTTTTGGGCATGTTTGGAAGGTCAATTTTTTGCATATAAAAACTGTGTAAATTACATCATGTCGGTGGTGGGCCTGGGCTGGCAAAAACTCTGTTTCTGAGCCGACGGAGCAATAGAGCTTGCACAACCGATCGAAGCCCCAATTTCATTCAGGCTCTGATGCTTTTTTAAGATTCAGAATACAGGCCTTACGATACCCAATTAGATGTTCTGATGTGAGATTTCTGAACTCCAATTACAGCTCCGATTTGAATCTGAGATCCAATTGCAAACCGAGAAATCTTGGTTACTGCAGGGAATTCCATCATTTACCGAACTGACGATTTACATAGGAAATTGTTCTTTCTGTGCTCACAGAAATACAACTATAAGATGATTTAGAAGTAGAAAAAAATTACCAAGCTTCTTTACATCGCAGAAGTATTCTTCTGCACAAGCGCCCTGTTCGGCTGGCTGGTGGCTGGTGCTGATTTTTGCTGAGAGAAAAACACTGCTGGTTGGTGGCTGGTGCTGGTTTTTGCTGAGAGAAAAACACTGCTGGCTGGTGGCTGATAATCCAAACAAACATGGGAAGAAAATACAAGTGTAATGCAATTACAGGTGCAAAAATTTACAATGCTCACAAACTTGAAAGTTGCACTTCTCCACATCGAAAATACCGTGTTTCTTTGGGGGTGGAAAAACTTTTCCACCTACTTTGACCAATAATTAAGGGTATTAAATAAAGTCAGTTTACAAAACTACCTTCACAATATTGAACTATTTCACGAGACCTATCTAATGAGGCTTTTGGCCGCACAATTAGAGGATAGTTACTGTAGCACTACTGTAGCAAAACATGGCTTAATTAGGCTCATTAGATTCGCCGCGCAAAGTTACACTCATCCTTAAATGGGTTTTGCAAATAGACTCCATTTAATACCTCATGCATACAAGATTCCTTGTGGAATTTTTTTCCAACTTCCTGTGAAACACGGCCCAGGTCTGACAATGGTTTTTGGCAATGCCTTATGTCTATTGCCACATCCCGTTAAAGCCGACGTCACACGGGGAGGGTCGAGGTGCCTGCGACGCAGATAGAGGGCTTGGCCCAGCAGAGCTTGATTCAACCATGATTCCCCTCTATTCGGCTGCTGGAGAGCTTGATTCAGCCATGAGTGCATGGGGCTGGGGGAAGGTGCTGGCGGGCTTGATTTAAGATGCAAAAGGGAGAAGAGTGCAGGGACGGGTAACGAATCCCTCGATTCGGCCGAGCGAAGCATTGAGGAGGATGGGCAGCATCATCGGAAATGAGAAGGCGGCAAATGAGCTTAGGGACCGGTGGATTAAACTCACCTTAAGGGTATTCCCAGTGAAGATTTTATTTTTGTGTTTTTAAGAATGACACATAAGCAAGTAGACAATTAATTTATAGATGAAATGGTCCATGCAATGCATTGTTTCATTTTGGTGTTTCATAGATAATGCATGTAATACACAAACTTGTTGGAAATCGTATGTATAGAGTTTCATCTAGATGAAACCCATTTTATCTCTCTCCTCATTAACTTTTTGTCATATTATCTAAAATATTGAGTTGGCACCGTATTTAATGTGCATGAAATTCTATAAAACTTTGCACTGGGACTAGCCTCGTGTTTGTTTCACTCCTCTGTAATGTAATCGCATTACATGTCGTTAATCAATACCGTTACACCTGTTTGTTTCCCTGTGGTCCGCAATCAGATAACCCGTAATCGGATACCGGACGATTCATGGTGCATACCGGTAGAGTATGAACCATACCGCTCCTCGTCTCGCTCCGCGGCCACTCGTCGGCGCCTCCGTCTTCCCTACACGATCTGGTTCATGCTCTACCGGTTCGTCATTTCAGGCCTAGCTACCATTCATTTCCTTTCTGACAAGTGATACCGTTACAGCTTGGAACCAAACCTAGGACGCAATCATTGCTTCCACCACCGATAACACCGTGATTTGTGATCAGATTACGTTTTCATTTACATTACCGTTGCTTCCACCAAACAGCACCTTCACACATGCATACCCAACCAAATACATTCATACACGGGATAGACACGATTAGTCTCTGGTTGGCGAAGAAAGGCTCGGGCCGAAACTACGAGGCCCCCGCGTCGCCCTCCTACGACGGGCGGCTCGGGCGGCGCCCCCCTCCTCCGACCACACCGCCTCTCCTCCCCTCCTCCCCACCTCGCCGCCGCCGGAAGTCCGGCCGGTCCCCGGGATGGCGGCGGTGGGGAGATTTCGGCGTGTGGCACGTGGATCTGGCTTTGGAACGAGGACCGGCGGCGCAGGTCGATCCATGGGCAGCCGGCGGCAACCAAGACGTAGAGGGTCGGCCGGAACGGACTGCGGCGGCCTCCGTGCGCGGGACAGCCGGCGCAACGACGTGATGCGGCTGGGAGCCCGGGGCGCGGGCATGCGGCACCCTACGTGGGCGGCGGTGCTCCGGGGCTGCGTCGTTCGTGGTGGGCCGGATCTGCGACCGACGGCGCGTCTGCCCGTGGGGAGGCCGGCATAGCAGCCACGGCGAGGTGGCCAGCGAGAGGCGGCGCGGCAGCCGCGTCCACGGCGAGGGGGTGTGGCTTCGGACTTTGCAACTACATCTGGTAATGACATCTTTAATTCCGCCTTTATTTTCATATAGATCAGGAGACATGAGTCACCTTGACTTCTTTCGCGGATTCTCTTACTCGAAGAAGGATTTCATCTGCAATTTATTCTGGTGGATTATGCACGGGTACGTAGTGGCTACTTTGCAGCATGATATCTCAGGTTACGATTATTTCAGATGGTCTGCCGGATTTGGAGTTCGTGGCCGTTTGAAGTGGGTCAGGTCTGGTCTATATGAAAGCATTGGCTTGGTAAGAAGGGGGAAGCAACGGTGTGATTATGTCGTGGTGGTAATTATTACTAATTCACCGGTTCCGGGAAGAAATTCATAGGTCTGACCTTAATTGGTTGTACCTGGCAATGACCTTGTTGAAGGCATTGTTTGGATTAAGATGAATTACTCCCTCAGGTGAAAACTTTTGGTCTGGTCTTAATTGATTGGGTCACTGCAATGTCGGCACGTGCGCGTGTCGTTTTCTCGTTGTAGGCGTTGTCTCGGGAGCCTATACCATAGTCCAAGAGTTGCTTTGGTTTGTGAAGTGGATGAAGGTGAAGTCGCTTGTGGTAGTTTGCTGCGACATGATCTTTTGGTCATGGTGCTCTTAATTTTTATTTCTTTTTTATGGGCCGTGTGCATCTTAGTTATGCAGAGGCCGGGTTGGATCTTATATAATTGTATCATCTCGATGTAATTATCTAAGATTAATAAAACTTCCCTTTTCAAAAAAATAGAATAAACATACATTGTCCCATTGCATCTCCTAAGCCAGGCTTGGACTGGCCTGATTGCAAATTCTAACCAGGATAGAATAAGCTCATGAACTAAATACACCTTATACTGTGATCTCCTCTGTGCGTCCATGATACCATCGTGTGTAGGTTTGCCATTTGCTTTCCTCCAGTTTCTCAAAAACTAAAATACATTTTGTGTGCTAAAAATGTAGCTATGCAGTGGTAAAGGGCACTTGGTGAACATGGCAAATATCGCGTGGATATATATACATGATTGCCCTGTTCGTTTGGCTGGTGGCTGGTGGCTGGCGCTGGTTTTTGCTGAGAGAAAAACACTGTTGGTTGGTTGGTGGCTGGTGGCTGGTGCTGGTTTTCGCTGAGAGAAAAACACTGCTGGCTCGCTGGAAACAATCCAAACGAACAGGGCGGATAGGAACAGAACTTGCATAACTTGCATTCATGTTTTCTGCCTTTTTGGTGTAGGTACATGCATTTCGTGTGAATGTATTCAACTTTTTCATTTGGAGTGAACTGGGGGTATGGTGTCAAGATCTTTTGTCTCCATTATGCAGAGGTTTAATACGTTTGTGCAATTCGTCATATATTTAGATAAGAACAATATTTTTTATTTAGAGTCTCAGAAGTAGGTTTGCAATAATATATCATGGGAACACGAGTCATAAAATAGATCCTACACTAGTAGGGCTTTTGGTTTTAAATTGATGGATCAACCCATAGATGAGATGATCTGTCATTTCATCTTATGATTTTTTTCTTTTGGGTGGGGGGATGCTGATGCGAGGAATGGGTTGGTAATGGATCACCCCCCTCACCGCCCCTCCACCGAATGGCTACTTGTCCTTGCACTGGCGCCACCGCCGCCGCCCGCTCCGCTACGCGCACCCCACCCACCCGTCGCCCTCCAACACCGACGCGTGGACCCGGGGCCAAAAGCACCCTCCACGTCTTCACCCCTTTCTGACGCCGCCCCGGGGCCCACTTGGGTTGGCGCCAACCGCGGGCCGCCACGTCGGACCGCAGGCGCTACGCGCACACGGCGAGGCGTACACGAGGGCGCGGCCGCTCGCGCCGAACCCTAGCGGGAAGGCCTCCCTTTTTGCTCCGCCCTCCCCTCCAACGCGGCGGCTGCTGCTGGTGATTCCAGGCACCGCCCGGTAGGCTCACCGCCGGCGACGCGCAGGGCGCCCCACAACCCAACCGCCACCGCCGTTTTTTCCTCTTTTCTCCTTCGCCGCCTCCTCCTCCCCGGTCCCGAGCCAGAAACCCCCAGATCTCTCCATTTCATTTCTGAGAAGAAACAAGTGGGTTAAGTTTGGAAGTAGCAGGATCTCATGATATGTCCTCACCATTTTTTTTATCTCATGATACCCTGTAGCTTTACAAGTTCAACTTGCGCCCAAACACACAAAAACTTCAAAATAGTGATACATGCTTTTCTGCTCAAAGACTAGAATTAGTCAATTAGGGAGTTTCTTTTTGCACGTTCACTTCATTACAAATTCCTACTTTGTTATCAAATCCTCAATCTGTGTTGTAACCTTCCCTTTCTCATCACTCATAGAATGCGGCTATAATCACTGGGCTTGGCACATTTGATTTATTCTAATTTCTCACAATGAATTTTATATGATCACAAGTAGCAATTTGTCATTGTTGGGAAATGTGACGGGACATAGATTCTCCGTGATGTCTGTTCTCATGCATATCGTCAACCTTGTCTTTGTGTAAAATCTACTTATTAATAACTCTTTGATGTTTCTGCTATTGTTTGCATACATTGTGACAGTGAACCTTTGCAGTTTTGTGGCGCTCCTAAAGTTCAGTAGTTAGTTAAGAGATTCGAAATAGCAGCAACAGATGGTTTCTTTGCAGTTTCAGATTGCGAAACTTGAATGATCCTTCATTATTTGCCCATGTTAGTTAATTTTCAGTAGTACATTTGTCCTATTAACAAAAAAAAACTAAATCAAAATGACAACTTTTTTTTCACCAGTTGACTATACTGGGTTAATTTGTCAGATTAAAGGTAGTGATATGTCTTTTCTTCCTCCATGGTCAAATATTGACACATTTTTACCCGCAAATGTTGGACACTGAACATATAGTCATGTTGCTTCTCTGCAAATGCCTTCGATCACCTGGCTTTAACTTGGTTCTTTGAAACCATTATATTGCATAACATCAGCTAGGTGGCCGAGAATGGATCAGTTGGCAGTCAACATCATTACAGTGTATTTGGTTGACCATTAATTTGGCTCAGACATGATAGACATAAACGTCATGCAGATGTTGTGCGGAGTATGAGAGTGGATACTTATTGAAACAAGCAAATGTTAGCTGAAATCCTAGCACATATATAGAAATCCTAGCACATGTATAGGAGCAGAGATTTCAATAGAAATCACATCTCTAGTCATTTGGTTTCCTTCAATACCTCAAAGTGAATACCTCTGCATTGTTTACAAGTAGACATGAGCTTGTAATGATATATAAGTTAAACTGAGTTAGCAATTTAGTAGGGATGCTAGATATGTGATCCAAGTGAAAAAAGAGAGTCATACTATCCGCTCAAAGCATGGACTGGACATATATAGGACATGGAAATGGAGCTAATAAACTCAGCATGTTTCTTCCCTGCTGCCAGCTTTGTGCGTGATTTTTCTGTGAGCTCACTCAATTGTAATGAATGATGCATAGGACGCCCATATCTGTTGAGTTCGTGGTGCACAACTGAAGATAACGCAAATTGTGCCGCGGTACAAAATGGTATTCATATGCTTTTGCTTCGGCAGGTCAGCAGGCCATGCAATGGTGGCATGGTGCCACTAATTTATCATGCATCCTGATGTAAATAAGAAAGGGTCAACAGGCCGGGCTCAAGAGGTGGATGTGATGAACCGGTCGGCTGTGTGACCATCTCCTCCGAGTACGCCTTATATCTTGCTCATCTCCTACCAGATCGAGATCACCGCCGTCGTCGCCCCCATCCTTTTGATCGAATTTGATTGTTGACGCATCATTCACAAGTAACACAATAGATATCTGTGCTGTGAGTTACGTTGATGCATATCTGATCGACTTCAGCAGGTGTAGCTACCCCGTACATGTCGTCTTGGGTACAGAACAAACATGAGTGATTTATCTCCCAGTGTAACTAGGATTTATTATAGCAACTATATATATTGTACATGTTTTATTACACTATTGAAATCTTATATAATTGAAAACCAACACCACGATGCAATTTGCTACTTGGTTTTGATATTGCCAATATATCTTCGTTATCCGGCCAATCTAATCGTCCATCCTAAACAATTTTGCCATTAACGTTGTATAGTACACATGTATTCTTTCTTTTGATGCACTTGCAGACAGTGAAATACATGGCTGGGCGCATTGTGGATCTGTATATATATAGGTTCTCTTCCAGGTCAGTCAACAAATTGTGTCTGAGATATGTCTTCTTAGGCAGCTGCCTGTGCTATCCAGAGCTAGCTGTCTATATATTTCTACAGATTTCATGTCTTGCTTGCTATATAGAACTTTTGTGATTAGCTACTGTCTTGTATACTTCAATATATATTTTGAGTTTGAAAGATCGCTAACCACATGCGATTTGTTCATAATACAAGAGATCTTTGTACATTGTTTATCTCGATTATGAATTCGCAGAAACTCATAGCTATGATTTGTGCGAACACAAGGGATCTTGAAATCTAATATATCTTTTGAACCAAGCTATCACGTGGCAAGTTTTAGTTTCCATTTAGACGAGTCTGTAGAAATAGCCAATCAGATTTTCTTTTGCCAGTCCAAAAGCAACATTTTCTACTTCTCCACAGAAAACAGAAATCAACGAGAACAAAAATGGCGCTTGCATATACTCCCTCCATTCCAAAATGTAGATTGTTTGACTTTTTTAACCACAAGTTTGACCGCTCGTCTTATTAAAAAAATTTGTAAAAATATAGTCAAATTTAAAGTATTTTTGAAGATTTTATATCAAATAAAGCAAGGCACCACAAAAAAATATGATAATTTGTACAAAATTTTGAATAAGACGAGCAAGTCAAACTTGTGGTTGAAAAAGGCAAACGACCTACATTTTGGAACGGAGGGAGTAGAACTCAATCATGGAGAACTACAAGTTTTCCAAGATAGCAGAAAAAATAGTGTAGTTTTTAGACTTATGGGGGAAATGGCTGTTTTAGCTCAGCCGGAGCATGTGTGTCATGAACGGACACATAGAGTTATATCAAGTTTACGCTTGGCTATGGAAACGCTCATGCCAATTTAAATAAAAAGTCATTTTTCTGGCTATTATCAAAAGACAGGCTAAAAAAGACTTATGGGGGCGAGAGTGCGTGACGATAGTTGTGACGATCTCGTGGCATCTGGTCACCATCGTTCACTGTGAAAGATCCCTTTAAGGGCTTTGAGTAGAAAAAAGTAGAGATCATTAGGAACATTATGCAGATGCTGTACCAAGTATTTGATGCGAATGGATACTTGGAACCAACCAAGCCAACATTAGCTGAACAGGGGTTGTTCCGGTACTCTGGTTCTGGTTCCTCCGTCCAGCCGGTTCCTTCCTAACTAAGGGTAGTTTAGTCTTTTGATTCTATCTAATAGAAATCGATTCCTCTAAAACAAAAGTTTTGAGTCAACCAATCCCTGCAGCTGGCTTCTCGCACATCTGACGCAAGCGGTCGACGGACAAGGGGTCGCCGTGGCGGATCGTCGCCTAACCTCTCTCTCCGGCTGAGTGCTTCAGATCGCAGGGAAAACAAAGAAATGAGGCTATCGAGAAAATACAGAAACACCCTTCATTTTTTTTTCTAAAAAATTGGTTTGTCGCTCACGGATTTTCTGGTTTCTAATGGGTTCCTGATTACTTCTCACTTGTTCCTCCTATTTTCTGACCATCGGATCTGGACTTATCAATGGTCCCGAAAAAAAAAATCCTTGTAGTCATTTGGCTTCCTTCCATATGAATACTTTTGCGTGGCTTACAAGTATATGTGGAGCTTGTAATGATATAGAAATGTTGTAGGGGTGCTAGATATGTGATGGAAGTGGCAAAAGTCATATCTATTGCTCGAAGCCTGAACTAATAAATATATTATAGGACAGAAACACGGCTAAGATTGGCATGTTTTCCTATTTAATTTCCATCTAGTGCAATGTGCATGATTTTTCGTGTGAGCTCATCCAACTGGAGTGAATGAGAATGCATAGGATGCCATTTCTGTTGCCTCCATGCATGGTGCATAATGTCACATTAAAACAATTGTGCTGTGGTAACAAAATGGTATTAAATTAACAAGTATTCCTTTGACCAATTGCTTGAAAATAAAATCATTCCGTGAAATACAAATGGACCAGCACATGATAATTATAATTTCCATGAAGAAAGGCACAGTTAATTGTTGTTTGAAGCTCTCCAAAGTCACAGACTCACAGTCCAAATGCAAAGAAGCCCAACGAGCACGTCCAAAGTCAGTGTCCAAGAATAGATGTGTCAAGGTCTCCTCATCAGCAGTTAAGCAGTGAACACAACTAACTATACGAGGGCCATTCCATATGTTGACATACCTCTCGTATTTAGCCTGTCATTCAGCAGAAGCTAGAAAAACACCTTATGATTATACTGACATGTGTACTTCTGTGTGACCAGTCAGTGCTTTGTAAGCCTTTGTAGCAGTGAAAAAAGGACTATTCCAGATATAAGTCCAGATATCAAACTCATTTGTATTGGGCAAAGAATCCATGAGAGCCTGCAGCACAAGATATTGCTGAAAAGCTTCTTCCGACCAGCATTGCAGACTTAAACTATCTTAGAGATAGAACTGATTTACTGAAAACTGCGACCAATATTTCAACAGGATGACCATGCAGAGATTGCCTTCTACTCCCTCTCTCTAAAAATAAGTGCACTTCTAGCTTTTAAACAGCTCAATCAAATTGATCTTCATTATAAAAATTTCGCAAAAGGAAAAGATCTTCATTATAGAAAAAATGATCTTTGACTAAGTTCCGCTTTACACGCTTCAACGATTACAAAACCGAACACCAAGAACCATCCAACTATAAAACCCGGGAAAATTTTGTCCTTTAGGTGGTTTCATAGTGGTTTTCTATTTTATGGAAATTTAAAGAAAAATGGTTTAATCTAAAAAAATCATAACCAATTCATTTCAAATCATAAAAATATGAGACTGGTACCAATTTTTTTTCACAAAAATAACAGCTCTCTATTGGTGCGCTACTTTGAGTCATTTGGATATTATGTTTTTATGTTCCTAGTTCTTTATTATTTTTCTAAAAACACTAGGAATGCGAAAAATAAGATGCAAATAACTCAAAAAAGAGCACCAACACATAGGTTACATTTTTAATAAAATATGTGTATAAATTTCATATTTTTTTGGTTTGAAATGAATTAGATATGCATTTTTTAGGTTAAACTACTTTTCTTTAAATGTCTGTAAAATGGAAAACTACCCCACTCAAAGGGCCAAATTTGTCCAATTTCGACAGTTAAATGGCCCTCGTCGTCTGGTTTCGTAGTTTAGGGTTGAAAATAATCATAGCTCTGCGATAGTTTGATGGTGAAATTTGGACTTTTCCCTTTATTAAAACTAGTACTAATATTTTTGTCTCCAAATAGTTTTACTATATTAACATATTCCATGATAAATCTAACCATACATTTTGTATCATAAATGTTAATAATTTTTATATAGTTTTTCTCAAACGTAAAATTGTTTTACTTCTCGAAAAGCGAGAAATGCAACCTTTTTGGTTCGGAGTGAGGCCATAGGAAGGATGACCGTACGTGCAGACAATGGCAGCTTTGTTCACTGGGTGTCCAATTTTGCTTTGCTCATTTCAGAGTTCAAGGCCATGAGTTTCTGTACACAAACTTACTAACAGTCAACTCATTCATCCTGAATGATGTATAGGCTGTAAACTTCAATTCATCAAACACATTGTGCAGAGTTATTAGCCCATTGTTTTCTGAAGTGTCACCAAGCCTAAATAAAATATATCATCACGAAAGATCGACAAGGACAAGAAACTTTAGTCTGCTTTTGTACAATCAGTAATATAACCCTACAATCATTCTAAATAACGAGAGTTGCATCAAGTTTATTCCTGGCTATTCCTCATGCCAACTAAAACACAAAGTTTTTGTATGGCTCTTACTGAAAGGCACGCAAAATATACTAGAGAGCTTCTAAAAATGAAGAACATGGATAACCCCATACAGATTTCTCCAGTTTCCCTGTTGCATGCATCTTCAAGAAAAGCTAAGGATTTGGCAACCAAATTCTCTCTACAAATTTGGAACATGATTCTAGTGCATATGGAAATATTGATATATGTTATATTCATTGACATATATACGTGATAGGTTGGTCTTGGATATTCATCTTTTAGAGTAGCTCTGTTCAAATGTCTCTCCATGTATACTCTAAACTTAATCGAGTCTTTCTTTCAAATGATGGAGAATTACTTGCTTCCGCCTCTTTGACAAGTTGTGTGACAAAGTATATGTGCTTGTGGTTGTTACCTTGGCAAGATTGACAAAGATGTCCACTAATTAGTTTCTGTGAAGTAATAAATACACGGGCAGTCCTTTGCATTACGTGTCCACTACAACTCGTGCCATAGTGCGCCTCGCCTCCTTGCTTTCGTTGAAGTCGAAACAAGAAGTGTCTTTCATGTTTTGTTAGGCCAGGGTCAGTGGTGAGTTTCATAAGCATTAAATTATGTGCCACATCATCAAATTTACTGGTGTGGTAGAGTCATTATGAGGAGAGAGAGAGGAGGAGGAAGTTTTATGGGATGAAAGAGGAGTTTCACCCATAAAACCTATCAGACCATACAAAGTTCGTTCTCAATATTGACGACAGTGCCATGAAACCATGCACTAAGACTAGCCTTGGTACTTAGAACTCATATGATTAGCACGTGCAGAGAGTGCCCCTTCGGTTTGTCCAGCCTCATGGTGCACCCAAAGAATACAGTAGCATTGCTCCTAGGATCACCATCCAGACCAGTCATCCACATTGTATGTCATATATTTGGATTTAATTGTAAAATATACACCTAGTCTCTGCTAGATTTGTTCTATTGTAATATATACACTGGATGCAAGGGGCAGCCAATTTATGCAGGCAATTATTGTGAATTCCCATAAATTAGTTGTAATAGTCATCAACCCATGCATTCACATGTGGCTAAACTTCCGCATTCATACAGGGTTACACCGGTAGAGGGTTGATGGTTTTCCAAAAAAAAAATATGGTGGTGGGATTTTTTCGGGTCTATATGTAGCAGGGTGAAGTGATATTCTGTGGCCATTGACTTTGTAGCATTTTTGTAACAGTAGTTCTACTGTATCAGGCAATTAAATGGTAAATCTGACAAAACAAATGAAGCAGCCATATGTATCATTGGCTAGAAGACAACATGGGTGCAATGTGGGTCCAGGAACCATATGCACCTTAGTGGCAATCTGGCCAATGAACCGCGTGCGATCTAGGTGATGTGCAAGAGCAATTCTGTATGTCTCAAAGTCCAAACAATGCTGGCATGCGAAATAATTGGAGGTATAACTATGCTAATTATGGAGAGCAACACACTCTGAATGTTTCTAGATCGGCTTATTTTAAAACTTCAGGCTGGATGAAACAAAAAAGACAAGTTGAACGACCGCTGGATGACGCTAGTGTTGTAGTGCATACTACTCTTGACTGAAACCAGCTAGAGCATTAGGAAAATCAACAGTGAGATACATGATCTATCACACACCTATTGATGCCTCTCTGAAAAAAAAAGAATTATCCAACGGAAATAACGAAAAGACCTCACACTCTCATGTTTTCTTTTCTCAAAACAGGGGATCAACTACATAGTACTTCACAGTCTAAGCATGAATATTGCCACCATACTTCAATTCTAATGACAGCTAAAATCATACAATTGACATTAGGTTTACCTAATAATTTAACAAATAACGGAAGCCAAACCAGCTGGCAAATGTTTTTTACCTTATTGATTCACTGTTTTTTTCAAGTTCTTCTCATGGCATGCCTTTGCTACATAAAGTCTCAAACATCCATGATTCTATTGTGTTAACACTGATGTTCTGTTGCATGCTTCCCTCCACATCAGTCATTTGTTATGTTTTATATATATCTTGAGAAACCAAACATGACATACAATCCGCACGGAAACATAGATGGAATCTGATTTTCTTTATACTCATCGCAGACTGATAAAAACTGAACTTCATTGTATACTCATTGCAGGCTCAAACATTAGAGACTGATTAATAGTAGTATTGCGCATGTACTTGACCTCCCTTTTTTTTCATGTCACTGAGAAGGTATGATGGAAGGCATGCCGGTTGAGCCACCAACTCCTTGCTCTGAAAGATTGCAATGAACCCTTGCACCTTGGGGTGAGCACATGGCAAAATTCTCTAAAATTTCAAGTGCCACCGTATCCAATTTTTTTATGTAATAAGAGGAGCAAGCCCCTAGTAGTTATGTATTAAAAGAAGGAATAAATTCCAGACCAAAATTCAAAGAGCTAAGACAAAAATTACAAAACAGACTCCAGCCATAATGAGATACATGGTAGGTATTTCTTTTTCAATATATGGATAACCATGGCAAAATTGTGTTTAAAGACCTTAGAACACTTTTGCATCAAACATCGTCGCCTCAACCTGGTTCTTGTTTGTTGCCATGGAACCTCCTTCGAATTCAGGAACTCATTGATGCCTCCTGGACGGCCAAGTGATGGTTGCACGGTGATTTCTGGATCAATTTCAGGAACTCGTTGATGCCTCCTAGACTATGTTTGGCCAAGTGATGGTTGCATGGTGATTTCTGGATCGATTTCAGGAACTCGTTGATGTCTCCTGAACTATGTTGGGCCAAGTGATGGTTGCACGGTGATTTCTGTATCGATTTCAGGAACTTGTTGATGCCAACTGGACTATGTCTGGCCAAGTGATGGTTACATGGTGATTTATGGATCGATTTCAGGAACTCATTGATGCCTCCTGTACTATCTTTGGTCAAGTGATGGTTGCACAGTGATTTCTGGATCGATTTCAGGAATTCATTGATGCCTCCTGGACTATGTTTGGCCAAGTGATGGTTGCACGGTGATTTCTGGATCTAGTGATAGTTGCATGGTTATTTCTGGCTCCAGTGCTGGTGGGTGCCAGTGGCAGGGAGTCATTTGGATCCCTCCAATCTCTCAGAGTAAATAAGTGTGCAAAGTTTACTTCGATATCTCAAGGATCCCTATAATGTTGTTTGTGTTGTTGAAAAACTGAACTATATATAGAACATAGGAACAGAGCTCAGCCTAGCATGTTGTTTCTGTTGCTGCGCATGAATTTCGTGTGAACTCATTCGACTAAAATGAACAAATAGGATGCCAATTATGTCCTGTCCATCATCTGGATTAAGGTAATTGTCTGTCTGTTTCAACAGCTGTTACCGTGCGCCTCTAGCTCGCGCCGGTGTCACATCGCTAGCATGCTTCGTGGACCTGGCCTATTCCTGAGGCGGCAGCACTTGCCAGCCCGTGGGCCGATACTGTGGGCTTTTCTGCTACTTGGGCTGACGAAAGCTTAGTAGCACAGATCATGGGCCAGTTGCCTCACGTGTGTCGTGCTGCTGCATAGGCCGGCCACATCGGCCATGGACTACGCGACCCATGTGAGAATATATTAGCTGTTTAGCTAGCTGCGTGTAAATGCACATCACATGCCCATGGTGAAATTCGAATCCATTTACATTTCGAGAATTAGCTATTCTTCTGATATACCATATATGTCAGTCACTAAAATTGACCTTCTTCTCTGAACGAGACCCTGTGCTATGTGTTGACTCCGGCACATATGACATGCATGAAAGAAAGTCTATATTGATCGACTTGAATTAGAGATTATAATAATTAGACAATTTATGTTCTACTAGGATAATGTAGCTATAACTGTTTATTTACAGGAACTCTATTCCTAAAACAGAAAAGGTAAAATATATAATGAGGAAAAAATGACATATATTAAGTAAAAAAAATATTGGTTTATTAACGATGCAAATGCAATGCATCTGTACGGAAAGTACAAGACAAGTTGAACGAAATGCAACGCATCTGTAAGAAAAATAAAATAAAAAGATAGACAAAATCATAAGAATATAATTTTGTTTATCTTCCAATAGTTGTATATGAATATGATTGATGTCTTCGAATTAGTAGTTTGCAGCCCGGACCCATGAAACACTACTGAGCACACCTGATGCTCGGACCATGCAAGGTGGCCCATCCTAGATTTACACAGTAACTTAGACTTTGTCATGTTCGTTTGACTTATCAGTCATCAAATAACAGTATTTTTCTCTAAGCAGAAATCATCACCAGCCACCAGTTAACATAAATCAGTACCAGCCATCAGCCAAGCGAACAGATCGATTGTTACATGTTCAAACTCAAGGCCTCCGATTGGCTCAAGAGTCAAAAAAATCAAAACCAAAGCTTCCCATCGGAGTTGCTCTCTTCCCTGCTTCGCCATGTGAATGAGGAGCTCCATCACCGACTCGCTCCGTTTCGATGCTTTAGCTTGTAAGTGTCGGTTGATGTGCGTCATCGCCTCCACCCGTCTACAAGAAGAGTACAAAATCAACTGCTCTCCGCCAGCTTTGTCAATACCAGTTCCTTCGTATTCCGTTGAGCACTGAGCCGGCCACCACGTACGGGTGCTTCTGAAGCCGATCTTGTACATTCCGCCGACAGTCAAATCAATATCTCAAGTTCGCCGAACACGGTTTCCATCGACGGCTTGAACCACCCACTTCAACTTACTTTTTTCAAATAGGCAGGTGAAGCGCGCATTTTTAAATTAAGAAGAAGATTGTGAATTTTACACCATTAATTAAGGTTATCAAATAAAGTCAATTTACAAAACTATCTTCACAATCCTTAGGCTAATTCACGAGATAAATCTAATGAGGCCTTTGACGCACGATTAGAGTATGGTTACTATAGTATTATTGTAGTAAATTATGGATTAAAAGATTAGGCTTATTAGATTTGTCGCGCAAAGTTACACTCATCCTTAAAAAGATTAAAAGAATTTTGTAAATAGACTTCATTTAATACTCCATGTATGCAAAATTCATTGTTTTCAACCCCTAAATAAACATAGCCAATATGAGATGAATAGATGATGTATGGCTCGCAAGGACTTAGTTACTATGACAACTATTAAATACTAAGATATAACCAGAGCATTAGTTTTCTCAATGTACCCATTTATACCGAAAAGGCAACTTTTATCTTCAATCTATGTTATTGCAGCGATACCCCTTTCATCTTGACGCGTTTGACGTCAGTCAACGGCAATCTGCTAAGAGCATGGCTAGCAAGTGCGCCGGCTGCCGGCTGGGAGGAGCGAGTTATTTTAATGTAGCAGCATGACGGCAGAAAAAGCAGCAGAAGCTCAGCAAATAGGCAGCTACGGCAGCAGCAAAGCAGCCAATGGCAGAAAGGGCAGCGCGTATGCGCCCGTTGCTGGCCAGTTATTAAACTTCTTTAACTGGCGCCAGCGAAGTTGACACCCAAGGAAGTCTTAGGGTCTACGTGTAATTGTGCTTCTGTTTTAATATTGGAAACATATTGAAGGATCGATAAGGCGACCAGAGAGGGGGGAGTGAATGGGAGCCGATAAAATTTTCTCTCAAAAGAGCAAACCCGGCCTATGTCCCAATTTCACTTCCGATGAGTCCAGCTCGCTTCCTTGCCAAGTCCACAAAGCCACTGGAGTGCTTTTGGACCTAGGAGCAAGTATCAAAGCAATACAACACGAAATGCACAGCGGAAATCAATACTCGAGGCAAAATTCAGCACTCATACCAAAACCGGTCACCCCGGTTTTCCAAACCGGTCACACCGGTTTTACCCAGAAAGCTCCAAGAAGAAATCCGAAACTGGAGCAAACGGACTCGAAACTTTATGAAATTTTAACCCTAGGTTTCTTAGGTCATAGACATCATGTCTACCAAAGATCTCCTCAAAATTCCACCGTTCACCAAAACCGGTCACACCGGTTTTCCAAACCGGTCATCCTGGTTTTCCCCAGACAGAAATAGAAAATTCAGCCCGCGGGAAAACTCGAACTTATCCTCTAAATTTCTCACGATTGGCTCCTCGGATTCAAGCGAAACTATGGGGATAGGTGGGATACATCATGAACTAGTCATGGCTCCGAAATCGTTCCAAATCTCGCACTAAATCAGAGTAATCGCGAATCTACGAACCAACCATCTCTTTTCCGGGTTCAAACGAAATTCACCAAATCGAAGACTTTTCCCGAGGATTGAGGGGGCCAAATCACTAGAAAAGGATCACAAAAGACCCAAGAGTGAATCCCCAACAAAATCCCCCAAAGAAACGACCTCCAACGTGATGAACACAAAATCGCCAAAAATCACCCGAAAAAGAAAAACGAGGAAGAGCTCAAGAACAAGATGAACAAACTAGGGATTCTCTATAGCCTCACGAGGTCAACATCTTTACAAGAGGGCTAGCCTCCTCCCTTCATCCTACCCACTTGAAAGTGGAGGAAAATCGAAGTGGAGAGGTCCCCTTCTCTCTTCCTCACAACATGAAGCACTTGGCTAGCCTAGAGAGAAAGAAAGGAAATGAACTAGGGTTCCAAGAGCTTTCTACCATCTCCCACCAAGGTGAGTATATATGGCCGCCTCCAAAAGACTAAACTACCCATACAACTTAAAAGGAAGATACACGCCCTCAAGGGCAAAATGGTAAAGTTGCAGGTCTCTTCTTCCGGCTGGGCACGCATCCATCTGATGTTGCTTCCCTCCGACGCAACCTTCGAGATCACGCCGCGTGTCCTCCGCTCCGAAGCTTCCCGACGCCCAGATGGAACCGGTCAGACCGGTTTGGTGAACCGCTTTCCAGAAACTGGTCAGACCGGTTCTCCAACCGTTCAGACCGCTTTCCCTGGCCCGGTCTTCGGACTTAGTTTTGTGGTCCAAACTAAGAAACCCTCCTCCTCTGGTTTTGTGGTGAACCACTAAACCCCGCGCACTTGGTCCAACCTCCACGCCAAGCTTCGAGCACACCAAGCCTTTCGCCTCCAGAGCACGGACGGCCTACTCGGTCTTGCCTCGTTCCTTGACTCGGCTGCGCCCAAGTGCCGGCTCGATCGCCTTCATCCACGTCTCCTTGCTTGTTCTTGCACCATGTGAACCGCACTTGATCCCATCGGTCACCAGGTCCCTCGAACCAACCCTACTTGTCACTCCGCTCCTGGGAGGCCGCTCCGGCTAAGACCTTTCGCACTTGTTCTTCACCTGCACCAATGCTAACCAAGCCGCATTCTACACCTGCAATACTTGAGCCAGATAAACGTCAAATTACACCACGTTGTCAATCACTCATCACAAGGAAAGCGACTATCCACTCGGTCCTCGGACGCACATGGTCCTCACATATTCAATCACCTTCAGGAAGGGTTTCTAATAGAATACATTCTCCCCAAGTCCTCGTCATTTGCAGCTCTTGTAACGATCCTACAAGTCAGTCACGTCACGCCTCATTGGGAGTAGGCATTATTAGGAGCTAGCATCATTCCATAATTTGAAATCAATCATCAAGCACGCTGATATTACAAACCTTTGCGATTGCTTTCTCAGCTGCTCCGCCTGAATCTGCTATTTCAAGCGCATCAGTCTGCTGAATCTTTTCCGAATCTTTGGTTCTGGCAAATCAATACAAAATTAGAAAAAATATATATATGCAGGAGAATACATAGACTGCAGCATCCCCATAGTAAAACATTCAAATAAGATTACTATTTGAGAAAACACTTAAGTTAAAGGAAACTATATACACTCAAAACTTTATGCCATGGAGATATTGAATTCCAGAGAAACCTTATGACAAATACTCTCCGAATATGAGCCCTCGTCTATATCAGACGTTAAAAAGGAAAAGAACCACAGGCTGTGAAAGTGAACTAGCTATATATAATATTAAATAATACTCAAATATTGTGCAGACTAGTTATGCGAACCGGATAAACGATACTGTGAAGTGGAGGGAGTACTGAAATTCCTCTGTTGGGACCAGAAAGATGACTGTAGTAAGGTGGCTAAACTTATTAATCTATACTTTGTACTACCTCCTTCCTTTTATATATGACGTTAGTTAGTTCAAAATTAAACTAACTAGCGTCATATATAAAAGAAAGGAGGGAGTATATGTTTAGTAGAGAACGAGAATAGAGTATGCCCCAGCATCGTGAGAAGGCGTGGGAACTAGGGTTGAAATCCGAAGTGTATATCATCAACAGTTGACTAAATGCATTCTACACACTCTCTGCATGTTAATATCTATATAGGTTCGTTCAAAAAAGATGACAAGATAATATGTATATGTTCGTTAAAAAAATTATTTTTCTTTTACTCAAGTTATCACATATTGTAACAAATAATAAACTGGACATTATTTACCTTCGTGCTCCTGCCAAGCATCTAGTTCTTTCTCCTCGAGGTAACCCAGATGTTGTTGTAGGCTCGGAGGAAGGGGCACTATAGCAGGACAGGATTTAACACGAAGAACCCTAAGAGATGAGTATGCTTGACGCCCATTCGGTAAAGATACCAGGCTTTTG
Source organism: Echinochloa crus-galli (assembly GCA_900205405.1). Lineage (NCBI taxonomy): Eukaryota > Viridiplantae > Streptophyta > Magnoliopsida > Poales > Poaceae > Echinochloa > Echinochloa crus-galli. The sequence continues at coordinate 2,159,922 of OAMR01000185.1, forward strand.
CAATCTTTAAGCTCGAGTTCTTCGAGTGATGGGAGCTCCCCTAAGCAAGATTCCAGTGATTCCAATCTACTGCACTCCTGAATTCTTAATATTTGGACGGCATCTAGCTTCCCTGCTAGGGACTGAAGATTGAAGCAGCCAGAAATATTCAAATTCTTGATGGACGGAGGAAGGTTGAGAACCTTTGACAAGCCATTGCACCCCTCTATGGTTAGCGATTCTAAGCACGGAAGGAATCGAGTGTTGGCATCACCGCTGTACGCTGGAACAATACCTCCTGCATGCTCACTGAATGTGATGGACTCAAGCTTTAGGCATTTGCAAATACAAAATGTGTTTAGACGTGCTGGTAGGTTAGGGACCTCTACCAAAGATGCACAATCCCTGATCTCTAGAGACTCCAGACGTGGTAGGAGTTCACCCTGTTCTGTCATATATTGGTCGGAAGATTGTGTGCGTCCTGTCAGTTTACTACATGCCACAATCTCTAACTTCCTCAAGGATACCAAGCCCTGGAACACCTTTTCTGGCCAGTAGACTAGGGCATCACAACAGCCGATTTCCAAATCTACTAGCTGTACAAAACATGTCCATAGAGACAGTGCAGTTGAGTGAAACAAAAGGTTGCACCCATATAACTCCATAGCCGTCAAAGGCGATTTACAATCCCATTTTTGTTTGGCATGCACCAATTCACTGGAGGTCTGTTCAGTCTGCAATGTTGCTTCTCTTACCTTGATTAACAACTTCAGATAGGATAATGAAGTAACATATACTTGCTTGCTGCCTGTAGAGATATTTGTTGATTGCCTATAATGACGTGTAATTCTCTTAGGTTTGGTGCTTCAGGTAGTAGTCAACTCTGGGCACCACCCGATTTTTAGTGTCTCAAGCTGAGGAAATGTTACTTCTTTTCCTGGAGTTCCTTCGCCTGCCTCCCATCTCTGAAATTTGCTCAGACCACCTAATATCATTTCCTTCAATACTGGAAATGCTGAACGACTCACAGTATTAACTCTGCCTGACAATTCCGAAATCACCGCTTTTGGCAGTGTGGTCAGCCTTTTGCAACCATTGATTGACAGCTTCTCAACCTGAGGAAATATCGGCTCTTCTCCTTGTACCTCATTTATGTTCCACCATGTCTCAAAATTTGTAATCTTATCCAAGGTAAGATCCTTCAGCTTCTGAAATGTAAAGGGTGCATCAGTGTCGAACAAGCAATGCAGATCTTCCATCCCATGCAACAAAAGCACTTGTAGAGCTGGTAACTGCCACAGTGGAGGGAGCTTTTTGAGTTTTTTGCAATGAATTAGAACAAGCTCCACCACGTGTTGCAAGGTACTTATCCAGGATGGGTAACGGTTGCCCCCATAAGAATATATCCTTAGAAACTTCAGCTCAACATGAGGCTTAAGACCCTCTAGCACCTCATTTTGATTATTCTGTGCCTCATTGTGACGATCAGTCCAAGTCCATCTCAAAGTCAATTCTGTCAGTTTTTTCTTGTTTCCAAGATTTGCTGCTTTTGCATCTGCTTCTGTCACACTTCCGAGCTGTTTTAGCTCTAGTTGACCACCAAGGTCCAACTGCCGCAGCTCTGCCACGGTACTGCAACCAGAACAAGTGCCTACTACAAAACATGTAAATGTTTGCAGGGAAGTTAAGTATCTGAGGTCTGGAGGCATGTTTTTTAGACTTGGACATTCATGGGTGTAGAGGTGACGAAGGGCAGTCATGTACTTCATTTTCAGAGGGAGTTGTTCAAGATAGGAACAGCAAGAAAGGTTCAAGGTTTGCAAATGATATAGGATGCTTATGTCTTCGGGAAGTGCTTTAATATCACTACTTGAGAGATCAATATACCTAAGGTGATGAAGATATTTTGGCTTGAGGAACAAACCCTGCCGGATCTGTAGTGCTCTCACAGACATGCATTCTGATAAGAGCTTAGAGTCTTGATATACAACCCTATCACATATCAGTGTTTGGATGGCTGACATTCCTTTTTCTAGAAACTTTTTTAAAACAGTATCTGGTCGATCACATGACAGATATAAATGGCGAGCTGAATATGGAAAATTTTCACTTTCACTCGGTCTTGTGGCTATTGTAGCGCATTCTTTTCCCACAGCTGACTGTGCAACATCATGCATAAGGTCATGGATCTTACAAGTAATTCTAGAAAAATGCCCATGCTCACTCCGGCTTGAACAAAGAGACATACCTACTTCCATGGAAAACATTTTCGGCGGAATTTCGCCGGTAAACCCGAAATTTCGGCCTTTTCGGTGGGGCCCGGAAAAATTCATGTACCGGTCAAATTTTTCGTGCGAATTTGGACCAGCCCGCCCAAACGCGCCTCAGCAGCCCAAATAGGCCCAAGTTGGCGCTCCCCGACGCCCATATACCCCGCAGAAGTCCAACGAAACCCTAAATCCCCAAAGTTTTCCCCCGCAAAGTCTGCAGCGGCGGCGGCGGCGGCTCCCTCGCCCCCGCGCGCGCCGGTGCCGGTCGCCGGTAAACAGACAATCCATTGTACAAGCTGTCTATTTAAGCTGTCTATTTGTGTAAAAAGACAGCAAGCTATCTACACGGTTGTAAGGGCATGTACAGCCCGTCGTTTTGAGGCGTCGGTAAGCCAATCTTTTTGCAAAAAGCCCCTGCAACCTCATATCGACGTCCCCCCGCGTCGTCTCAGGACTCGACGGCTCCATCCCGTTCCCCGAGGTTATGCAGACGACGAGCGCCGCGCTGTACCTCGCGTCTTCTCCAGACGACGGCGCCGGCGGATCCTGCACGCCCGCGCTCTCCCCTCTCCTCAATTCCTTCGCGCGCGGGAGTTTCTCCCGCCAAATCTCACAGCTCGCTGCAGGCTGCAGCCCCGACGGACGCAACCTCGCCGGCGCCCTGGCCGGCCCCAGCCCCACCGTCGCCGTCGCTTCCCGACGAGGGGCAAAAGCAACGTGGTGTGCAGAGGAGGGAGCACACCAGCAACGGGAGAGGGCGATGAGCTCGGGGCGGCGAGTTCCAGGGAGGAGGGGTCGCAGATCCGGCGGCGCCGCCACTCCTCGGCGGAGAAGCGCACCCGCCCGCGTGCTCGCGCGCCTGTGGGGAGGCCCGCCGGCGGCGCACCCCGTCGCCGCGCACTTCCCACCGTTGGCCCGTCCATGCTCACCGCCGCCGCCCGCGCACCACCAGGCACTTGCTGTCCGCCACGCCGTCGGCACGGAGGGAGGAGCGCGGAGGATGCGGCCGCTCCGCCCCGGCGTGCTCTTCCTGCAGCTCGATCGGAGGAGATGCAGCGGTGCGACTCCTACCGTTGTCTTGCTCCTGCTGTGGCCCCCGGGAGATGCGGAGGATTCTGGAGACGAAGGGAATGGGGCTCGCGCCTGAAGAGGAAAGTGTGAGAGAGAAATGAGAAAAGAATAGAAAGAAAAGCACCGGAGATATGGAGATCCAGTGATTCTTTCCCACCATAGAGATATTTTCCATTTTAACAATGTGACTCTTGCTTTTACACTAGTAGTTCTCAAAGAATATAGATATCACAAAAAATATCTTTAGACATTCAACAAGATATAAAATCAAAATTTAAATTTTACTATAGTCTTTTTGTAGAATGGTATTTTTCAAAACTGTATACTCCATGGTATTTTTATTCATGCTAGCTAGATAATATTGTATCAAATAGCCACACAATGGTAAACATAATTGTATTTGTAGTTGATCTTAGACTCATGTAAAGCATTAAACAGCTTACAGACGATCTCTCTGTCTCTAGGTTGTATGAACTGTCTGTATATCCGTCTGTATGCTGAGTTCGAGATTCTACAGACGGCTAGCCGTCTGTGGGTTGTACATGCCCTTAACGTGTACCTAGTTTTGTGTGGGCCATATCGTGCGATAGTCTGCTAATAATGCCGTACTTTATTTTTCTTTGAACTAGCACAGTACCCATGCGTTGCCACAGTAAAACTTTTATCCTTTTAAATTTTTCTTCAACTCTAATAGCGTCTTATGCGCGAATTGGATTATAGTCTAATGGTAGGTGGTCCAGTGGGACGCTACCCACCAGGGTTCAAGGGTCCTCGTAGCTTTACCGGAACTCCTGAAATTCAAAAGAAACAAATTAACGTTGATGTCTAATTCACTAGTATATGCATAAGGCTGGGAAAATTAACAGATATTTATATGAAAAGCTGACATTAATATTCATTCTCCAGTAATAATAGTAAGTACACACAATGTGCTAGTTCACAAGTAAATTATATAACAGGAGCTTACACCAATGCCATCTGTAGAATGTTGTACATGACACCATTTTATTTATAAATATGAAATATTACTAAGTTACATAAGTAAGATAACCAAATGATACGAGGTTCCCAGTTTCCATAACAATTATTTTTCACAGAAATGGATCCAAATTTACCACTAGGAGGCAGAGGCTAACCTGTTTTACTAACCACAGTGTCGCCAGCTCCAAGATTTGAACCAGTACCGCCGTCACTGACAGCTACCTCCTCTTGGCGCAGCCTCTCCATGGCAGTGCCGGTTCACACAGCTGGCCACATATAAGAATATTAGCCTTGCAGGTTGATTTAGCACACTAGTGAAAAATTCATCATTCCATAGGAAAATAGAAAATAGATGAGCATACGGAATTCAACAAAAAAGGGAGTTGTGGTACTCGTACATCCCAATCAGATCACATCCTATTCAATACGAAAATGATTACATAAGATACTCAGGTATGGAACTAAAAACACACAGAATGTTTACGATAGTGAACATGGACTCGGAGTGAGATGTACCAGAAGCTTGCCTGAATGCAGCGGGCTTCTACTGCTGCTGGCTGTGCTTGAAGCCTCGTGCACAGCGAGTCAGCGAGACGTGTCTCCCGCGCAGCCGTGCGGCCGTGCCCCCTCCGGCGAGTCCGGCGGCCACAGCGAGATGGAAGGGCAGGAGGAGGAGCGGAGACAGCGCTGGGGCCTGCAGGTCGTGAGGTCGAAGGCGTGGTGGCGGGCTGTATATAGTGTATTTAATTTTTTCTTTGACACATAAATCATGATGATCTAGTGTACACTTGATCTTTGTAGTCATTTGGTTGCATACATGAGACAATCCACGATACATTCAAATATGCATGACACATAAATTAGACATGTATATAATAATTATCTAGTCATTTCAGAGGTTAAATGTAAAATACGCTAGACACATAAAATCTTATAAATATTACACTTTTCTTTAGGGTTCTTTCTGTAAAAGCATCAACCTTATCCTCTAACTGCTCTTCCTGTGACCACTCGTTCTCATCCTCTCCTGCGAGCACCACCAATTCTCGTCCTTTCCTCTCCCTCCTGCTGCTGCTTCTTTCCGGCGAGCGAGTGAGCTGCTCTAGGCCGGAGGAGTGCAGCTGCGTGCCCCTGCTACCGACAACTCCAGCTCCTCCAGCAGCTTCACTCCTCGAGGCCCTCAGCGCGGCGACGGGCTGCCAGCGAGCTCAACTCCGGCGAGGTGATGGCCGGAGTGATGGGGATGCGGCTTGGGAAGATGAAGTGGACGTCGGGAACCTCGATTTTGGCGTCGGTGTGGGCGGAGGATGACCGGAGGCAGGAGCTCAAGCTCGGTTATGGCGGCGGCAATGGCAGCTGCTTTCCTCCGTGCCTCCGTCTGGAAGAAGAAGATGGTCCTGCTCAAGGAAAACATTTTCGGCGGAATTTCGCCGGTAAACCCGAAATTTCGGCCTTTTCGGTGGGGCCCGGAAAAATTCATGTACCGGTCAAATTTTTCGTGCGAATTTGGACCAGCCCGCCCAAACGCGCCTCAGCAGCCCAAATAGGCCCAAGTTGGCGCTCCCCGACGCCCATATACCCCTCAGAAGTCCAACGAAACCCTAAATCCCCAACTTTTTCCCCCGCAAAGTCTGCAGCGGCGGCGGCGGCGGCTCCCTCGCCACCTCGCGCGCCGGTGCCGGTCGCCGGTCGCCACCACGCCTTCGACCTCACGACCTGCAGGCCCCAGCGCTGTCTCCGCTCCTCCTCCTGCCCTTCCATCTCGCTGTGGCCGCCGGACTCGCCGGAGGGGGCACGGCCGCACGGCTGCGCGGGAGACACGTCTCGCTGACTCGCTGTGCACGAGGCTTCAAGCACAGCCAGCAGCAGTAGAAGCCCGCTGCATTCAGGCAAGCTTCTGGTACATCTCACTCCGAGTCCCATGTTCACTATCGTAAACATTCTGTGTGTTTTTAGTTCCATACCTGAGTATCTTATGTAATCATTTTCGTATTGAATAGGATGTGATCTGATTGGGATGTACGAGTACCACAAGTCCACAACTCCCTTTTTGTTGAATTCCGTATGCTCATCTATTTTTTATTTTCCTATGGAATGATGATTTTTTCACTAGTGTGCTAAATCAACCTGCAAGGCTAATATTCTTATATGTGGCCAGCTGTGTGAATCGGCACTGCCATGGAGAGGTTGCGCCAAGAGGAGGTAGCTGTCAGTGACGGCGGTACTGGTTCAAATCTTGGAGCTGGCGACACTGTGGTTAGTAAAACAGGTTAGCCTCTGCCTCCTAGTGGTAAATTTGGATCCATTTCTGTGAAAAATAATTGTTATGGAAACTGGGAACCTCGTATCATTTGGTTATCTTACTTATGTAACTTAGTAATATTTCATATGTATAAAATAAAATGGTGTCATGTACAACATTCTACAGATGGCATTGGTGTAAGCACCGTGCGTCCGACCTCGCATGCTCAGGGGCTGGCGCACGGCGACTCGGCGTTTTCTCTCGTCGTGCGTCCTACCTCGCATGCTCGGGGGCTGGCGCGTGCGGCGACTCGGCGTTTTCCTCTCGTCAGAAGTGGCTGCATTCAAGAGGAAGCTTTGTTTTAGCAAAAAAGGTGGCAAGAAAAAAGGGAAGGTGGGATTGGAGGAAGAGGAGTTTGTAGATGACTATGAGTCGGATTCTACACATGGTAGCCCTGTGTATGCTGAGTCAGCGGACAGCAGCTCTGCCTCCGATGATGCTGGTGATGGTGAGTTTTTATAAGCTTAATTAATTGTGAATTTATGATATATTGTCAATAGTATCAATTTTTTACTTGTTTACTGCATAGGTGCTGATGATGTGGGGGGAGATGGATCTGGTGGTGAAGTAGCCAAAAAACATGGTTAGTTTCAGTCAGCTTCTTCCATTGTGATTATTGTCAATGTCCTTGTTTCTTTTTTGAAAATAGTATCTATGATAGGTGATGGAGCTAGTGGCAGTAGAGCTCATGGTGGTGCACCCCGCCGTTCAGGTGTTAGGATCGGGAATCCAACCTGCTCTATTCGTCCGAGATCGACTAGAAAGAGGAAACCAACTCTTAAGAACATCTCCGAACTCTAAAAGGTTAGGCTACAATGCTCTTAGACCCCTGTCCTTGGTCATATTATTGCTGGTCATATAACTTCGCACTACATATAGAAAAATAGGTACTGATTTCACTAGAAATATGCTAAGCCAATTTGATAGATGCTGAATATGCTTTTATTTAGACCTTTTTTGTTTCTCAGATTTTGCAATATTTCACATCTATTTTGCAGTTAATGCATGCCTCCATTTAGAGGATGTTGGTGTGGGCGTGTGGCTATGACACTTTGATGCTGGAATGACTCTTTTGTGCTATAGTATGCGAAATTTGGCTTTATTTGCTTGTTTTTATATACAATTATGATGCATGTTGATTACATATAGTTTCTGGTAAAATTCTGCAATTTTTTTAAAAAAATTTTGAATTCATTTGAATTTGACACGGAATTCCCGAAATTCCCGGAATTTCGGGTTTCTCGCTGGGGAGCGATTTTTTTTTCCTTCCCGGAAGAAAAAACCTTGCCTACTTCTACACATACTTCGTGCATGTCGAATGGAACTCGCTTCACGTCCTGAAAAAATGACCTTGACGACAGCTCCATGAAAATCTGTTTGCCAATGATTTCAGGGCACGCTCCTTGTTCTGGGACAAAACCATTGGCCATCCAAAGTTGGATAAGCATTTCCACATCAATCTCATGATCCTTGGGAAACACAGCACAGAAAGCAAAGCACTGCCTCATACGTGGTGGCAAGTTATTGTAACTGAGCTTCAGTATTGGTAAAATTCCGTTTTCCTCATCACAAATCGTGCTTCTGCTTAATACAGCTTTCCATTCATCCACGGTGGTCTTTGTACGTAATACAGAGCCCAATGCCGTAGCAGCTAAAGGAGAGCCAGCGCATCTCTTGGCAACATCACCAACCATTTCGACTAGCTTAGGAGGCCTTTCTTTTTGTGAACTGAATGCTCTTGTCTCGATAATTTCCTTTATGAAGTTTTCATCCAAGCTTTCAAGTTTATATGCTTCTTCAGTTGTACCCATCAGCAGAGCAACTCTTTCATCACGAGTTGTTAACAGCACTGAGCTACCGATGCCACCATGTGAAAGACGGGACTTCAGCTTTTCCCACTTACTGACCTCACGATTCCAGACATCATCCAATACGAGGAGGTACCTCTTCCCACTCACAACTTCTTTAAGGCTATCCAGTGGTGATTTTCTGCTACTTTCACTATCATTCTTCTCCTTTTTATCTGCTTCAACTATGATTTTAGCCAGGGAAACCACATCAAAGTTGTCAGAGACACATACTCAGAGGAGCAACTGGAAATGCTTCTGAACTTCAGAGTCATTGTAAATAATCTGGGCTAAAGTGGTCTTGCCCAGCCCTCCCATTCCAACGATGGGAAGGACCATTAGATCCACATTTCTTGGTTGGTCAAGCAACATACTGACAATCTTCTGCTTGTCGTTGGCTCTTGATCTGCTAGCAATATTCATAGGATCGAAGATTTCAGAATCCATCTCTCTCCAGTCCATGGATTTTTGTAGCTGTGGTTGAGATCTGAAATTAAAGGCATTCATATCTGCAACGAGGACTTCAAATGCATTCAGAATCCTGCGTAGCTTGTTTCCCATCCTGTAACGAAACACAATAGGGTTGTGAGTAGGAAAGAGCTTTATTACATCCACGCCGACGTTCTTGTAGTCCCCCTTCTTCTTGGCTTCACGGCGAAGCGCCTCATACTTGAACTCGTCGAAGAGATCATTTGCCTGGTAGGCCGCCTTCTGAAGCGCCTCAAGCCAAGCTTTCGCCCTTCTCTGTGGGCTGCAGCCTGCTCCTCGATGTCACTGATGACATCCAAGATGGCCGGCAGCTTGCGCTTGAGGAGCTCATGCTGCTCCTCCATGCCCTCCATCACCTTGTACTTCTCTAGGAGGTAGCTGGAGGCCTTCTCCTTCACCATGGACACCAGTGGTCCGATCACCATGCTGGTGACCAGCTCAGCCATCGGGAACACCTAGAACTCACAACACACGGGCAGGACACGGTATCACAGTTGAAAATGTGGAGAAGATAATGGTCTGAGGACAGAATTGCCTTTGAGGGAAATGGGGACAAAAGAGAGGAAAGTAGACGTGCATGATTGAAAATTAAATAAATCATGCATCCACTGAGACACCCACTACCCAAATAACTACAGGCTTCTAATGGTGTTTCTTTAAAAGTTGAAAATTTTTTCACCCAAGAAATCTTGCATACATGGAGTATTAAATGAAGTCTATTTGCAAAATCTTTTTAAGAATGAGTGTAACTTTGCACGATGAATCTAATGAGCCTAATTAACCCATGATTTACTACAGTAACCATCCTCTAATCGTGTGGTCAAAGGCCTCATTAGATTTATTGTCTCGTGAATTAGCTCAAGGGTTGTGCAAGTAGTTTTATAAACTGACTTTATTTGATACCCTTAATTAGTGGTTAAACGCGTGTGTAAAAATTGTCACCCACCAAAGAAACACAGCCACTAATACTTATATATGGAGATGAAAGTGAGCAAAGTGAATGTGTTTATTGATAGAATCAACTTTTTGAAGAATGTGGAGACGAAAGAGAGGAAAGTGGATGCACTTCATTGATAGCGCCAACTTTTAGAGGAAGTGGAGACGAAAACAAGGAAAGTGCATGGTTGCTCAGTTGATAGTGTCAACCACTACAATTTAGAAAAGTTTGTACAAGTACAACTGGTAGAAACACACCAAAATTGCTGCTGATTACTTTTGACAGATGAGCACGGCTGTCTTGGTTGCTTAATGTTACTTTTGCAGGATTTAAAATTGAAAGAATGATGCCTCCTCAGTTATATATTTTGGTTGACGGGGAGAAAATGAATATAAGATTGTTAATTATATCGGTTACAACTCAGGTATAACATGATTCTCGATATGATCAAATCATCAACTCCAATTTGGTTGGTTGCCATTAGTACAACGACCCAAAACCTCATAAGGGCATGTACAACAGTTGTTGACGCAAAATCTGCAGTTCACGCCAAGCACACAGCAAGCCGAATCATAGTACATCTAAGTGGATGCTACATCGCGGCTGAGATAAAAGGGTGAAAGCACGATTGTAAATCTCTAATAAACAAGAATGCATAGGTCTAAAAGCACTAGTCTACCGCATGTCTAGATACCCTCGAACCCGTCAGGCGTAGAATCAAACAAGTTAATCCACCGCATGATACGACTTGTTTGAAACCACGCCACCAACCAAAATTAGATCAATCCACCGCATGATACAATCTAATCATGAAAGGCTAAAAGCATGCATTGTCTAAAGCAAACTCGCGAACACGTTTCACTCGTTAAGGACTGCCGAATACGGCTAGACAGCCGATTCGGGTTCCGCGAAGAAGGAACAAGCTCTGTCAACGATGATGGACCTATCAGATCGATCTCGAGCTCTAATCCACCGGATGATTAGTTCTAAAACGACCCAAAAACCTGCATCTACCGCATGATACCCGGCTCTGTCAAGATCCATTCACAATCAACAGGCTTGAACCCGCGACACGTGGCAATCTAGATTGGTTTGAATTCGGCTATGTAAGGTAACATGGTCATGTCTTGCGATGAATCAAAACCGAACCTAACCAATCTAGACTGGGCAAAAAGAGTGTTATATGAATTAAACATAAAGTAAAACCCAAATAACACAAGGTAACTTAATGAATCTATTAGATCTTTGCCAAAATCTAATAGAGCCGATAACTTGGTCCATACTAGATCTTAGCCCACCGCATGGCTTATGACCTAACAGAGGAACCTTCTTGAACCACGCTTAAATCCACCGCATGATACTAAGCACGGTATCAAGACTACTTGCATCATAATCTAAATCCACCGCATGATACTAGACATGATACAAGGTTGCCGGTACTTACGGAGGTCGACGGATCGATGGTTCCTCTCGAAGATTTCGATGACACGACTAAAGGACTCGAAAAGGTGGCGCGAGGCCGGTTTGTTGTATGATTGTTTGATCCCTATTACAATCACCATGGGTTCATATTTATACCCTGGTTTTGACACGATTCCTACTCGATTACGATTACAAAACGTTTGTTTCCAAAGAAATACGTCTAAAATGCCGTATTCATCTTGTATTCTTCATCAGATCGGCATCTTCCTTACTTGATCCACGTCATCACGCGTTCCCGAATGCTTTCCATAGAGCAGCTCCTTGCCGAATCGGCGACGGACTCCCGACCGCAGAATGCCTTTGCCGAATCGTTCTTGAAGATAAGCTTTCTTAGCTGAACGATGTTTATCTTTTCACCAAATCCGGCCCACATGTCAGCCTCTTCCTGGTGTCAATTTTTGGTGTTAACACATGCCCCTTCAATTTCGGGATAAAAGATAATTTATCTCGGAATTGACTAGAAATCCGCAACTGGATTGAATCTTCTTAGCATCCGCCTCTCCTGCTCGAATCTTCGGAGCTTCGGCTAATCCAAACCCTAGTTCATCAGCTTCTTCAAGCTTTCAATCTTCAAATGGCGCACCAAGATCAAGCCCTTCAGGTAATTCTTTAATCTTTCTCAAGCACATTCGGCACCATCCTTTTGAATCGCATCGGCTGCTGGCACACTTATCCCACTTGGAAAATATTTGTTGGGAAGTGTCTATCACATGCTCCATCAGACCACTCGCTTGATGCATGCCAACAAGAAAATCCCTTGCGTCAATGGTCCTTGGTGGTTTATTTAGATGTGGCTGCAACTGTACATGCACCAAATTGTTTCAGTTGATATCAACAGCCTGTCTTTCCCTTAAATCAATTACAAGGAAGGAGAAGCTCAAAGCACCAAAGGCTGTCAAACTTATGGAGAAGCTGCTTCTACTGTGTCTGTCAACAAGAACATTGGTGAATTGTTTGAACTCTTCTTCAGGGGCTTTGCTCATCCTCTTTGGTTTCCATATTCAGACAATGATAATCTTACTCTCCCTTGTGAGTTTAGCTTTGATACTGGATGCACAGATGCACAATCCACGGCTATTTTCAATTCTTTCATTCGGCCCTGTATTCTGCCAGCCGAATTTTGTGGAGGAAGGCTGGTTCAAAGTACCTTTGAGTACTATCAGCCGAATATGATGGCTAGGCAATTAGGCTGTGGCCAAGTACCACCAAGATTATTTCTCCATGAATTCCTTAAGCCTAGGGAGGTTGTCACAGACTCCACTGAGACAAGAAGGATTTTTGACTACAGATGCTGCACATCCATCTATAGACCTGAACCTTTTGTGCCAATAACATCTGTTCATCCTTCTTTCACTGTCTGGTGGCAAGAATTTCATGATCACATCTTCAACATGCCAATCCATCCCTTCTGCCTTGAGTTGATGCCTGACTACCAGCCAAATTCAGAGGTAATGTTGTTCAAATCATCATTTGGCCCTGATAACAATTCTTCTTTTATTATAACTCTGTTATTTTGCAGGACATAGCACCTGCCCCTTTTGCCAGGACAATCCAGTATAATATTGCTGGTCCAATATCTGCTTTGGGGTATCAATCTCCTACCTTGGCCCAGCTGATGTCTAGACAAGCCATTCTCGACCCAATCATTACCAAGCCATCTTCTGCCAAGAGAAAAACTTCTTCTCTGCCTGCTTCTTCAGCTCCCAAGAAGAAAAGAACAACCAACAGAAGAATCATTCAGGTTATAACTCTTTTCCTTTAAATATAATGCTTCTTTATCATGCTCATCTCTGCTTTTATGATTTTAGGCTCGGACACAGAGGGAGATTGTTACAGACTCCACTGAGACAAGAAGGATTTTTGACTACAGATGCTGCCCATCCATCTACAAACCTGAGCCTTTTGTGCCAATAGCATCTGCTCATCCTTCTTTCACCATCTGGTGGCAAGAATTTCATGATCATATCTTCAACACGCCAATTCATCCCTTCTGTCTTGAATTGATGCCTAACTACAAGCCAATTTCAGAGGTATTTGCTGTTCATCTCTTTTCTTGCTTTAATAATAATTTCCCTTTTCTGATTATAATTCTGTCATTTTGTAGGACATAACATCTGCCCCTTTTGCCAGGACAATCCAGTATAATTACGTCGAAGTGTCGTATTCATCTCGCATTCTTTA
>OAMR01000185.1:2183370-2193542 GCA_900205405.1 Echinochloa crus-galli
CATGTCTTGTGATGAATCAAAACCGAACCTAACCAATCTAGACTGGGCAAAAAGAGTGTTATATGAATTAAACATAAAGTAAAACCCAAATAACACAAGGTAACTTAATGAATCTATTAGATCTTTGCCACAATCTAATAGAGCCGATAACTTGCTTCAAGCTAAACCTTAGCCTACCGCATGACTCATGATTTAACAAAGAAGCCTTCTCATACCAAGCTTAAATCCACCGCATGATACTAAGCATGATACAAGGTTGCCGGTACTTACGGAGGTCGACGGATCGATGGTTCCTCTCGAAGATTTCGACGACACGACTAAAGGACTCGAAAAGGTGGCGCAAGGCCGGTTTGTTGTATGATTGTTCGATCCCTATTACAATTGTCATGGGTTTATATTTATACCCAGACTTTGACACGATTCCTAATCGACTACGATTACAAAATGTTTATTTCCAAAGAAATACGTCGAAGTGCCGTATTCATCTTGCATTCTTTATCAATCGGCTCTTTCCTTGTATTCAATCCATGTCATCACGCGTTCCCGAATGCTTTCCATAGAGCAGCTCCTTGCCGAATCGGCGACGGACTCCCGACCGCAGACTGATTCTAAAGGCTTCATCTGCGGAGGCTTCTCCAAGCTGCATCAAGTATCTAGCTATATGCTCCACAGTGCTAGTATCATCTTGCCCTGAGAATTTAGTGAATTCTGTAGGAACTTTGACTCTGTTAGGCAATGACACTCTTTGGTACCATTGTGGGAAAGGAGAGGAGTACATGTACCCCTGATTTTTGGGCTTCAGACCGAATTGATTTTGCAACACATCGGCCATTTTCTGCACCATGAAGTCAACATTAGTGTCTTGATTCCCTGGCCCTCCAACGGGCATTCTTGTATTAGCGATCCAGGATTTGGTAGAGCATCAATAGCATTGTAATCCATGAACTCTGAGTATCCATTCCCATACATATCTCTTTGCAACCTGTTATGCAAAGGAGATATCTTGTAAGCAGATGCAGGTGGATTTGCTGTGGTACCGAATGCCGCTTCACCAAATGTGCGAGGTTTTGGTACTGCTTGCTGAGGATCTTGTTGAATTGGTTTGCCATTCGCATCCTTAGTACCAGAAGCTCCAGATTCTTCAGCATTTCCTTTACCATGAGGTTTTTGAACATTAAAGTATGTTGGTCCACCAAGTTGCCCATATGCTTGTTCAAAAGGCTTGTCCACTTGTTGACCAAAGATACTGATCATTATGTATCTAAAGCTGTTCAAGAACGCAGTATTATGATTGTTCATTGTTTCTCCCAGAGCTTTGTACAACATGCCAGAAAACTTCTTTTCTTCTTCTGCATTAAGGTCAGATTGTCCAGGCAGTAAAACTCTTGGCAATTCTGTTTTGAGAAACGGTGCACCGCTCCTGTTCTTGGCAAAAGACAGCAAACACTTTTGGATGAATTGTTGTGCAGCAATCTTCACCATCTGTTGATGCTCCTCAGGCAATTCTTCAAGAGTGACGTCCATAATGTCTTTTAAATTAGGCATCTTTCAAAGCTGCCCTTTGATAAGTTGCACCGGCATTTTTTAATCCAAAGGTCATGACAACCCACTCAAACAACCCTATGTGTCCAGGACATCTGAAAGCTGTCTTTACTATATCTTTTACCTTCTTGTTGTAATATTTGGCAACTCGCATCTTATTTTTCTCAATATTTTCCAATGCTTTGAGACGAATCATATGCAAATCTTCTAATTCGCAAGATCCATACAAAACCAACGAGTTTGAACCCGCGACACGTGGCAATCTAGATTGGTTTGAATTCGGCTATGTAAGGTAACATGGTCATGTCTTGCGATGAATCAAAACCGAACCTAACCAATCTAGACTGGGCAAAAAGAGTGTTATATGAATTAAACATAAAGTAAAACCCAAATAACACAAGGTAACTTAATGAATCTATTAGATCTTTGCCAAAATCTAATAGAGCCGATAACTCGCTTCAAGCTAAACCTTAGCCTACCGCATGACTCATGATTTAACAAAGAAGCCTTCTCATACCAAGCTTAAATCCACCGCATGATACTAAGCATGATACAAGGTTGTCGATACTTACGGAGGTCGACGGATCGATGGTTCCTCTCGAAGATTTCGACGACACGACTAAAGGACTCGAAAAGGTGGCGCGAGGCCGGTTTGTTGTATGATTGTTTGATCCCTATTACAATCACCATGGGTTCATATTTATACCCTGGTTTTGACACGATTCCTACTCGATTACGATTACAAAACGTTTGTTTCCAAAGAAATACGTCTAAAATGCCGTATTCATCTTGTATTCTTCATCAGATCGGCATCTTCCTTGCTTGATCCACGTCATCACGCGTTCCCGAATGCTTTCCATGGAGCAGCTCCTTGCCGAATCGGCGACGGACTCCCGACCGCAGAATGCCTTTGCCGAACGTCCTTGAAGATAAGCTTTCCTTTCCGAACGATATTTTTTACCAATTCCGGCCCACATGTCAGTCTCTTTCTGGTGCCAAATTTTGGTGTTAACAACAGTTTAGACAACTGTTGTATATTTAACACATATAGACAGCTAAATAGATAACTCTACTCACTAATAACTATTTTATGTTTCCGTTATTGTTTGCATACATTGTGACAGTGAACCTTTGCAGTTTTGTGGTGTTCCTAAATCCTAAAGTTGAACAGTTGGTCAATAGATTCAAAATAGCAGCAACAGATGGTTTCTTTGCAGTTTCAGATTGCAAAACTTTAAGGAATGATCTTTAATTATTTTCCCATGTTTGTTAATTTTCACTAGCAATGTGTCCTATTAACAAAAAATAAAAACTAAATCAAAATGACAGCTTGTTTTTTTTCACTAGTTGACTATACTAGGTTTGTCAGTTTAAAGGTAGTGATCTCTATATTGATACAAATTTATTAACAAATTAAATGTTGCAAAATAAACATATTGTGATGTTGCTTCTCTGCAAATGCCTTCAAACTTCTTGCTTTACATTGGTTCTTTGAAATTATTGCATAACATCACCTGAGTGGGTGAGATCGGATTAGTTGTCTCAATTAAATTTCTCACTGTGAATCCCCAGTCAACATCATTACATTACAGTACATCTGGTTGACCATTAATTGGGCTCAACCATGATAGACCTAAACGTGATGCAGATGTTGTATAGAGTATAAGAATGGATAAACAAGCGAACATTAGCTGAAATCCCAGTATGCATATATAGAAATTCTAGCACACAGCTAGGAACAAAGATTTCAATAGAAATCACATCTCATTTGGGTTCCCTCAATACCTCAAAGTGAATAGCTCTGCACATTGCTCACAAGTAGACATGAGCATGTAATGATATATACGCCAAATTGAGTTAGCAATTTATAGTAGGATGCTAGATTTGTGATCCAAGTGAAAAAAGAGAGTCATATCTATAATTCAAAGCTTGGACTGGACATACATAGGACATGGAAATGGAGCTAAACCCTGCATGTTTCTCCCTGCTGCCAGCTTGTGCGTGATTTTCCTATGAGCTCACTCAACTCGAATGAATGATGCATAGGACGCCCATGTCTGTTGCGTCCATGGTGCACAACTGAAGGTTAACGCAAATTGTGCCGCGGTACAAAATGACTCATATGCTTTTGCTTCGGCCGGTCAGCGGGCCTGCAGAACCATCCAACGGCCCATATGCCATGATGCCACTAATGTGTCATGCATCCTGGTGTAAAGAAAGGGTCCAACAGGGATCAAGAGGTGGATGTGATGAACCGGTCGGCCGCGAGACCGGCCATCTCCTCCGAGTACGCCATATATCTTGCTCATCCCCTACCAGATCGAGATCATCACCGTCGCCCCATCATTTTGATCGAATTTGATTGTTGATGCATCATTCACAAGCTAGCAACAAAATAGATCGATATGTGCTGTGAGTTACGTTGATGCATACTCCGCAAGATCGAACAGACATGCATGAGTGATCCATATTGTTTTAGTACAAGCATGAAATCTTATTTAATTGAAAGCCAACACCACGATGCAATTTGCTACTTGGTTTTGATATTGCCAATATATCTTCGTTATCCGCACTACCAGAAAACTTCACATCCGCCCCCTTCATAAGACTCGGCACACTTAGAATCCGGTGCTAATACAACATTGGCACCGGTGTAAAATTCGGGTGCCCTCGAAAACCCTTTAGCACCGGTTGGTGTTACCATCCGGTGCTAAATTATAGCACCGGTTCGTAATACGAACCCGGTGCTACAGGGGGGGCATCACATGCTACTTCAAAAGAAAAGAATCTTCTATACCATCACATGTGTTGCGGTAGGTGAGATGGAAAGGTGGGTACACGCGAGTCAAGAGGTCCTGAGTTTGAATCTCCGCAACTACACGCACATATTTTTTGACAAAGGTGCACCTTTAGCACCGGTTATTTGTCCCGGAGCCTCAGAACAAAGGTGCCACTAGGTTGGGAAACCCAGTGCTAAAGGGACTTCCCAACCGGTGCCAATGCCCATTTTTCTAAAAGTGCCTGCCAATCTAATCGTCCATCCTATAGTACATGTATCTTTTGATGCACTTGCAGACAGTGACATACATGGCTGGGCGCATTGTGGATCTATAGGTTCTCTTCCAGCTAGGTTAGTCAACAACTTGTGGCTGAGATATGTTTTCTTAGGCATCTGCCTGCGCTATCCAAAGCTAGCTGTCTACATATCTATAAAACCTATATAATTGGTACCCACTAACAGGTCATGGCTGATTTCTCTCAACATGCAAGATGTCCACGTCACCATCCACTAGATCTTCTCTCAACATGCAAGATGTCCACGTCACCATCCACCAGAATTATGAATTTATGTCTTCTACTGATTTTCTGCGGCTATGCATTGTGTTAGTCTTTGTGAGTACTATGCTACAAATTTCTAAGTAGTTCTCTCTCAATAAAATGAATGTGTTTTTCTCTACATTGTTGTTTACAAAAAATATTGCAATGCAATTATTTCAGTGTTTCTACTCTCAAATTGTATCTTCAAATTTTGTATTAATTCTCGTAGCAACGCACGGGGTACCACCTAGTTTCTACAGTTTTCATGTCTTGCGTGCTGTAGAACTTTTGTGATTAGCCACTATCTTGTATACTTTAATATATATTTTTTGACCGGAGTCAGTAGGGGATGCCCCTACCTCTTTTTTTTAATTTTTTTTATTCCAAACCCAGTTAATTCGCTCCCACAGGGAGTCGACCCTGGGTCTGCAGGGTGCTACTCAAGTACTCTAACCACTAGGCTAGAGGCCCTTTCACTACTTTAATACATATTGAGGAGCTAGCTAGCTGATGGGATTTGTTCATAACACAAGAGATCTTTGTAGTACATCTTTTTCTTGATTATGAATTCGCAGAAACTCATAGCTATGATTGTTCAAAACACACGGGATCTTGAAATCAGCTATAATTTTTGAACCAACGGTATCACGTGGCAAGTTTTAGTTTCCATTTGGCTGAATCTGTAGAAATGGCCAATCAGATTTTCTTTTGCCAGTCCAAAAGCAACATTTTCTACTTCTCCACAGAGAACAAAAATCAACGAGAACAAAAATGACTCCTACATATATAACTTAAATCATGGAGATAACTAAATGTTTTCCAAGATAGCAGAAACAAGTGGTGTTAGTTTTTAGTTTTATGGGGATCGAAATGGCTGTTTTAGCTGAGCCGGAGCATGTAGTATGTCACATAGAGAGCTACATCAATTTTATTTACGCTGGGCTATTGAAGCGCTCATGCCAATTGAATCAAAAAGTCCTTTTTTTCTGGCTATTATCAGAAGATAGGCTAAATATAGCAGGGAGCTTCTAAAACGAAATAATATGGATTAACTCCATACATATTTCTCCTGCTTAATTTCCTGGTTTCATCTTGGAGAAAAGCTAGGATTTGTCAACCAAGTTCTGGAGAAAAGCTAGGATTTGTCAACCAAGTTCTCCCTACAAATTTGGAACATGATTCTAGTGCATCTGGAAATACTGATATATGTTATATATGTACTCATTGCCACATTCTAGGACATTAATTCATCTTTTAGTATAACTCTATTCAAATACTTGGTGCTCCCGGACGTTGCGTGTAGGCTTTGACCCACTTTGTGTGCTGCGGCCTGAGGTTCCCCAACCTCACTGTTACCATTAAGTTGGCGGGCGTCCACCACGCCTCATCGGCGTGAACAACATCGTGTAACCTGATCAAGTTGGCGGGCGTCCACCATGCCTTGTCGGCGTGAACATCATCGTGTAGCCTGATCTGATTAGATTGAGGGAGATTCATGCATGGAGGTGTGTGAGGATGGACGACGAATCGCGAGGTGAGAAGGGCGGCGTGGGCGATCGACGTGCGTCGGTGAATGCATTATGGGGGTGAGAGTACGACGATCGCTGTTGCGATGACCACGTGGCAGGCATTTACCATCGTCGATAGTGAAAGATCCTTAAGGACACTTTAGGAGTAGAGATCATTAGGAACATGATGTATAGGATGGGAATGGATACTTGAAATCAGCCAATATTAGCTGAAATCCTGGAACCTGTAGTCATTTGGCTTCCTTCAATACCTCGAAGCTAATACTTTTGCATGGCTTACAAGTAGATCTGGAGCTTGTAATGATATATGAGCCAAAATTTAGTTAGAAATGTAGTAGGGGTGCTAGATATGTGATGGAAGTGTAAGTTGCAAAAGTCATATCTATCTCTCGAAGCCTAATAAATATATAAATATATTATAGGATAGAAGCGCGGCTAAGCCTGGCATGCATGTTACCTGTTCCATCTAGTGCAATGTGCATGATTTTTCGTGTGAGCTCATCCAACTGGAATGAATGAGAATTCATAGGATGCCATTTCTGTTGCCTCCATGCACGGTGCACAATGTCACATTAACACAAATTGTGCTGTGGTAACAATATGGTATTACATTAACAAGCATTTGCTTTGGCCAATCGCCTAATATCAGTGATGTTGTTAGCAGCCAAATAATCAACACCAGCGGGAGGCATGGGCAGAGCACTACAAGAGTGATAATTTTCCCCTACGTACAGTTTCTATTTCCTTTTAAATGACCAATAATTTGTAGCTTTATGTCAATTACTCCGTATCTATGGTAACTGTATTTTGGCAATACATTTGTTGTGATCGAATGATGTTGTTGGCAATCAATTGTTAGAACTGTTGGGAAAGATAAAATAAACTTAAAAAAGCTGTTGGCCAGTGCCACTCGACCACTTAGATTAAAAAGTGCTAAGGGCTACCAAACGTGTTGGACACTCATAGAATAGCTAGGGAGCCTACCGAACTATCCAATGGCCAATGCCAGCTTGATGTGGCAATATCATGCATCCTGGTGTAAAGGGTCCAGCACGGCCCATATTACAACCAGCACCGTGGAGTTCAAAAATCTGTGTTTGCTTCTCGACTTGATGAGGGAAATGTAAGAATTATTTTTCCTAGTTCTGGCAGAAAGAAGGGGAAATAATCGAACTACTGCCATAGGAACTTCTCGATGGAATGTAGCTAGTGGCCCTCTTATGATTTAAGTGCATGCTCCTTGACGGAGTCTATAAACTACTAGTAAAGGGACATGTGCGTGCGCACATGTATAAAATAAAATAAATCAAACATAACGTATAAAATATAGTTGCAATGCCCGCGCATGCTAAACTCTGTTCTATACATTTGTCTCAACTCATGTGCCACGCAAGTTTATTGATGACAAGTAGGTACTAAAACAATGTCACTTTAGTGGATCACGGTAAATAGACCAGCCGTGCGAGGCGCTTTTAAAATACTTTATATTCGCTCTCTCATGTATAGAGAGCTTTATGTATATTCTCCAAACTCAATAGTTGATAATATATTTGTATGAAGAAAAACTCTCTAATTTATTGTCTATTAACAATACGGGATTGACGTGGGTACGAATGTGGGTATATTTAGATGTGTCCTTTTTTGATAAAAAAATTGAGCGAGGAAACAACTAAAAGAGCCTGGAATAGTCAATTTTTTGTTGCATTTTTTGTTCTTCCCTCCCACCAAAGCCCGACAGGTCGGTCCTCTGTGAGAGGGTGGGGGTGGATTTTTTGATGTAACGTGTTTTCAATTCTCTAGGATCCTTTTAATATAGATAAGACCTAAATTATAAAATTGACTTGAACTGTCTTTTTTTTTTATTTTGAAGGAACATGAGGAGTTATCCCCTACTGATTATAGTTATATATAAAAGAAAACAAATAGCCCAAGTAGCAGAAAGATTTTTACAAGCAGAGGAGGGGAGGTAGGATTACAACTGAGATCAAGCCATTGTTCTATTGCTGGAAAATAGACCCTCTTTGCTCGATGCAACATCAAAGCAAAAAGCCTTTTGAACAGGAACTTGCTGCTGTCAACCTCAGGAATGATGTTCTTAAAAATAAATCATTTCTAGATCAAAATTAACAACTTCAGTTAGGATCACTGCTAGATGATTCATGATCCGGCAATCATCAGCGTGCTCTGCTCTGCACACCAAGCAGCACTTTCTAGTGTCAAAAAAAAAAAGTTACAGCAGAAAAAAAGAGCATCTTAGAGACGCCCAAAAGAAACAGCACGTTTGGAGCAGACAATCGTCATCGCTAAAGAGCTCGGCTGCCTAGAAGATCACGGATGAGCATATTTTTTGTGATGCAGCACATTTTTTGTTCCAAAAAAATTTAAAACTGAATGAAAGTTAACATCATATGTCAAACACCAGTTAACAGCAACAGATAACAGTACATAATTCACCCAAATCATTTTCATAAGGCAATTAATGCATCCATCCTACTTATCAGTCAACACG
Organism: Echinochloa crus-galli; assembly: GCA_900205405.1. Taxonomy (NCBI): domain Eukaryota; kingdom Viridiplantae; phylum Streptophyta; class Magnoliopsida; order Poales; family Poaceae; genus Echinochloa; species Echinochloa crus-galli. Next base: position 2,192,269 of record OAMR01000185.1, read on the forward strand.
TACAACAGTGAGGATCGAATTGAGGAGAATATGTATTTCCAGATACGTTTGAAGCATCGCCAATTCTATTGCATAAGTAACAAATAGGATTTATTGTCATTCATTATGCAAAAACATAGGAAAGTGGCAAAATTGCCATGCCTGACCAAGGTACTGCTAAAGAAAAATCTCAAAATTGCAATGACATGTGGAGTGTTCTTTTTTGTTTCAATTTTCTGTTGAAGGATCAGAGTAAGTGGACGACATTTAGCATCAAGCATCCCTTCATTATTTCATCACACTTCTTGCAAGGTAAGTAAACATAGAACTCCTAGCTTTTTCGCAACATCATAAAGATAACAGGATAGTAATAGATATCTAAATATATCTCTATAATTAGCTAACCGACACAATAACCACGGTTCAGAGCTTCCTTGTTATCAACTTCAGTTTCCAATTTGCAACAGCTGGAAGCTATAACAGAATCAGGTTCAGACGGAGAGAACAAGAGTCTCTTCTCCTTCCTCGCTAACAGCTTGCGGGGTGAGCTGATCAGTTCCAGCAGTCAACACAATATCGTCGTCTCCTACCCATGGAAAACATTTTCGGCGGAATTTCGCCGGTAAACCCGAAATTTCGGCCTTTTCGGTGGGGCCCGGAAAAATTCATGTACCGGTCAAATTTTTCGTGCGAATTTGGACCAGCCCGCCCAAACGCGCCTCAGCAGCCCAAATAGGCCCAAGTTGGCGCTCCCCGACGCCCATATACCCCGCAGAAGTCCAACGAAACCCTAAATCCCCAAAGTTTTCCCCCGCAAAGTCTGCAGCGGCGGCGGCGGCGGCTCCCTCGCGCGCCGGTGCCGGTCGCCGGTCGCCACCACGCCTTCGACCTCACGACCTGCAGGCCCCAGCGCTGTCTCCGCTCCTCCTCCTGCCCTTCCATCTCGCTGTGGCCGCCGGACTCGCCGGAGGGGGCGCGGCTGCGCGGGAGACACGTCTCGCTGACTCGCTGTGCACGAGGCTTCAAGCACAGCCAGCAGCAGTAGAAGCCCGCTGCATTCAGGCAAGCTTCTGGTACATCTCACTCCGAGTCACATGTTCACTATCGTAAACATTCTGTGTTTTTAGTTCCATACAAGTATCTTATGTAATCATTTTCGTATTGAATAGGATGTGATCTGATTGGGATGTACGAGTACCACAACTCCCTTTTTGTTGAATTCCGTATGCTCGTCTATTTTTTATTTTCCTATGGAATGATAAATGCTGATAAAATTCAGCAGGGAAGCCATCTGG
>OAMR01000205.1:0-16362 GCA_900205405.1 Echinochloa crus-galli
TTGAGTTTTCGTCCCTGAGAATCTGCATGTGCTCCTCGATGTACGGAGCAACTAAGGTTGATTGTTGCAAAACTAAGGTTTGCGCTTTACGAAATCTCTCAACGTCCTTGATCACCATCGATATTCTCCCTAGTGTGCCCTTTCCACCAAGTCTCCCCTCGTGATGGGATTCGGGCAATACATTACTAGAAAATCAATATAAAATGCTAGAAAATCTTATAAATTAATAGAAAATCTTATAAATCTTATAAATCTTATAAGGCTCAACATGGTCACGCCAGCGCTGGAAGTCTGGAACAGAAGGTGGATCAAGGTCCCACGTCGCCGGACCAACTAACCACGTTTGGAGGAAAACGATGGGCGACTTCCGACGGTTGCCGGTAGCAGGGCCTTTAGCACCGGGTCGTGGCTGCACCCGGTGCTAAATGCACCGGATCTATATAGCCTGCCAGACTGAGGCCTTTAGCACCGGGTGCAGCCACGACCCGGTGCTAAAGGCCTAAATCTTATAAATTAATAGAAAATCTTATAAATTACTAGAAAATCTTATAAATTACTAGAAAATCTTATAAATTACTAGAAAATCTTATAAATTACTAGAAAATCTTATAAATTACTAGAAAATCTTATAAATTACTAGAAAATCTTATAAATTACTAGAAAATCTTATAAATTACTAGAAAATCTTATAAATTACTAGAAAATCTTATAAATTACTAGAAAATCTTGCGAAGATGTGTCAGGGCGAAGACATTAGCACCGGGTCATAGCAAGACGCGGTGCTAATGCGCCCCCTTTAGCACCGGGTGCAGCCACGACCCGGTGCTAAAGGCCTCGGGCACATTAGCACCGGGTCGTGGCTGCACCCGGTGCTAAAGGGTGAACATTAGCACCGGGTCTTTCCACGACCCGGTGCTAATGTGTCCGCCCGGACGCACCTCCGCGCCGCCCCCGCTCCTAGCCGTTGGACCCGGTGCTGAAGCCCCATCAGCACCGGGTCCAAAAATGGCCGAGGCGGAGGAGGCGGGCGGATGTGAAGGATTCTGGTAGTGATTTTTATAGTATAGATAAGATATTGTAGTAGTACAGCCAAAACTGACGGCACCTCTAACTGGACGAACCATCGTAATTAGGCTCCAGCTGGTATGACTTCTATAAGTAAGAATTAAAAGCAGACGGGACGACAGAAAATGAATTAGGCCAGTCACAGTGCAATGTTTCATAGAGTTTCATGCACATTAAATAAGGTGTCAAATCAGCATTTTAGTTGATGTGGCAAAGAGGTAATGAGGAGAGAGATGAAATGGGTTTCATCTAGATGAAACTCTGTATACACTGTTTCCAACAAGTTTGTGTCGTCCATGCATTGCCTATAAAACATCAAAATGAAACAATGCATTGTATGAACCATTTCATCTATGAATTAATTGTCTACTTACTTATGTGGCATTCTTGGAAACATAAAAATGAAATCCCCATTGGGAATAGCCTTAAAGGGTAGTGAAGAGCCTTTTTGCTTCACCAGCTCCCAAGTGTTAAGAAAAGGCACGGGAACTAATTAAATGGGGTCAGGTGGACTCTTGTGTGACGAGAATTAAGATAGTGGTTTTGGGAGAAAGTGCTTATTTTTTTTTCTTTGGTTGCTAGAGGGGAAAATGGTGTAGTCCATATATGACGATGCATTAACACAATTTCATGTCAATAACGGTGAATGGTGTAATGTCACGAGATTCACGACAATGTACATGTTGGGACTCCGGCCAGTACTCCCGGCCACAAGTACGTCTTCAAATAACTGCTTTTTTGAATATTTTATTTAAATTAGCTTTTAAAAATGACATATATATAGTTAAATCAATCTTCATTTTATATTTTCTGTATATATTTTAGATGTCTTCAACACTATTAATCTATAGTTAGAATAGTATCTCAGTAACCTTGTTTGAAACTACCACAATCATTCCAAAACCGGAGGCGCAGGGAGCATGGCTCTGAAAGGAATGATATATAGCGGACATGATAACAAGCGTCAGCATCCAAAAACAGATATGGCCGACGGCACCCAGATGCTTGGTACTCGTAGTGTGTGCCAAAGTTCTCTGCGATCCTCAACTTCCCTGTCAAACTCGAATACCTTTGGAGATAGGCCTTATTTTGTTTAGTTTCCAAATTTCACCCTTAAATTCTACTGTGCAAAAGGAAGATTCTCATCACATTAAAATATCGGCACATGTATGGAGTACTAAATGTAGATGAAATCAAAAACTAATTGTACAGTTTTGTTGTACTTTACGAGACTAATATTTTGAGGCTAATTAATCAATGTTTGGACAATTATTTACAAATACAAACGAAATGCTACAATGACACTACAGTGTCAAAGTCTAAACTTTTGCTAAAGTTGGCATCTAAACAAGGCCATAGCTGGTGGTGCAAGAGATCCTTGCTGACGGGACCAGGCGGCGCCAGAGGCTTAGCAACGTGGAGCATGTTCATTGGGGCGGCTCGACTGGATAGCTGGATACGTACGTGTGAATTCTTCTACCTGATGATATGGCAATGGCAAGTTTACTGTTTACCCCACTTCAGACGATTGAGTCGATATCTGAAGCATACAATGCATATATGAAACAGTCTGCATCTCCATCGCAAGTCAACACCAAATCTTCACCACCCCTTGGCTAACGCTAGATTGCCAGTAATCCGATTAAGCTAGATGTTCTTATGTTGATGCTAGGGAGCACTTCATGTTTGGCTTGGATCGTTCCTAACATATGGAACTTGTGTTGAATACAAGTGAATTGAACAAATACCAGCGAGCGCAAATATTTGAGGCCTGAGAAAGTTTGCATCTCACGTCTTTAAACTTTTATTAAAGAAATCATGCAGCAGCATGCATCGCCTGAGGCTGAGGGGTGATTCCCATGTACTCGATCCGCATATCTGATTCAAATCCTTTAGTAAAAACAGTATTATTATGCAATGCGATTTTATCTATCTATACTATAAGGATCCAGTAGAATTAAAAACGATTCTCACCCAAAAAAAAATCCTACCCACCCCTCACGGAGGACCCACACGTCGGGTCCAACGGTGGAAACGACGTGGTAAGTTTTTCAAAAACGATGTTTCTAGAGAGTTTTTGCCGTTTTTTGTACTACTTTTCTCACCTTAAAGTTTCTTTACCCACCTCGTGTACCCACCAATCAAAAAACAGTCCGACCTACCATTATAATGTTAACCGTCCAGCAAACAGAAGCCATCACGGCCAGGACTCAACTGCACACAAAGCCACGGAAGCCATCACGGCCAGGACTCAACTGCATCACGTCTCCACATTATAATGTTTCCAAATAAAAAAGAACATCACGTCTCCACGAGATAGAACATAGATTATGATGCTGGCTCGCCGCAGTGGTGGACGCCTCATCAAGCTCGGCGTCCTCGTCGCCGCCGGCGCCGGCTCTCTCTCGCAGCGCCGACTCGGTCACCGCCAACGATGACGCGGCCGTGCTGCTGCCGCTGCTTGGAGAGCCAAAGCGGAACGCGGTGGTAGTAGTAGTCATCGTGGACGAGGATAGGGACGCCGCCGCCGCCGTCTTCTGCTGGTGCGCTGCCGCCTTCTGCTTCCTGGGCCAAGGGCTCGGCATAAAAATCCGATCAAGGTAAATACCTGTCTCGCTCAGCCTCAGCTACTCGCTAGCCACATGCAAAGCTTGAAATCATTGTTTTGTTCTGCGTTGTTGCCCGTGCCCGCTGGTAATTTGTGCACCACAGAATTAGAGGATTAGACTTTATTTGTTTCCTTTTCTTGAATGGCATAGCAATACTCGAAAAATATATGGGAAATAGATCTTTGAGCAACTACCTGTTTCCCAATAACCTCCAAGTTAAGCCGGCAGGTGATGGAAGGATTGTATTGTGCACTGCCAATCTGTGACATAAAGCCAGATAACATGCTTCTTGATGCAGAATTCTGATCGCGGTTACAGAAAGGTGATAGTACTTGGCGGTTGCAGGGTTTGAAGGTGACGTTCTTGCGATTTGCCGTGGAGGGCCTTGGGAGGTACTACACTTGAACCAAGTGATCATTTGCGGTGATCCAGGCCCAACCATATTCAAGAATCCAATCTGAATGTACATGCATATTCAACAGCTAATCAGATGAGCCTCCTGCATGATTCGTTCAGGTTATTATGGATGCACAGCAGCCACCACATGATGTGGTAATGACCATCAATCGTGGAGGCACTCGTGGTCGTAAGAGATCGCAGCCAGAAATAGATGGGATCAACGCCATTGATGTTGCAGAACAGAATCGACAGCGTAGAAGAGAAAAATATGCAAGTTTGCCTGAGGAGGAAAAAGAAAAGAGACGTCACAAATCAAGGGAAAATTACCAAAGTTTGCCTGAAGAAATAAAGGAGAAGAAGCGGGCCCAATCACGAGAGAATTATCGTCCATATATGACGATGCATTAACACAATTTCATGTCAATAACGGTGAATGGTGTAATGTCACGAGATTCACGACAATGTACATGTTGGGACTCCGGCCAGTACTCCCGGCCACAAGTACGTCTTCAAATAACTGCTTTTTTGAATATTTTATTTAAATTAGCTTTTAAAAATGACATATATATAGTTAAATCAATCTTCATTTTATATTTTCTGTATATATTTTAGATGTCTTCAACACTATTAATCTATAGTTAGAATAGTATCTCAGTAACCTTGTTTGAAACTACCACAATCATTCCAAAACCGGAGGCGCAGGGAGCATGGCTCTGAAAGGAATGATATATAGCGGACATGATAACAAGCGTCAGCATCCAAAAACAGATATGGCCGACGGCACCCAGATGCTTGGTACTCGTAGTGTGTGCCAAAGTTCTCTGCGCAGAGACAGCTAATAAGGGTGTCGCAGGTGATAAAGCTAACTTTGATACTGGACTATGGAAGCCAGACGACCCAGAATTTGGACTGGCCGGTAATGCAACCTACATTATAAGCAATTCATATTGTCCACTGTATGCAAATAATATTGTGCATCAGAAATATAAAAATTTCATTGGACAACGACTAAGAATTTTTCTGTGACTTTCCTCAGAGGAGGATTTGGAGTGCTTAGAACCTGAAGAATGTGTACCAGACATATACGAGGATGAAGAAGCAAGGGTGTTTAATGACAGAGGTATCACTGGAACCAGTAATTTAATACATCCACGTTGTTATGTATAATATATAAGTCATCGTCGTCATGTCCTTATCGTATAACTATGTAGTTTACACCTGCTATTTAACTACATTGTAGATATACATTATGAAACGTGCCGGGATCCGGATGTGCCTGTCATGGAAATTAATCCTTATGATGGTGTATATAGAGACTTGCCGTCTGCCCACCATATGCTTAAAAAAGTCCATAATTGTGAGTTTTGCGGTGCTAAAAAGTGTCCTGGAGAGGGTCCTGGGTTTTGTTGTAGGATGGGTAAGGTGCATATATTTAATCCAGATGTACCCAGCCGACTACGTCAATTGTTCACCCATCAGACAGACAGAGATGCAATTTATTTTAGAAAGAACATCCGATATTTTAACTCTCACATTTCATTTACTAGCTTTGGTGCGAGCATTGATCGTCGTCTCGCGACAGCAGCAGGTATTGCTTAACCTTATGATCTTATGATACTTTTTTATTATATGTTTATGTAAGGTGGTGCCTAAAATTCGTTTTTAATAAATCAGGGACCAGTATATACACATTTAAAGTACATGGTCAGATATATCACAAGTTGGATCAATTGGCTCATGGTCCAAAGGATCCGCGACATATGCAGCTTTATTTTTATGATACAGATGAAAGTATTGCTCATAGAATCAAACGGTCTCCACATCTTGACGCCAATCTGATAAGAGAAATACTAGATATATTATTGTCAAACAGTAACCCATATGTCCTAGCTTTCAGAAGTTTGGGACAAATAGAGAATGTGGACAACTATAGAATTGAACTGAATACAAGTATATCAGTAGACCAGAGAAGATACAATGCCCCTGCAATGGAGCAAGTGGCTGCCATTTGGTTGGATGGAAATGATGAGGAACGCAGGTTTACTCGTAGCATTATGATTTGTTCAAACTCACTTTAGTGACAGTTAAAATTTTGTATTAATAGTTTTTATGTTGTTTCTCACCCTTCAAATAGTGAGATTTCCAAGAGTAAAGAGGAAGTATACTAAAAGAAAAAAAACAGGTATTTCTTCTAATTTTCTTATTCCTTATAGGGTTTTGCTCATGTTTTGGCACAGCCTGAATATCATAGCATGCTCACTTAATATATTTACATGCATGTTTGAAACTGATGTGGTGAAAGAACAAGATAACATGGAAAAATCCAAAAGGCGTAGGACTGAAGCTCGACCGGTCAGAGAGCCATATATTGATCAGTGTAACAGTGCTATTGGTGTTCAAGGTTGGTGTATTTAATATTTTTGCCTGCAAGTTTTATTTTACCAGCTTCTATATAACAGATATAAGCACCAAATGAACAGATTTGTATCACAATCTTGATGGAGACAACGATGGAGGTGATGGTGACAATGGTGGTGGAGGTGGGTGTTTTAAGCACGATGCCTTCTGTTAGGTCAGCTAGCATTGATGTCTCTAACAATGGTGTTGGTGCGAAACATACATCTTTTTAATAATTTATTTACCACGCAATATGGTATCTGACACATTGTTGTATATGTAATATACATATACTTATGTTGACAGATGCATACCATGACATTGATGGAGACAATGATGATGGTGAGGAAAACAGGGGTGGAGGTTAGTTTATTTACCTTTACAGTAAACTTACTCTCTTCTTTTGACACTCATAAAATGGTTTAACAAAAAGCTAATGTATTTAAACTTTGGCAAAAGGCACTGGGTCACGTCTACACGTTAGTGCTCGGGAATATTATTGTTACATTATGCAGATCAGGGATGGGGTGTTTTCTATATTTTTCTATGGTGGACGACTTTTCCAACAGTGGATAGTTGATATATATGTGAAAATTGAAGCTATGCGACTGGATTGGCACGCAAAGCCAAAAAATCAAGCTATTATTCGTGCTGATTTATATCAGGTAAGATCGCCGATTGATAACCTTGCAAATTTCCCAATTTTCATATAAATTTGTGGAAATATTAATGTTTTTGTTAATATAAATTTTGATACAGGGAATTCTGGACACCCTCGTAGTTGGGGAGGCCCGTGCTTCGCGGGTTGGTAAAAGGATTGTGCTGAATAAAAGATTCCCTGGATGTGACCGTGATGTCCAGGCAAGGTTTATGGATGAGATGGCTTTAGTTGCAAGGTATGGTCGTCCAGACTACTTTGTAACCATGACGTGTAACCCTTATTGGCCTGAGATAACGGAACAATTATTGCCGGGACAAACAGCTCAGGATAGACTAGATATTGTGGCAAGGGTATACAGGGCAAAACTTCTTGACCTCCATGATTTTTTGATCAATAAGGAGCACTTTGGTAAGGTCAAAGCATGGGCCCATGTCACAGAGTTCCAGAAGAGGGGATTACCACATGAACATTTTCTATTGATAATGGACAAACGTTCCAAGCTTAGTGGTCCTGATGATTATGATAAACATATAACGACCGAGCTTCCAGATGAGAAAAAATATCCTCTACTTCATGAACTTGTTTGTCGGCACATGATGCATGGCCCATGTGGAACTCTTAATCCAAAGTGTGCATGCATGGTTGAAGGAAAATGTCGTTTTAATTATCCTTGTCAGTTTTGTGAGGCAACACAACAAGGAAGGGATGCATACCCTATCTACAGGCGGCGGCAGGATGGGCATAAGGTTTTCATCAGAAACAAGTGGTTGGACAATAGATGGGTAGTTCCATATAATCCAAAGCTACTTATGCGGTACAACTGTCACATTAATGTTGAGATATGTTCCAGTATTAAGTTAGTGAAGTACCTGTATAAGTATATACACAAGGGTCACGATTGTGCTTCATTCACAGTTGGTCCTGATGATAATGGTGACTTAGAAATTGACTTATTGCGAGTATCATCCTCAACCGAATCATGGCTATAGTATACCTTCTCTTGACCTGATGACATTGTTATCAAATACACTTCAGATGATTCACTACATACTCTGATCGAGTGTGTGTTTCCAAATCTCAAGGATAATTATACCAATGCAACCTATATGCGTGAGCGGGCAATTCTTTCTACCAGGAATGAATATGTTGATGGGTTTAATTCAAAAATGATTAACATGTGGATAGTTATTGCGAGTATCATCCTCAACCGAATCATGGCTATAGTATACCTTCTCTTGACCTGATGACATTGTTATCAAATACACTTCAGATGATTCACTACATACTCTGATCGAGTGTGTGTTTCCAAATCTCAAGGATAATTATACCAATGCAACCTATATGCGTGAGCGGGCAATTCTTTCTACCAGGAATGAATATGTTGATGGGTTTAATTCAAAAATGATTAACATGTGGATAGTTATTGCGAGTATCATCCTCAACCGAATCATGGCTATAGTATACCTTCTCTTGACCTGATGACATTGTTATCAAATACACTTCAGATGATTCACTACATACTCTGATCGAGTGTGTGTTTCCAAATCTCAAGGATAATTATACCAATGCAACCTATATGCGTGAGCGGGCAATTCTTTCTACCAGGAATGAATATGTTGATGGGTTTAATTCAAAAATGATTAACATGTGGATAGTTATTGCGAGTATCATCCTCAACCGAATCATGGCTATAGTATACCTTCTCTTGACCTGATGACATTGTTATCAAATACACTTCAGATGATTCACTACATACTCTGATCGAGTGTGTGTTTCCAAATCTCAAGGATAATTATACCAATGCAACCTATATGCGTGAGCGGGCAATTCTTTCTACCAGGAATGAATATGTTGATGGGTTTAATTCAAAAATGATTAACATGTGGATAGTTATTGCGAGTATCATCCTCAACCGAATCATGGCTATAGTATACCTTCTCTTGACCTGATGACATTGTTATCAAATACACTTCAGATGATTCACTACATACTCTGATCGAGTGTGTGTTTCCAAATCTCAAGGATAATTATACCAATGCAACCTATATGCGTGAGCGGGCAATTCTTTCTACCAGGAATGAATATGTTGATGGGCTTAATTCAAAAATGATTAACATGTTCCCAGGTCAAGAGAAGGTATACTATAGCCATGATTCGGTTGAGGATGATACTCGCAATAACTATCCACATGATTTTCTTAACTCCATCACACCTAATGGTTTGCCTCCCCATGAACTTAGAGTAAAGAAGAACTGTCCTATTATACTCCTTCGGAACCTTGATCCTCATAGTGGCCTATGCAATGGTACCCGTTTGGTGGTTAGGGGGTTTGAGGATAATGCAATAGATTCTAAAATTGTCAATGGACAACATGCTGGGAATAGAGTATTCATCCCAAGAATACCTCTATCTCCTTCAGAGGACATCTCTCTCCCATTTAAATTTAAAAGAAAACAATTCCCAATCAGGTTGAGCTTTGCAATGACCATTAATAAAGCGCAAGGACAAACAATACCAAATGTTGGCATCTATCTACCTGAGCCTGTTTTCTCACATGGTCAGCTATATGTTGCCTTGTCCAGAGGAGTATCCCGTCACACTACTTGGGTTTTGGCTAAGCGTAATGAAGATGTTAACCCAAGTGGAAAACAAACCAAAAATATTGTATATAGGGATGTGTTGAAAACACGATGAATGGTAATTTTTTTAAATTTGGAATATACTGAATAATATATATCTTTTCTTCGTCATTACACTAACTCATCTTTCACTCATTTCACTATTGCAGCAAAATATTCTGGTAGAAACACATAAGTTTCATGACCATCTATGCTCTGAAGATGTGAAGAAGAATATACAAGTTGCTTACCATTATAATTGTAACTGTCATTACGTAGTTTGCTGAACATGAGAAACTACTCAGATTATTATGTTGACTCGATTACCATAAAAGCAGTATTCTTTTGGAGGAAAAATAGAGCAGGCAGAGGTAGAGACTAGCAAGAACTGAACAGGATGATAGAGAAAACTGACCTGTACATTTGAAACCAATGTCTTGTAATATCCAACCCCATAAATATAAAGAAGAGTAAGCCAGGTCTGTAAAAATATTTGCAATTACAATGCGAAAAAGGGGAAAAATGGAAGCACTTTCATGTTGCAAAATATTTTCTCTATGTGTATCTACAGGAATATTTTTTTCAAACAAACAAATTTATCACACATTACCTGATGCTCAACTGAAAACAAATTATCAATCTAAAAATATTTGAATCATAGGAGCTTGAGCAACAAACCATAAAGAAGCTACAATAACTGCTGATCAGACATTCGGCACAGAAAAAAACTACAGAGGAATTTTATCGAACATGTTGCCTGCGGCTGTGCTTTGGATGCTGCCATCTCTAATTTGCATAGTGTCCTATAACCATACTAATTTGGCAAAATCACCATGCGATTTCGGGGAGAAAAAGGAGGAAAAAACGAAGGGGAGGTTACCTGAGTTGTTTATCCACCGTGCAACATGCATCAAACGGCTACCAGAATCATCTGAAGGCAAAATCCAATCTTCTCCAGATATTTTTCCTCATGGAAGGCACGAGAAGCCGGGAACGCTGCATTCACGCGCTCTGCGCCGCCCCCTTCTGGCCGCCGCCACAGCACCACCCCAGGGAGCACGCCCACTGCCACGAGCCCGCGAGCTGCCCTTCCGCATGCCACGCCCCCCAGGTGCGATGCCCCCTGCCGCCCTCCCGCGGGACGCCCCCATTGCCCCTCCTCATCCGGCCAGGAGGAGAAGGAGGCTCGCGTCAAATGGGAGGGAAGAGATTGGTCGTGGAGAGGAAAGTTCGCCGCTGTGGACACGGATTGGTCCTGACCCCTCACATCCGCCTGCCGCCGCAGCAGGAATTTCACCACGTCATACAGCTCCTTCTAGACTGCTTGCGTCGTTCAATGGCTACCACCAATTGTTGCCGAATAGCAACCAAAGTGAGCTCAACAGCGCGATTCGATCTCCACCGACCTGCAACCAAAACAAGTCTAGGGGCAGTGCCTCGCGGGGAAGAAGAATGATATGGCTGCAGGAGGAACGAAAGCGAGGGATTTTTTTTTGGAGGGGACAGGGCGCTGCCGCGGAGAGAGACGGTTGCAGACTCGCACACGGTCACGCGGAGAAGAAGAGAATAACGAGGCTGATACGTAGGCTCATTACTGAATCTGCGTCCGAAAGGAGCAGGGTCTGGCGGGGACAACGAGGACTGAACACCACCGAGATAGAGTAGGATTTGGTTTGGTTGTGCGCTACCGAAAAACATAAGGAAACCATACAAGTACTCCTAATCGATCCCGGTGTACCGTGGCCAAAAAAACTATAAATAATAAACAGAACTTGACCAAAAAACAAAACTCAACCAAACCCCATCCACCTCCTGATAAAATATTTCACAGCACGACAGAGGAAACCGGGCACGGATGGCGGCGCCGGAGGATTGGGCAAACGAGGAAGAAATACCCATCGAAGAGCGCCTGGAGGTTCTTCCAGCAACAGAAGAAGAGCCGAAGCGGAAGCGAGCAAGACACATCACCGGAACAGATACGGGAGAAGTAAAAAAAAAGAAGAAGTTGAAAAGAAAGACAAGCATGAAGAACCACAACAGCTGATAGAATCGAATAACAAAGTGGCTTCTTTTGATCTGAATGAAGATTCAACAATTATAAAAAATCCAAAAGAAGACAGCAAGTATTACCCTACAAACATAGTTTCAAAAGAAGACCAACTGATTGAAGATCTCAGACCAGACGACATTTCTTCTACAAAAGATGGCAACAACTTAGAAGATCAAATATCAGATGACAATATAAGATTAATACATAGTTTAGCTGACTATGAACGCAATGACATGAAGACTTCACGCCACAATAAACCAAAGAAATCCAACATGACTGTTGTTGGTCCAGAAGGTATCTATCTAAAAGTTCGATGGTATATATACCTTTTAACATACAACAAATAGGTAACTTAGTATTGTTTCTACATGTGTGCAGATTATGAATGTGACGAGCAGGATCATTCAATTATTCAGTCAATTCTCAACTCAAAAGACAAAAGGATATTAGTAAGAGTGGATGAAACTTTTGCTACTTTCTCCGACATCAAATGCCTTTTAAATAAAGAAGCTTTCGTAAATGGAGATGTAAGTATATACATAAACAGAAAAATATATAATCAATATATATATATGAGTGAAAAATTATGTCATTTAACTTGATTTCAAATAACAATGCAGGTCATAAATCTGTACATCAATTGCATCAGAGCTGAAGAGCATCTCCTCTGCAGAGAAGGTGCAACGATATACCTCGAAAATACTTTAATATCTTACATTCTCTGGCGTGACGGGATGTATCCAAAGGAAAACCCACCAAACAATAGAACAGACGTCATCGTGCAAAGGGTGACTAATTATGTTACCAATGACATGGTAAATAAACTAATGCTCAGCATTTAGAACTTCACGATTGATTACATGTGGTTAGTGCGTAATGATAATAAAATTTATTTATATCAAGTCTTCATCCCCATCAACATCCCAGGATGTCATTGGTACCTAGCAGTCATTAATGGAAAAAAACGTGAGATACAAGTACTTGACTCTTTAGGCTTATTTGGCCGCGACGAACTATATAAAACTGTAAGTATTCAAAGTGATCCTAAAATAATATTATATATATACTTTTTAAAATAGACCTTGTAATGCCATTCTTTCTATATACAGCTACAAGGCATACAGGGGCAAATAGAGTTTGCAAAGAAAGAGAAAAAAATTGAATTCTACAAGTGGCAAGACCTCCAGGTTGATGCATGGCCCATAATCGAAATATTCAAAAGCAACACGCAACAAGACAGGTAAACGTCATTTACAAAAACTTATTTTAAACCTTCAGTATGTTGCTAATATTATAACCACTAACACCATGCAAATAAAAACATGTAGTGTATCATGCGGCCTTTTTATGTTAAACTACATGGAGTATTGGACAGGAGAAAAACTGACTGACAATGTAACTCAGGTAATGCAAAAAAATGTATTTAATAATTAAAATACATAATTCATACTAAAAAATTAACAATAAATATGCGCAGCAAGACATTACTAAATTCAGGCTTAAATTGGCTGCCATTCTATTGGATTCACCACTAAATACTGCAAGAGGATGTGATGAAATAGAAGATAGCAGTATTGAAGAAGTTGTACGTCCAGAAGATTGTCAGATATTAGACTCGACAGAAGCATTGTTGTGTGAATTCAAAAGTCAAGCCAATAATATGACAAAGAAAGAAATTGCTGCAAGAATATGCGAGTATATCTTGACATTTAATGATGAAGAGATTAAAAGGTATGTGATTCTATTTATTAATTCTTAATGTCAAATTAATAATCTTATTTGTTTTCTGTATGATCTACTGCCAAAATTACATACAGGAAAGAATGGGTGATTAGTTCAAAACCTTACCCTATAAGTATAACACTAAATAAACTTCAAGAAATACTTGATATTAAGAAACCAATGGATAAAGATTGTTTCAACATGGGAGTGCGTATGATCGCTTGTGAAGAAACCGTTAATCTAACGGAACCGTTCTGCCACTACATGGACCTCCAATTTTCGGTATGTATACTAAAAATTCATTAATAATTTTATTGTATACTTGCAAGTTTCGTATGTATTCAAATATCATATTTATTATATTTCATGCTGATCAGCTGTATAATAAAAAATTTTCTGTGTTAATGTAGGCAATTTGTAATTACCGAAGGCATCATAAGCATCGTGTCAAGCTAGACGTTAAACAATTGGAAAAATTATTTGATGCATGGACAGATATTGGAATACCAATGAATTATTGTCAAATGGTAAGCAAAAAACAAACTGTCCAACCCTTTATTTTTATGCTTAAATTATCTATTTTAACAAAAATGCTATTAATTACAGATTATACTGCCAGTACATACATTTAGAAAATATATTATGTTATCATTGGACTTGAAGGAGAGGATTATCTATATTATTGACCCAACGCCAATACCTGATTGGGCCGACAAAAATGATCCATCCAAGTACTACCTAGATATGATACAAAAAATTGGAATACCACTTGGCCGTGCAATAGAAACAGTACAACCTACATGGAACGACGATGTCTATGACTGGCGTCGTCGGATTGCAGAAAATGTACCAAAAACAAATGACAGGTAAATTCATTATACTAAATAAAAAAAATTCATAAGCACTAACAATTAACAAAAAATTTTCCTATAGCAATTTGACAGGATATTTGATATTATACTTAATGCGGATTTGGGATGGAAATTTACTTTGTTCAAGAATCCACATGGTAAGTAATAAATATTTCATTTCTGATAATTAGAAAGGTTGTAAAAATATAAACTAACAATGATGCAAAACTTTTTTATAGGATTCCTTTCAGCTAAGAAAGTGGTATTTGATGGAGATGCTAAAGAACAGAAGGAATGAAGCTACAGAGAACATACCAAAAGACTTGAGAGAAATTCTAAAGAGAATAACAAGTACAGATCGGGAGATATATTATTGATAGGGATGTAAATAAACAATGAAATATCATATAAAACTAATTATTTTAAAAAAATTATATTTCATTTTCCCAACGTAAACCATGTGTCGCCAATTCAAGGGTAAGCTTATCACGTCCCAAAATACGTGTGTGTTTAAAAGCGATTCGAAACTCTCTTAATCCTGATGCGTCGAAGGGGATATAGCCAAACAACATGCTTTGCATCCAGTATGGTGTGCTGGACTGTTAACAAATCATTTATTTGCACAACTAAAAGGCGATCTGGTACCAAAAAAAAAACAGGCTGCATATCCAATATTGATCTCACTTAAATCATCATGCTGTTTATAAATCTAATTAAAAAAATCGATGATGTAAACTGTTTATTCATCATTCAAATCAATAACAGGAATCAAAGGTGCCTCACGTGCGTGCCGCACGTGCATTCTACTAGTTTTTATAAAAAATATTTATTAAAAAATAATATATACATACTTTTATAAAAATATTTTTAAGATAAATCTATTCATATGGTTTTCAAATTTTTAAACTCAACGACTTAAAAGTTATTCGCAATTTATATTCCTAATGTTTCATTAAAATATTATTTAAAACGACATCTAAATCATGTACGGAGGAGGGAGTACCTCCCTGGGACGAGAAGTATTTGTCTTTCTATCCGAACATCTTTTTTTGGTTTGCGATACTGAAAATATGAAGAACAAAATAGAAAAGGAGGTAGCTTGTGCCTGTCTTCGGTTCAGGTAAAGTGTGCGAGTGTTATGAGTCGCGCATGCTGAAATTTTACAATAGTTAGGTGCGCCAATTAAATTTACTATTTTTTTAAAAAAACTGAATCGGCAGAAGAGCTGTTAATTATAAGTTTATTGCTTTTATTGGCGGCATGATTTAGCCATTCTCACATGGGGACAAGGTTTAGACGCCAAGAGGACAACGGGATCTTGCGAGTAGAATCAACGTGCACAGCTCAAGCCAAGTCACAGCAACTACGGAACCACCCGCTGAATTAATCACAAAGTTGCCCTAAAAAATTAATCACAAAGTGATTTAATTATAGTAGTCGAGGCAAGTCCGATACTCATTTTTTTTCCTTTTTCATACTTTCCCAAGTATTGTTCATATGATGTATTATTGTTGAACCAACACGTTGGTATTACATTTTTGTACTGTTATTGCTGAAATTTTACAAATTATCGAAGAACTAGCATAATTCTCTAGAATCCTAAATATACTAGTAATTGTTTTGACATGGAGTAGTTCACAGATTCGGCAACCAGGTTTCTTTTCACAAAACCAAAAGTTAGGTGCGCCAATTAAATTTGCTATTTTTTTAACTGAACCGACGGAAGAGCTGTTAATTATAAGTTTATTGTTTTATTATTGGCGGCATGATTTAGCCATTCTCACATGGGGACAAGGTTTAGACGCCAAGAGGACAACGGGATCTTGCGAGTAGAATCAACGTGCACAGCTCAAGCCAAGTCACAGCAACTACGGAACCACCCGCTGAATTAATCACAAAGTTGCCCTAAAAAATTAATCACAAAGTGATTTAATTATAGTAGTCGAGGCAAGTCCGATACTCATTTTTTTTCCTTTTTCATACTTTCCCA
>OAMR01000205.1:39414-64764 GCA_900205405.1 Echinochloa crus-galli
GATTTTTTCTTTCTAAAATAAAAACGGTGGGTACAAAAAACACCGGTGAGAAAAAAAGGAGGCTAGAGGTGAACTCACATGTGTTTCTTCGCTCTGTCGAAAAAACATCCACAAAATTTCCTTTTTTTCCCTGTAACGTGGTCCAGGCGGGTCCGACGTGAGGGGTACGGGGGTTTTCGTTGGTAGCAAAAGTTTTCAAAAGAACTCGATCCTTTTAATATAGATATATAATATGTGGACCAATCTATTACGGGTCACGTAGGTAACTTGATAATTAAAATGACGTGCATAGAATCCAATGAACTGCTATCTAAAATAAAATATAATGTGACATGAGTGCATAAGAAAAGATAAGAAAAACAGATCCTGTATAAGACCTGATATGTACACAATATATCCAAGACAGGATAAGGGACGAGTCGCATTAAATTTATGTACGAGTTAGTAATATTTGCATTGAAAAAGTTGTACATAATAAGGTGAGGAGGAGAATAAAAAATAGCCAATTTTTTCTTTTAAAAAAACAGGCGATTTTTTCTTTCTAAAATAAAAACGGTGGGTACAAAAAACAACGGTGAGAAAAAAAAGGAGGCTAGAGGTGAACTCACACGTGTTTTTTCGCTCTGTCAAAAAAACATCCACAAAATTTCCTTTTTTTTCCTGCAACGTGGGTCCAGTCGGGTCCGACGTGAGGGGTACGGGGGGTTTTCATTGGTAGCAAAAGTTTTCAAAAAAACTCGATCCTTTTAGTATAGATTATAGAAGATTAAAAAAGGAGTACCAATGCAATAATTTGTCGAAATTAGGAAATTACATCAATTCGAGCTACATAATTGGCAAATTAATATTGAAATTTGAAGCATAGATATCTAGGTGTGGCCGGGCCTGTGGTCCACTGCCAGACTATTTATTTTTGTTAAAAAAAATAAGGCGCGAAACGACGTCACTGACAAGCGGGGTCGATCTCAAGTTGCATTGCATGCAGCTGAGCTCGAAATCATATCCTATCCCGGTCACACTATGGAGGAGTAGGTGAACTCGCCGCCGTTGAGCACCAGGTTGTGCCCGGTGACGCCCTCGCTGGCCTCCGACGCCAGGTACAGCGCCGCCTTGGCCACATGCTCCGCCGTGACAACCCCGTCCCCGACGTACTTCTTGATCATCTCGCGCAGCCTCGCGTCATCGGCAGCGCCGTGGAAGATCTCCCTGTGCAGCACCGCCGGGTTGAAGCTGGGCGCGACGAGATGCGGCGAGATGGCGTTCACCCGGACGCCGTCGCCCGCGAGCTCCGCCGCCGCGGCGCGAACGACGCCGACGAGCGCGGCCTTGGAGATGCTGTACGCCGACGGCACCACGTCGCCGAGCACGCCCATGGTGCTGCCCGTGCAGAGGATGCACCCGCCGCCGCCGCCGCCGGTCTTGCTCCTGCTCATCGCGGCGCCGGCCTGCCTGATGATCTCTAGGACGGACTCGACGTTGACGGCCATGTTGTTCTTGAAGTTCTGGATGTCGGTAGAGGACACGTCGCCGCTCAGCCCGGCGTTGTTGTAGAAGATGTCGAGACGGCCATGCTGGCTCTGGCGCCTCGCCGTCTCGATAAGCTTGGCGATGCTGCCGGGGTCGCGGACGTCGCAGTCCATTGCTATGGCCATCCCTTGCGAGCCGGCGAGTGTCTTGGTCCCTGTTAGATCGTCGGCTTTGTCTTTGCTGACGGAGAACTTGTTGGGGAGGTCGGTGAGGATGACGGTGGCGCCGTGTTTGACGAACTTGGTGGCGATCTCCTTGCCGATTGTACTGCCGGCTCCAGTGATGACGGCCACCTTTCCAGCAAGCAGCCTGCATCATGCAATCAGTTCTAATGTGGAATGCATATCCCCTATACACACACACTTCACATTTGAAGAAAAACTCTCAAGCTACGTACGGTGTAGCCATGGAAAAACGGCTTTCAACTCCGGATAACAATGCTCCCAGCGCTATGGTCTCCCCTGCTGCATGCACTCATAACAACAAACATGAAGTATAGCTTAGCCTTCTAGAACAAATGGAAACCATTTCTGTCAGTTACTACTACGAAAAAGGTATTAGCTAGAGGCCGGAGCCAGACCTGACCTGAGAATGTCACCCGCTGCTCCAAACACTCCGGTCGATACCTCTCCTGCTGAGTTGGGTTTCGCTACAGATCATCGTCGTCTTAAATAGAAGTTTCCGCACCTGCAAAAAAAAATTTCTGCATTGCAAGGATCCGATGCACAAGCACCAAAAGTCAGCCAATGGATCTGCACGAACGTGTAATTTTTCTTTTTCTCTGAGATTCCATCTGGATATATATGCATCAGCTAGCTAGCTAGCTCTCATTTCATATATATATATATATATATATACTCGGCCGGACTTCGCGTAATAAATTACTAGAAAATCTTATAAATTACTAGAAAATCTTATAAATTACTAGAAAATCTTATAAATTACTAGAAAATCTTATAAATTACTAGAAAATCTTATAAATTACTAGAAAATCTTATAAATTACTAGAAAATCTTATAAATTACTAGAAAATCTTATAAATTACTAGAAAATCTTATAAATTACTAGAAAATCTTATAAATTACTAGAAAATCTTATAAATTACTAGAAAATCTTATAAATTACTAGAAAATCTTATAAATTACTAGAAAATCTTATAAATTACTAGAAAATCTTATAAATTACTAGAAAATCTTATAAATTACTAGAAAATCTTATAAATTACTAGAAAATCTTATAAATTACTAGAAAATCTTATAAATTACTAGAAAATCTTATAAATTACTAGAAAATCTTATAAATTACTAGAAAATCTTATAAATTACTAGAAAATCTTATAAATTACTAGAAAATCTTATAAATTACTAGAAAATCTTATAAATTACTAGAAAATCTTATAAATTACTAGAAAATCTTATAAATTACTAGAAAATCTTATAAATTACTAGAAAATCTTATAAATTACTAGAAAATCTTATAAATTACTAGAAAATCTTATAAATTACTAGAAAATCTTATAAATTACTAGAAAATCTTATAAATTACTAGAAAATCTTATAAATTACTAGAAAATCTTATAAATTACTAGAAAATCTTATAAATTACTAGAAAATCTTATAAATTACTAGAAAATCTTATAAATTACTAGAAAATCTTATAAATTACTAGAAAATCTTATAAATTACTAGAAAATCTTATAAATTACTAGAAAATCTTATAAATTACTAGAAAATCTTATAAATTACTAGAAAATCTTATAAATTACTAGAAAATCTTATAAATTACTAGAAAATCTTATAAATTACTAGAAAATCTTATAAATTACTAGAAAATCTTATAAATTACTAGAAAATCTTATAAATTACTAGAAAATCTTATAAATTACTAGAAAATCTTATAAATTACTAGAAAATCTTATAAATTACTAGAAAATCTTATAAATTACTAGAAAATCTTATAAATTACTAGAAAATCTTATAAATTACTAGAAAATCTTATAAATTACTAGAAAATCTTATAAATTACTAGAAAATCTTATAAATTACTAGAAAATCTTATAAATTACTAGAAAATCTTATAAATTACTAGAAAATCTTATAAATTACTAGAAAATCTTATAAATTACTAGAAAATCTTATAAATTACTAGAAAATCTTATAAATTACTAGAAAATCTTATAAATTACTAGAAAATCTTATAAATTACTAGAAAATCTTATAAATTACTAGAAAATCTTATAAATTACTAGAAAATCTTATAAATTACTAGAAAATCTTATAAATTACTAGAAAATCTTATAAATTACTAGAAAATCTTATAAATTACTAGAAAATCTTATAAATTACTAGAAAATCTTATAAATTACTAGAAAATCTTATAAATTACTAGAAAATCTTATAAATTACTAGAAAATCTTATAAATTACTAGAAAATCTTATAAATTACTAGAAAATCTTATAAATTACTAGAAAATCTTATAAATTACTAGAAAATCTTATAAATTACTAGAAAATCTTATAAATTACTAGAAAATCTTATAAATTACTAGAAAATCTTATAAATTACTAGAAAATCTTATAAATTACTAGAAAATCTTATAAATTACTAGAAAATCTTATAAATTACTAGAAAATCTTATAAATTACTAGAAAATCTTATAAATTACTAGAAAATCTTATAAATTACTAGAAAATCTTATAAATTACTAGAAAATCTTATAAATTACTAGAAAATCTTATAAATTACTAGAAAATCTTATAAATTACTAGAAAATCTTATAAATTACTAGAAAATCTTATAAATTACTAGAAAATCTTATAAATTACTAGAAAATCTTATAAATTACTAGAAAATCTTATAAATTACTAGAAAATCTTATAAATTACTAGAAAATCTTATAAATTACTAGAAAATCTTATAAATTACTAGAAAATCTTATAAATTACTAGAAAATCTTATAAATTACTAGAAAATCTTATAAATTACTAGAAAATCTTATAAATTACTAGAAAATCAATATAAAATGCTAGAAAATCTTATAAATTACTAGAAAATCAATATAAAATGTTAGAAAATCCTATAAATCAATAGAAATTACATGGC
Organism: Echinochloa crus-galli; assembly: GCA_900205405.1. Taxonomy (NCBI): domain Eukaryota; kingdom Viridiplantae; phylum Streptophyta; class Magnoliopsida; order Poales; family Poaceae; genus Echinochloa; species Echinochloa crus-galli. The sequence goes on from OAMR01000205.1 coordinate 44,044, forward strand.
ATCATCGTTTACTCGGACACTAATAAACTTCCTCTTTACAAATGTTCCTTGATTGTGATCACGCCGTAGATACGGTGTCTCCTCCGCCGCTAACAGGATGCTTGGGTCATCAGCCACTGAGAATGGAGGCCGGCCATCGAGCATATCATAATCTTCATCCGTCTTGTCCTCAACTCCTACGATTTTTCTCTTTCCAGGAAGAACTATATGACGCTTTGGCTCGTCTTGTGATGGGTCCAATTGCTTACCCCCACCTTTCTTATCCGCCCCTTTCTTCGGTCTGCTAGCCATGTCCTTCACATAAAAAACTTGTGTGACAGCTTTGCCCAGGACGAACGGTTCGTCTAGAAAGCCAATCTTGTTTAGGTCCACTAACGTCATTCCATAGTCCGCTTCAACTTTAACACCTCCTCCAGTCAGCTTCACCCATTGGCACTTGAACAGTGGGATCTTCAAAGGTCCGTACTCTAGTTCCCATATCTCCTCTATGATTCCATAGTATGAGTTTGTATTGCCATTGGTGTCTGTCGCGTCGATCCGGACACCACTGTTTTGGTTGGTGCTTTTCTTGTCCTGGGCTCTTGTGTAAAATGTATACCCATTGATGTCGTATCCTTGGAATGTCAAGATCGTGCTCGATGGACCTCTAGCTACAAAAGCTAGCTGCGCATCAATGCCCTCGACACCCATAAGACGTCTTCGCAACCAATCGGCGAAAGTACTATTGTGCAGACGCTGAATGAAGGCCGCAGACTTTGTTGAGTTTTCGTCCCTGAGAATCTGCATGTGCTCCTCGATGTACGGAGCAACTAAGGTTGATTGTTGCAAAACTGTGAGGTGCGCTTTACGAAATGTCTCAACGTCCTTGATCACCATCGATCTTCTCCCTAGTGTGCCCTTTCCACCAAGTCTCCCCTCGTGATGGGATTCGGGCACACCAATCGGCATAAGATCGTCGACAAAGTCAACACAGAATTCAATGACCTCCTCCGTTTCGTATCCCTTAGCAATGCATCCTTCTGGACGAGAACGATTACGGACATACTTCTTTAGGACAGCGAAGAACCTCTCAAATGGGAACATGTTGTGTAGAAATACTGGGCCCAATATACGAATCTCTTTGACGAGGTGAACCAATAGATGTGTCATGATATTGAAGAAGGATGGTGGAAATATCATCTCAAAGCTGACAAGACATTGCACCACGTCGTTCTGTAGCTGATCTAAGTGGTCTGGATTGATCACCTTCTGAGAAATTGCATTGAGGAATGCACATAGCTTCACAATGGCTTTCCGCACGTTTACTGGTAGCACACCCCTGAGTATGACGGGAAGCAGCTGTGTCATCAACACATGGCAGTCGTGAGACTTCAGGTTTGTGAACTTCTTCTCTTTCATATTTATTATTCCCTTAATATTGGAGGAGTAGCCAGACGGAACCTTGATACTGTTCAAGCATTCAAACATGCTTGCCTTCTCTTCTTTGCTGAGAGTGAAGCTGGCAGGATGCAAGTACTGGCGTCCTTTGTCTCTCTTTTCTGGATGTAGATCAGTCCGTTGCTTCAATCGTTTCAGATCTTGACGTGCTTCCAGTGTATCTTTTGGCTTCCCATAAGTACCCAGGAAGCTTATCAAGTTCACGCAAAGATTCTTCGTCAGATGCATCACATCAATCGCGTTACGGACCTCTAAACGTTGCCAATAAGGTAGCTCCCAAAAGATAGACTTCTTCTTCCACATCGCGGCACGACCATCCTCGCCCGTCGGAGCAGCCTGGCTTCCGTCTCCCTTGCCAAACACCACGTGTAGGTCCTTCACCATATCAAATATTTATAAGATTTATAAGATTTTCTATTAATTTATTAGATTTTCTATTAATTTATAAGATTTTCTAGCATTTTATATTGATTTTCTAGCATTTTATATTGATTTTCTAGCATTTTATATTGATTTTCTAGCATTTTATATTGATTTTCTAGCATTTTATATTGATTTTCTAGCATTTTATATTGATTTTCTAGCATTTTATATTGATTTTCTAGCATTTTATATTGATTTTCTAGCATTTTATATTGATTTTCTAGCATTTTATATTGATTTTCTAGCATTTTATATTGATTTTCTAGCATTTTATATTGATTTTCTAGCATTTTATATTGATTTTCTAGTAATTTATAAGATTTTCTATTAATTTATAAGATTTTCTAGCATTTTATATTGATTTTCTAGCATTTTATATTGATTTTCTAGGCTACTATTTGGGAATCTTATAAATATAGTTTTTAATGTATAGTTATTAATACTTGTTTTAATTCAGTTATTAATACCTATTAAAAATATATATTAATAACTGAATTAATATATATTTTTAATAGGTATTAATAACTGAATTAAAACAAGTATTAATAACTATATATTAAAAACTATATTTATAAGATTCCCAAATAGTAGCCACCGATGCTAAAGGCCGGTTTGGAAACTATGCTTGAACAGTATCAAGGTTCCGTCTGGCTACTCCTCCAATATTAAGGGAATAATAAATATGAAAGAGAAGAAGTTCACAAACCTGAAGTCTGGTGCTGATGGGGCTTCAGCACCGGGTCCAACGGCTAGGAGCGGGGGCGGCGCGGAGGTGTGTCTGGGCGGACACATTAGCACCGGGTCGTGGCACGACCCGGTGCTAATGCGCACCCTTTAGCACCGGGTCTTGCCACGACCCGGTGCTAATGTCTTCGCCCTGACATGCCGCAGCGCCGCCCCCGCTCCTAGCCGTTGGACCCGGTGCTGAAGCCCCATCAGCACCGGGTCCAAAAATGGCCGAGGCGGAGGAGGCGGGCGGATGTGAAGCATTCTGGTAGTGAGTCTTTCGTATATCAATATCTACTCTTGGGATCAGCACATATATAGCGCGTTTCGTGGCACGACCTGGATCAAACCACATGCATGTAATATAATAATGTCTGCATTTTTATATATCCTGGATCTATATTGTTGCTTTTTGATGATACGGATATACCAAGTCTGAAACCCTAATATATACTTACAGTTGCAGCAAGGAACGTTAACCTACCCCGTGGCCTCGTCGCGGCGTGGGTTCTTGTCAGCTATTCACATGAGAACACGATCACACAAGGTTTGGTGATTACAATAATTGAAACTTAAGCACGATCCAATAAAACAATAAAAGTCAAGCAAACGGTCTTGTATATTACAGCTGATAGCTGACGTAATGAGTATTGATTAATGATGACCTCACACTACCGGATTCCCATATTTGCTAGTATGGTCGAAATCACCATATTTGCTAGTATGGTGATAACCTCATTTATTTCCAAGAATTGATGGTCAAAATCATTTCGTAACGACCGCCAACAAATGCGTACACCATAATTACCTTGAATTGTCAGGTTTGGTAGTATGTACTCGCTTTGTCCCACAATAAGTGATCTTTTTGAAAATCTCAAACACAATGGTGACGACAAAAAATATCCTCTATACCCCTAATTAATCTCTTTAATTGGTTTTGGTAGCCATGTTGGACACGTGAATTTATGTGTCTGTTTAATTATACATGCTGGTAATTAACTTATCGTCCAATCTATAGAAGACTTTTGACTCCTGAGTTAAGCTACAACTAGTAAATAAACCTTTTTGTATGGTCTGAAACTTATAAGAGAGCTCTTTTATGGGACAAGATTCAAACTCTAAAGAGTACTCTTTGTGGGACGGAGGGAGTATGTCATTATAAGGGTGTCTCAAAAAATACTGGCTAGTACTAGCTAGGAAGATTCTATGTCATCTTGTTGGTCTTGTTTCTAAGCTATTTTTTATCCTTTTATTTTCTTGAGGTCCACAAATTTATTCTCTCTCCCTTCAACTCTCACCGGTTCATTATTGTCTTGATTGACGTGCTTCTAGCTAGCTAGAAACTAAGAGCTAGTGACTTACTTTTTGCTTCTTCTCTCTCATCCACATCATCAAATAGCTAGCTCAAATTGAGTTGGAGATGCTCTAAGTGTGTTTAAGTTTCTTGGTCTGCACATGACAGTTTCGTAGTTTACATTACCCATGTAATAACAAAGAATAAATTTCATCGGTGATCCTTAAACTTGTCCTAAGTTCTCATCTTGGTCCCAGTACTCTCAAAATACCATAACGGTCATCAAACTTCTCCCGCACTCTCATCTCGTTCCTTAAACTTCCTATCCCGGTTCCAGTACTCTCCATATACATATGGGGGTTCTTAAACTTCTCACATACTCTTATCTTGGTCCTTAAACTTGTCCTCCCTCTCATCGATCCAAATATGTATACTATTGAAATACATTGATAAACATTTTCTAATTCTTTCAAACTTTTAGGATTTCAAACCAAATTCACACCCCACTCAAAATTGATCAATATTTCATGGCGAAATCATCATAAAACATTGGTGCCCAAGAACCTTCGTTCAAGATTTGGTGAATTTCAGGGTTTTAATTTTAGTGAAATTATTAATAAATAATTGATTTGATTTTTGAGAATAAATAGAGATGTGAAAAGCATTTTATTTGGTTATTTTAAGTGTTGTTTTAGAAAATAAATAATTATCTCCACATTATTTTAGAGATTTTTATATTTCATACTTAATGCATGATGGTAACTTCCTTTTTTAATTTTGGATCTCTTTTGAGGTGGATTCAAACTTCATTTGAAATCCTAAAAGTTTAAACATTTCATGAAAGTACTTTTCCTAAATAACTAAATGTATTTTTAAAGTATATGGGTCTGGATGACAGCATAAGACAAGTTTAAGGACTGAAATGACAGTTTGGAAAAAGTTTAAGAACCATGATAAGAGCACGGGATAAGTTTTAGGACCGTGATAAGAGCAGGGACATGTTTAAGGACCGTTATGTGTATTTTGTGAATGCCAAGACTGAGATGAGAACTCAGAACAAGTTTAAGAAATGATGGTGAAATTTACTCCAATAACAATGTAGCATGGATGTTTAAGATCTAGGGGGAAATTATACCGGTGTTTCTGAAGTATGAATATACCAACCTCATGTGTAGGCGGTGTTTCTGTAGCATGGCATTTTTTTTATTTAATTTCCTGAGGACATTGTGCAAAGTAGCCAATTATTAGGTAAGTATAGATTTTTCAGTGTGTGTTGAACAATTAGATTCAGACGGTATACCTTTGGAGGTGTTAGTATTTCAAGTGCAGGGCTCAATGAGAAGGTACTTTGGGAATCATCTGAAACCTGGGTGTTGTCTTATCAAATGCTGGAAGGATTAATAACAGTTCAAAGATGCAGATGCTCTAGCTATTTTGGGGGCAAATAGTTTCAGTCACGACCGTACCTGCAGCTGCAGGATCAGAATATGTGGAAGCTATGGCAGTTACCTTATCTGCGGTAGGAGTAGACTCAGAACTTGTATGTACACCCTTTGTATGTTCTTCGGTGGTTTGTTGCCTTTTGTTAGGTCAGCGCTGTGTATCGGATAATAAAAGTTTGATCAGTCCTTATAATGTAACATACGTGCTTCCAGCGATGGTGGGACATGGATGACCGTGACACTCTAGAAGAAAGGGATTAAATTAAGTATTGTGAAAAGCTAGATAGGGCTGTAGACTCCACAAAGAAAGAATTCAAGAATGTGGTGACCATAAGCTAAAGCAAAGACAGGAAGAAGAATAGTAGTACCTTGACAGGGAGGAGAAGAGGAGCCATGACCTCGAGGAGAGGGTGGCCGAAAAAAAAATAACGATGGCATATAAGGGCAAGTACAACAGTGTAGACAATCATTGTCTATTTGAAGTATAGAGACAACTAAACAGACAGCTTATACAATGGGTTATCTGTTTACTTGTCTGTAAAATAATTAATTCACCATTTGACATATAAATTATGGTGATCTTGTACATAATTTGATCATTGTAGCCATTTTGTTGCTTAGAAGGGAGGATGTATGACATATTCAAATAATTCTCATGAGTCTTTTTAAAAAAGCATAAATATAATATCATCAGAAACAAACTAACATGCAACAAAGAGTACAAACTATCTGATCCCTGCAAACTCGTATGAAACTGAAGCTGAACTGCACAGTCATATTTTTTGCAGAGTCAGCAAACTGAACTGAAACTGAAATGCAGATTTGGTAGAAATCTTAAGACAACAAAGAGCAGCTATCTGATCCCTGAAACATGGACCAATTTGTACAGAAGTAAATTAAAAAAAGGTTGATATGGCAGCCTACCAGAGTAACTATGACAATAAAAAACCTCATTTGGAAGTTAATCCATAGCTTTTGCAAAAGATTATTGTATCCCTGCAAAGAGTAAAATTCTACTGCCATCTAAAGTATTCTTTGTTTGGACCTGAATTACAAAAATCCTACTGCCATCTAAATCATAATCAATATCTAAGTTCTTCTCTTCATTTCAGTTCTAGTTACTACACTCATGCACCATTTATCAGTACCATGTTGCCATGTATCCCTCATGAGTATGCAACACTCGATCTGTACCATGTACCTATGAGCAAAATTGAGTAAACTTAGGAATGAATCAGTACCATGTCGCAGGATGTGAAGCTTGCGATAGCACCCATGGTTGAGACATGGGGCTAGGTCCACCGCCACCGAATATGCTGCCGGAGTTGTTGAAGAAGCAGCTTCCGTCAGTGAAGGAGGTCGGTGAAGCAGCCACATTGAAATCGCCCGCCCCATTTTACTCCGGCACAAGTGTGGCGCGACCTGTGCCCCTGACCTCCAGCGCCGCTGTAGCTCCACTAGCGGACTTCTGCATCTGCGCTGCCGCCACTCCACCAATGCACTTCCGCATCAGCGCCGTCGCAGACGCAGTCCGGACTGCTGCCGGTGGGAACCCCTTCCGCGTTTGCGCCGCAGAAGCTTTCCGCTGTAGAGTCGCCTCCGTCTTGAGCAGCTCACGTGTGGCGGCGGCCACCTACTTCTCTTGCTATCGCATGGCCGCCGCCGGTGGTAGCTAGGGTTAGGGATTGGAGGGCGGATGGGCTATTTGAGGAGAGGACATGACTGCTTCAAGGGAGATTTGGGGGTGGGAGGGAGAGAATGGCACTAATCTTTGCCGCCAAAGAGAAAATCGCCTCCCGCGCCAGCGCACCTCCCGCGCGTGCCCCCCGCGCAGTGGATCTACATCACCGTCGATGAAAGGCAGTGGATTGTACAACGCGCGCGGAGGGCCGACGACTCGTGCTGGAGCACGAGCTCCTCCCGTAGCCGAACGAAACGACGACGGGGCTCTCTTCCTTCATTTAATTACCGCTACATCGGATGATTTTCTATCGATACACGTGAGTCGACGGCAGTCGTCTGTCTGTTGTACTTGCCCTAAGCATCGGTAGCATCGGCGGAGCCGCCGACCGCTGAGGAATGCCTGGGCCAATAGGAGAACATGAAAAATCTTAAGAAGGCACCAATGACGCGGCCAACCGGCCTAGCCCAACGACATGAGGAACAAAAGCCTATGCCAGCCAAGCGGGTACAGGAGAAGGCGTACACACGGTGGGTGGCGACGCGGTACAAGCAGCAGAGTCCCTGCGGTGGCTACCAATTTTTCGAGGATATGAACTCATGTTATTAGCTAATTCTGTAGCCACCGTGGCCGACAGTGGCCTTCGCGGCTACTCGCTGCTGCCAGAGTGCCGGGTGCCGGCCATCATCGCCAACCTTCGGGCTGGTGTGGGCTAGCTGATTTGTATATTTTTCTTTCATATGGGTTTTTGTTACATGAATCATCTAAACTAATATATCTATACTGTAACGATCCAGTAGAATTAAAAATATTTTTTTTATCTACTGTAGAGGTCCCATAGGTCGTATCTATAGGAGAAGATGCCTGAATGAATTTGCGACATCAAATGAAAAAGAACATTTTCTAAAGGGTTTTAACCGTTTAGAGACTATTTTTTACCAGCCAAAAAACTTACCTGTTTTACGTATTCATACCCTATCTACCTAGGTTATGATCTTTCTAATATGATTTGATCTTTAGACATTTATACTGCTAATTTATTGGACTAATGCAGTCTTATTTAGTAAAAAATAGACGATCTGCTAATCAGTCACAACAACAATAAAAGAAACATGGGCCGGGAGTGCCAGTGACTTCTCAACGGGTGGCAAGTTGAGAACGGGCTGCTACCAATGTTAAGCGAATGGGCCAGAATCAGAAACCCAATACGTTTCAACAATTTGCCGGCCAATCAGGCCATTTAGAGAGGAAAAAAAGCAGGAGAATTTATAAGAAAAGAAGTTAGCATCCTCTCAAAAACAAATACATGAAAAGTTCTCTTCCTTTTTGACAGGTTCACTGGACGTTTGCAGAATTGACCAACAATTGATCAAATTAGAAGTGTGTTTACTGTACAAAAAGTTTAATCAATATACTTATAAAATACAGCTAGAGTAATTTTGATGTTTTAGCAACTAGTAATATATTGTTGGAAATTAGAGGTAAAATTCTAATCTTGAAAATTTTCTTCTACCAAAATACGGTTTAACTTATATATATGTCATACACGGAGGAAGTCCATCCTTTCATCAATTATATAATTGTACAAAATACCTGCAGGTGCATGATCCTACGCACGATCCTATTACAAATCACAGATCGGAGTTACAACGAAGCAGCAGATCGAGGCACGCATCAATGGCCGGCGAAGATGCAGAGAGAGCCTGCTCCAAAAACTCAGCGGCAGCTCCTGCTGCTGCAGACCCTCGTCGGCGGCTGCCCGCCGCGCGGGCTGCAGGGCCCCGCGCCGGCGTCGGTGAGCATCTTCACCACGTCCCTCATGGTGGGCCGCCCCGCCGGCAGCTTGGCGGTGCAGAGCACGGCGATCCTCAGCACCCTGAGCATGTCCTCCCTCTCCCTCGCCGTCGCCGTCGCCGCCACGCGCGGGTCCAGCACGCCGCCGTCGAGGCTCTCCTCCGCCGCCGCGAGCTTGCTCGATAGCCAGAACACGATGTCCCTCCCCTCCCCGAAGCTCGGGTCGATCGGGCTCCGCCCCGTCACGAGCTCCAGCAGCACCACCCCGAAGCTGTACACGTCCGTCTTCTCCGTCACCTTCACCGAGTAGGCCAGCTCTGCGAATGTGACAAAAATCTCCAGCTGATCAGTAAGATATATAGATGCAAGTGTTCGCCGGAGATGGAATCGGAGGTCGTCGGAGCAGGGGCTCACGTACCGGGGGCGAGGTATCCGTGGGTTCCGGCGAAGCAGGTCGACTCGGTGTCGTCGGAGTCGTCGGCAACCTTGGCGACGGCGATGCCGAAGTCGGCGATCTTTGCCTCGTAGTCGTCATCGAGGAGGATGTTGGTGGACTTGATGTCGCGGTGGATGATGGCCGGCGTGCAGTCGTGGTGGAGGTACATGAGCCCCTTGGCGGCGCCGTGCGCGATCCTGCGCCGCCGGGGCCAGTCCAGCTCCGGCCGCCCTCCGCCGCCACCACCTCCGGCGGCGGCGCCGCCCTTGGCCTCCCGCCGGAGCGCCTGGTGCAGGTTCCCCCGGGGCATGTACTCGTAGACGATGAAGTGGAGCTCGCCGCGGGAGAGGCACGCGTGCAGCTTCAGGATGTTCCGGTGCCGGACTTTCCCCAGGATCGCCATCTCCGCCGCCATCACCCGCGCCGCGTTGCCCTTCCACAGCTGCTTCACCGCCACCACCCCTCCGCCGCCGCCGCGGCACCCCTTGAGCTCCAGCCTGTACACGCGCCCCGTGCCGCCGGACCCGATCAGGTTCTCCTCCCCGACGCCGCAGATCGCGTCGGCGTCGAGCTCCAGCGGGTGGAATGACTCCAGCTTCCACTCCCCCCACTCCCCCTGCTCCACGTCGCGGCGCCTCTTGAGCTCCTCCATCTTAAAGCTCCTGTAGCTGACGAGCAGGATCCCGGCGACAAGCAGCAGCGCCGCCGCCACTATGACCGGCACCAGCACGGCGGACTTCCTGCCGAGCCCGTCCCTGCGGCCGCCGTTGGCGTCGCAGGCGCCGCCGAGCTCGGACGACCTGCCTTCGACGCAGAGCCCGGGGTTCCCCGAGAACGCCTCGGCGCCGATGATCACCAGCAGCCCCGGCGGCACGTCGCCGGTGAGCCGGTTCGAGGAGAAGTCCACGGAGCTGAGCTTCAGCGCCTGGAGGCTCGTCGGGATCGGGCCGGCGAGCTGGTTGTGCGACAGGTTCAGCGAGTTCAGTGACGCCAGCAGCGACAGCGACGCCGGCACCGGCCCCGTCAGCGCGTTCCGGGACACGTCGATCTCCACCAGCCTGCCGCAGCCGCCGATCTCCGGCGGCAGCGCGCCGGTGAGCGCGTTCTCCTCGAGGTGCAGCGCCGTCAGCTCCGAGAGGCCCCCGATCTCCGGCGGGATGGCGCCGGTGAACGAGTTGTTGGAGAGGTAGAGCTTCTGGACCTGCCCGAGCTGCCCGATCTCCGGCGGTATCGCTCCGGTGAAGCCATTGTTCTGCAACCACAGCTGGTTGAGGCTCTGCGCCTGCGCGATCAGCGGCGACATGGCGCCGGTGAACCCGTTGTCGGAGACGTCGATGATCGTGGCCGCCGGCAGCCCCCACATCCCCTCCGGGAGGCTGCCGGTGAACTGGTTCTTGTTGATCCTGAAGCGCTGAAGGCTCTGGCACGCCGCGTACTCCGTCGGGAACTCGCCGGAGAAGCCGTTCTGCAAGGCGAGGAGGTACTGGAGGTTTTTGCCGTGGCAGAGGAACCTCGGGAACGGCCCGGTGAAGGCGTTCTCGGAGATGTCCACGCTGTTGAGCGGCGCAAAGCGGCCGAAGTTCGCCGGGAACTCGCCGGAGAACCGGTTCTCGTAGACGGAGAAGCTCGTGAGTGACCGGAGCTCGCCCCACTCCGGCGGGATCGGTCCGGAGAGGTTGTTGTGGTAGAGCTGGATCACGGTGAAGCCGGTGAGCATGGCGAGCGCCGGCGGGATCCCGCCGCTGAGCTGGTTCCGGGACACGTCGATCTCACGGAGGTTGGTGAGCTTCCCGAGCTCCGGCGGGAGCTCGCCGGTGAGGTTGTTCCTGTACAGCTCGATCTTCCAGAGGTTCCGGAGGTTGCCGATGGCAGCCGGGATCGCGCCGGCGAGGTTGTTCATGGACATATCCAGCGTCTCCAGCGCGGTGAGCCCGAAGATGGAGTCCGGTATCGCCCCGGCGAGGCTACTGCCGGCGAGGTAGAGGTATGTCAGGTTCTTGAGGTTGCCGATGCTCGCCGGCGTCTCGCCTTGGTCGAAGCTGTTCATGCCGACGCTGAGCGTGGTAAGGCCGGAGAGGTTGCCGACCCACGCTGGGAACCGGCCGGTGAAGCCGTTGTTCTCGACGTCGAGGGCCTGGAGCGCCGCCAGCGTGGACATGTCCGGCAGCTCTCCGGTGAGGCAGTTGTAGGAGAGGTTCAGGAACCGGAGCTGGGTGCACTGGCCGAGCTCGGGCGGCACGGGGCCGGACAGCGAGTTGGAGTCGAGCTCCAGCCGGGTCAGGCCGTGCAGGGCGGCGACGGCCGGCGATATCCCGCCGGAGAGGTTCATGTTGGAGAGGGAGACCTCGGTGACCGTGCCGGAGGCGCCGACGTCGCACCGGACGCCGAAGAAGCGGCACGGCGAGGTGGTGTTCGTCCATGATGAGAGGTGGTTCAGAGGGTCGTTGAGGCCGGCCTTGAATTGGAGGAGGGCTCGTGTTTCCGGGTCGATTTGGGAGCTGGAGCTCAGGAGGAGGGAGAGGAGGGTGATGAGAGGGAGGTAGACGAGGATGTGCTGTCTCATTGCAAGGAGATGGTGCTGGCAGATTCTCTGAAGATGTTGATTACATGGGTTTTTGGTGATGACCTGGATGTCTCTGATTCAGAAGGCCTGAAAAGGGGAAAAAACAGAAGAGATGAAACTAGTTAAACATTTTTTCAAACCACATACTTCAGCTATATGTTTAACTGTACTTTTCTCAGCATCTGCAAACTTGATGTAGATGATCAGTGTTTGAATTGATATGCACTTGTCCATTTCTTTTCTTTTTTTCAGGACTCACTAGTCTGCTCTGTTTGAACTCTGACACCCTTCAGCAGTTCAGTACAGGGCTTTAATTAGGCCTACACAAAGGAATTTGAAACACGAATATTTAGAATATTTATTCAGTTCTTTGCTGATGGAAAAACTGCATTCTTACAAGATCATAGGAAAAGGCTAATGTCGTTTTCAGAAACTGTGTTTAATTGGTATGCGATTTGGACACCCCCAAAGTTGCTTTCCTCCGTTACCATGTTCAGAGACCATGACCTACCAGCTACCACCTTCCACTCCTACTCTGTTCTGTTTCCCTCACTTCAGCAACACCAGAAAATATGCACTAGATTGCATCAATGGCACTGCCACACCAACCATATTCACCTCCACTGAGTTAATTGCGAAATCGAGGCCGAAAAGCTGGAGCACTCACCAGATGTATAATGGGATCATATGATGAAATGCACACACGGGGATAAAAAGATGGTCAAGGCCATTTCAGTGGGAATATACTATTCCACTTACTATTTTAGTGAGCCATCGGTGTCTAACATGACAAATGGCTCAAAACCATAGTTTTTTCTTGAACACGCAGGAGAGTTGCATATCATTATATTAAGAAGAATACCCAAAACCATAGTGCTTGGCGGGATAACAATTGCAACCTATAAACGACACGTTACTGAGGGACCTGTATAAAGACTAAAGAGAAACTTATTGGTGGCAGGATTTGATCCAATTTTGGTATCAGATCTTGGAGGCATATAGCAGCAGAGAAAAAGAAGAATTTAACCTAACTTGTTTTGCCCCATGACCAGATTGTAAAAGGGGAATTATCTTTGCTTTTGGTCTTACTAAAGAAATGCATTTCGGTTCTAACCCCACTGACTAATTCTTCAGAGTATATGTACTGCATGATAACCGCATGAAACGTGACAACTAATCTACCACTTTGGTTTACAAATATGCTGCATGCTGGAATTCTTTTTCAAGGAATACAATATTGGATTCTATCAGTAGATTCTTACTTATCATGTGAAGTAAACACAATATCGTAGATGTTCTTAGCAGGCTAAATCAAGAAAGAAATGGTAATCCTCCTTTTCATTAATAATAAGAAGTATATGTATTCACTTTTCATGGCTATTTTGTACACGTGCTAACTCAGATGTGCTCAGCAAGTGTTGATAATTTGGGAAGAAGAGTTTGCACCCCCAACCCATCATCTTTACTTCTGCTCTCAACCATTATTAAAAAAATAATGCATATAACAGCTTTTTGACGTGGCTATTATGTTAGGAAACATATTCCATCATAATCCCAACAACAGGTGCGTATATATATCGCCCAACCAAGAGTAACATCTTGGACTTTTAGAACCAGCTACACGTGCAGCCAAACACATGGACTAAACTTTAGTCCTTGAAACCAAACACCCCCCCAAATCATCTAGAGTCATCGAATCAGTTTGTATCATGCAGCCAGACAGCGCCGCACAGGGCTCATCCCTGTTTAGGCATTTCTGTTCGTGACAGGACTAAAAAAAAGCGCATATTGCATTCAGATTCAGAAACTTTAGTCATGATATTCATTCAGTGCCCCCCTATATTGGTTCTGTGAGATCATTTCAGTCAGGTCCAAGTTCACTAGGAAAAAGAAAAGAAAGAAACTAAAGTTATTGGCAAAAAATTAAAACAAAAACATTTCGGACATGCTGACAGAGGAAATATTCTTTGTGTAGAACCACTGGAATGTAGGTGCACAAATCGCACCTAGTTACTGTTGGTCCATCTTCTACAAGGTACTCTAGCGTATGAAAAACCAAAATCATAGCAATTATGGAAGCTTCAACTAGATAGATAGAGCTCTGCCAGAAAAAAAAAAACAAGTAGAGGTGAAACAGAGTCGAGATGGAGACCCAGCAGAATTCGAAGATTCTACTATACTACACTAGATGCGACAAAGAGGGAGCTACGAAGCACATCTGCGTAGGTATCCCTCGAAAGAAGTAAGTAAAGTACTAGCACTCGTATTAACCATGAACAGAGCCTAGTGCCAACAGCAATCATGCAACACAGAGACACGGCGATCACGATTCCAGAGCCAAGATGAGATGAGATGACAAGAGCACAAGTCCAGTTAGTACCTGTCTGCCGCCCTGTTCTTGCTGATGAGCCCGCTGTCCTCGATCTCCTGACTCTGCCTTTCTTCTCAGCTCTCACCAAGGGATGAACAAGTACGTACGTACAGAGCACAGGGGAGAGAAAGTCCAGAGGTGCTGCAAAGGAAGCAGGAGGCAATCCAGGAACTGAACAAATGGGATGGAGAGAGAGAGGAGGAGGAGGGGAGGCGCTTAATTAGCTTGGAGATCGAGTAGTAAGCTAGCTGCTTAGCTCATCATCCACTGGGATGATCGAGTTGGTTACGACTTTTAGGCGGCTCTCGTGCGTGCGTGGGGGGCTTCTGATACAACATAGCTAGCTAGCTAGTCACGAGGCCGCAGCAAAGCATCACACGGCGGCGCCAATGGAGAGGAGAGGAGGGATATAGCTAGCAGAGCAGGCAAGAGGCCGTATCAAATTGGAGGCGGCCGGTGACGCCGTGGCTTCCCCTCCCCTCCCCCATTCGGCTAGCTGCTGGTGGATTTTCTGTGGCATGTATAAACGTCAGAGCCAGAAAAGCACACCAATCGCTCACTATAGGATATGTCGATTTTTAATCAAGTACATACCGAGTGTAAACGGGATCCGTATTGCAATTTCTCTAGTTGTTAGTAGTGTGCAGAGAATCCAACCCGAATTTCTCTAGTTGTTAGTATGTAGTAGTACTGTGCCGACGGTGTGGAGGAGATCGAGAGCTTTGTTGGTCCCGTGACGCCGGGAATTATACAGAGTAAGTTGACGTAGCTGCTGCCTTTACTGGCACGTATAGGCGTGTAATACAACGGGATCGAGGACTCCTTTTTAGCACCTCGTCACGTAAAAGGTTGGGTTACCCTTGCTCAAGTGGACCGGGCCAAAGGATATATAGATTTTGAGGTGAAAACAAAAAATATTACGATTTATAGCGAGTTGTTTGTGTTGACTTTATTAATCTCGATATTTATTTGCTAGTTTTTTATAGTCGCTTAAACGGATATAATTTGCATATGCATATTCATAAGAGTAAGTATGTATTAGCACGTGTGAATTACGTCTTTATTGTCCTTTTGCAAAAGAAAAGAAAAGAAAAGAAAAAAACTACCGGCCGGGAAGCTACTTGTTCCTTATAACAAAGGCTTAAAAATCCTTGTGGAGGACAATAGCTCGTTCAAAGGCTTGCACAATTCCTCTTTTGGACACGAGAATTTTTTTTTTCGCGACCGTGCCTGAGCACGTTTTTTCATTAAGAGGGAATTGGACACGAAGCTACTGTCTCCACGAAATATCTTTTAGTTATGGTTGGCTACTGGGAATTAATGCCTAACAAGTTTATTAGTACGTAACAAGAAGGGGCCGGGGTGGTGATGAGGTGACCTTGAGCCACGGGCAGTACGTGCGACGTGGCTTGTTACTACGAATGTGTGGCAGCACACGCCCGTCGACTCGCCGGCCGGTCGGTGGAAAAGAGGCCCGGAAATGAGGTCACCGGTGACGCAAGCACGCGTATATATACATCACGAGTCACATGACTACACACACGTACTATACTGTCATGGTTTCTACTGCTAGATAGATTTGCTAGTACGTAGCTCGATCGTGCTCTCTCCTCGTAAGTACGAGAACTTTTTTCCCCTTGATGTGTGTGATCTTTGCTTTGCATCTCGTGTACATATATACGTATTCAGCTGCGCGTCGCAGTCTCTATAGCTAGCACGTTGCGGTAGGTACTAGCTGCGCCCAACATATAAATACATGATAATGGAGCAACTATAACAAAAACACTGTCCGATTTTGAAAGCAAAACGCGCCATGCAAATGGAAGAGCAATTTGGTACCAATTCATGCGAGCAATTTTCAGATATATAGATCGATACGTCTGTGCCGCCAAAGCAAAACACGATGGATTGTAGTAAGATCCGTTTCTTTTTAGTCATTGAGTCGACCTAAAATTTAGCAAAATGAACTACAATGGTATACATGATTAATTAATTTAAAGAAGAAAAATAAACTAATAAGAAGTCAACGAAATTAATTTGCCAATTCATGTTAAGTACCCACTTGGTTCCTTAACTGTCGCCCTTATATGTGTAAGCGTCTTCCGTGTTGAATTGAAGCGAGTTGTACACACAATTAATCAATTATATTTTTCTAAATTTATTTTAGTATTTAACTGATGCTATTATTTTAGTAGTAGACGATATGTTTGTAGATAGCATATATGGGAACTATATAGCTTCATAAATTTCAACATTTGCCGAGCTAGTCTCTCAAAGATACTCATGGTGTAGGGTTTACGACGTGTATATTCATAGAGAGTGTGCATACGAATGAATATCTACGTTTATATTGGTGGTTTGAAAAAAAAATCAAAAACATTTAACTAATCATTACAGTCGATCGATTCGCCCTTAATTAATTTAGAAAGCTTCAGGACATGATGATTGATATATACGCGTGATTTGGCTGGGCGCGATCCATAATCATCTCCGCATCCGTGCACCACGCATATATATATAATTAATAATATAATGAAAATACAAGCCCGTGACGGCAGAGGGTGCATTTGTTTGGTAATATAATGGGCGCTTTGTGTAGCACCCTGAGTCAAAGGAGACGATGATCTAGGCGTGCTGATGAACCGATGGTTTGCTTTTTCTCCCCATGGAGGAGGATGTTTAGTTTATGGATCGACTTTGGGTACTTTGTTAAAACCTTATATTATGGTGTTTGTGTGTATTGTTGGTCCTACTGCGTGCAATAATGTGTGAACCGGTTCTCTCTTGTTAAGAAAATGAAGCCGGGACCCTTTCCAACATCTCAAAATGGAAGTTATATAATAGATTATTCATATTCAAGTGCCTTAAAATAATATAAAATTAACTTTGTAGAGATTAGTGATACTGTATATTATAAGACAGGTTGATGGCCGGTCAAAGTATATATATCTCTAAACATTTTTTTTCAAGATACGATGGGGCTATGTATACATATGTAGTAGCATGCATGCGTCTAGCCCTCTGTTCCATTGTAGCCAACCTTTGGCCTGTCAGCCGTGTGTTGTCCCGTGACGCCAAATGGGCTAGCCAAAGATCCATCAACAGATGATTGCTGTTAGAAGGTGACACACTCCACTACACATGATCGACGATATATTGAAGCGCTCAGCCGGGTCGGCAAATGGATATCCTGTGTTACAATATGGCATGCAATTAATGCTAAACAAACGAGATGGTGACGTCTTAAACTAGGCGAGGTCGGCAAGCAAACCAGCTAGAGAACAAACAAACAAATCATATATACTACTGTATCTTTGATATGTGCCAAAGCATCCAATATAATCTTCATGATGAGTGCCCTCGACGTACGTGGAAGTATACGATCACTTAGCAGATAAACCAACCGGCCAGTTGGATCATTTTGTACACATTTCTTGTGTTTTTTGTCTCATACTTTTACGTGAGCAATTTTGGATGAGCAAGGGATCACGACATGATTAGAGGATCATATCGCAAGGCGATGTCGATGACTCACGTGAACATGATTCGAATCCGTTGCTACGCAGATCGATGGCGCGCTAGATCGGCAGATGCCATTTGGGTAGGCATTATTATTTTTAAGTGATGAGTGCTTTGGAGGTTCACTGCTGATTTGGACAGCTTAATTAGGGAGGGTATATGATTACCACGGGTGCTAGAGAGGAGAGGATCTGAAGTGAATGAATCCTTAGACGTGATGGGTTTGTAAGCGCATGTATCGCTGACATCTTATCTACCATGCACCTACTACCAGTCCTGGGTGTGTATCTACAATGGTCAGCCATGTAGACCTTAGATCCTAGATGAAGATCGAGTGCTACTGTATTTATTTTTTATTCTTATGATTTTTTCACAAAAAATATATGTTCATTGATGAAGAGTGACCTTGAAAGCATAGGCCCCGTTTGGCAGAGCTCCCGGAGCTGATTCTCTGGTGAATCCAGGAAGAGCTCTCTGCCAAACAGTTTTTTAGAGAGAAACGATTCTCTGCTGATTCTGTGAAGTGATTTTCTAAAATGAACTAAGAGGCTGGGAGCTGAAAAAAGTAGCTTCTCCTGATATTCTGTGAAGTGATTCTCCATCCTGATTTTGAGAGTTTACGCTAGAGAATCAAAGAGAATCATTTTTAGCCATGAAATCCGTAGAATCACTTCTCTCAGAGAATAGATAGATAGATAGATAGATATCCAGAACATATATAGTACTGTGCGGGCTCAGTTGTTTAGAGATGTTCATAAAGGCAAGATGTCGAGATGTGCATGAGTGCATTCGTAGGGGATGAATAATGCTATGCCAAAATTTGTTGGGATAAATTTATTGAGATCATGGATTAATCTTTTTTTTCTCTTGATATTCTGTATGTTTTGCTGGGAATGTAGTATGTACGTGCCACCTGAAAATTCTTGAACTTGTGAGAACCTTTGTGTTTGATCAATGTGAGGTAAATAAAATTTGATGTGGAATGGTAAATGGATCACTTGCTCCAAAATTATGTCCGTGCTCAACTGTGACCACTAAAACGTAGTGGCCGGCGCATAACATGTAGTGCAGCGCGGTTAAAATTTAGTGGTTATAAGCATTGTGCCCAATTTTTCATCCCCAATGGGCAGTGATGGATTCCCGGTCAAATTAGAAGTATTGAGTAGGTGCCAACCATATATGGTTTATTGAAGTCTTTCCATGAAGCTTTTTGGAAGTGTGTCTTCATGGTCCAGGGCATGATCTGTCCTTAGTGGCAATAAAATAAGCTCATGATTGAACTGCATGTACAGGTCGAGCTAGAGTGCTAGGCTCTAATCACATCGATGTATCTGTACACTGTGGCGTGATTGAACACATACTGATGACTGAATCTATAAATTAATGAAAAGATTTGAAGAATGGGTTTGCTGATTTTTAGCCAGATTTCTCAGCCTTCTGTTCACTAAGTTTCTGGTTGTATTCAGACAATATAACTGAAGTCTTACATTACATTTTAAAAAAGTGAGTTGATACTGGAAATTCCAGAATAAATCCACCTATATATCACACAGCTAGCCAGATTAAACGCAGCTGTCAAACCAGTTGGAAGGAATAGGCGCCACTGACCGACGACACGGGTACTAGGCACCGGTGCACGACCTCATTAAATTATATGCAGATCAGGTAACCACTATTTTACCATAGTATCTTAACTGAGCACATCACTGTCAGAACAAGCATAGAACGTTCGTTGTATTGACATGACAAATTAGTCCAAAAAGCCGTGTTGTCTCGTCACAATTTTTTTTTCTATTAATGTCTTGTCCGGAAATATTTTTCACAGGCAAATAGCATACTGAAATTCGCAGCCTGTCACGACAGATCTATTGTATAGAAAGATGGAAGGTAGCGTGCCACAACGCAGTTTGTTTGATGAAAATTTAGAATGGGTTAGCGTTTTCTAGATAGTCCCCTCAGGAACTTGAACTAAAACTTTACTAAATTTCATCTGTGTTGTTACGAGACGCACAACACACCCCATTTTTTTTAAAATAATATATAATCGAAAAGGCGAATTAATCACAACCAGGCATAGATATTGTGAGCAGACTTGGTGCCACCTGGTTGTTTATGAGTACAGGAGGAGGCTACATCTCAGAGCCTCATGCATAACGGAGGTACCACACAGGTGTAACATTTGCAGTTGAGGATACAAACTTTGGGAATTGCCACTTGAGGTCACGTCCCTGTCAAGGAACCCTTTAATTGGTTAATTTTCGTGTGGTCAGGCCTACCCAATTATATATGCCCTCTATTATCCCCTCTGATGAAAGGTGAGGATAGAAAGAATGCATTTTGGGCCAAACGCATGAATGAAGGGCGCACACTCACGAAATCCAAATGGACCACCATCAGTGAGATCACCACTCACAAAAGAACAGTACATGTCAATCACAGCACAAGTTTCTTGGCAAGAGTCACTACCAGAATCCTTCACATCCGCCCGCCTCCTCCGCCTCGGCCATTTTTGGACCCGGTGCTGATGGGGCTTCAGCACCGGGTCCAACGGCTAGGAGCGGGGGCGGCGCACGGGGGCGGCGGGGGCAGCACATTAGCACCGGGTCGTGGCAAGACCCGGTGCTAATGCGCCCCCTTTAGCACCGGGTGCAGCCAGCAACCGGGGCTAATGTGCCGAGGCCATTTCGCACCGGTTGCTGGCTGCACCCGGTGCTAAAGGGGGCACATTAGCACCGGGTCTTGCCACGACCCGGTGCTAATGTCTCCCTCGGCCGAGCCAGCTGAACACTTAGGCGCTGTGTTCATGCTGCTCGGCCGTCACCGGGCGCACACGAGCCACGTCAGATGTGTATAAGAGACAGGCCTACCGTTGCCACAGTGTACGCTCCGTCGCCCAGAGACGTGGTTGGCAAGGGTTAGGAGACCCTTTGCTTGCCTTGCCAGACTGGCAACGCCGTTTGACCAGGGCTCGCCCCCTGGTCATTGGTGGTTTCTTGTTGGTGGGGTCCCCTAGACCCGCTCGAGGGCGTTTCGGC
>OAMR01000205.1:71033-82270 GCA_900205405.1 Echinochloa crus-galli
TGTAATTTGTAATTGCTACTCACAAAAATGTGGCCACAGAAAATCGATTGAAGAATAAATAGATGGTCTAGTGGATGATGACATGGCTTATAGTGGATAGTGGTACGGCGCATAGTGGATGATGACGTGGAATGGTTGTACGTTGAGAGAAATTCAACAATGACTTGATAGTGGGTACCAATTATATAGGTTATATAACTGCTAGCTAGGAATGCGAAGTATCAGCAAGTCTCCGACCACAAGAGCACTGGTAGGGCCAACATCTAGTCAAACACCATCGACTCCGTCAAATGAGAAGTGCACATTTATATTTTTTTAAGGGGATCTCTGAGCAAAGGAAACATAAGTACAATTTGAAATAACTCAACATGATGGAGCAAGCTATGGAGAGTGCTTTCCAAGAAAGTGTGCAACGGAGATACGGGCTGAATAGAGTTGGTGATGGTCGATTAATAAGGAAAAGACAAATTTGGAAAATTAGATGAATTCAAGAAGATTTGTACTACTTGATCGCTAGGTTTCTATTGTGCCCAGAAAGAAAATGGGCCAAGAAAATCGCCAACTTAATTTGTTCTAAAAAAAATCTAAAATTCACGAAACTGCAAATAGGTTGCTTTAATATTCATCAAGATGTATATAGTTACTGCAGATAGTATTCCAATTAACCCGCTAGCAAATAGTCATTGCAAACTGTTTGAAACAAGAGTAAAATGCATGCCGAGTCACTAAACTTGCACCAAATTCTCGCTCAAATCACTTAACTTGCAAATAGTACACAATACATCATCAAACTTGTATCCTTATTCATCATAGGTCCTTTTTTCTCATATTTGACAAATCTTACCAGTTGGGGTCATCAAACTTGTATCCTTGTTCACCGGAAGTCTTTTTTGCATGTCTAGTTTATTCTCTGCGGGGCAGGCCCTTTAGCACCGGGTCGTGGCTGCACCCGGTGCTAAATGCACCGGATCTATATAGCCTCGCGCCGCCCCCCGCCCCGCAGCACTTCGTCTTCCCCCAAACCGCCGGCCCTCCTCCTCGCCTCGCCCCCGCCGCCGTCGTGAGGCGCTGGCCGACAGAGCCCTCCGTCAAGGTACGGTAGCATGCCCACCTCACCTGATTCGGCTTGATGCGAGGGTAATTTGGGATCTGTTGCTGTGGGCGATCGATCCTTCCCCGTGGATTGGTGCTTGTTTGCAGGCCGATGCGTTCGATCTTGTTGGATTACCCATGATCCAGAACACCCTGGCCGGATTCAACACGTCCCTCGTCTGCTACGGTCAGCGGGCCAGGTACTTTGCTAAATGCTAATCCAAAGGAGTCGGTTTCCTGTTCTCTGCTTCTCTATTCCTGTTTTCTGATGCAAATATGTACGTGTTGTTGAATGCTTCTAGTGTGGCACTCGCATGGGGAGCGGAGGCAGCTGGGAGTGGATCGAGGCACACACTTTTCTTTTCTTCTTTTGTTGAACTGGCGGAGGCTTCTCTTTTTCTAATCTCTCTGTAATCTAAATTTCTATGTTGAATCTACGTTGAATCTTGAATGTTGTAATTGTTGGATCTTAAATGTTGTGATGTAAATTAAGATATTTCTACTCTTAATTTCTTTCTTTCTCCTCTTATTTATCTACTCTCACCTTCTTCTTTTTTCTGTTCTTGAAGAATAAGAACAAAAATTTTGTTCTTGTTCTTGAAGGACGGAGAGAAGACGACGGTGAGCTAGAAAAGAGAGGAGAGGGAAAGAGACGAGAGTAGAAAAAATATTTATTTTTTTGCGCGTAAAAATTTTTAGCACCGGGTTGTGTCTGGACCCGGTGCTAAAGGCCCTGCTACCGGCGCTGCGGGGCAGGCCCTTTAGCACCGGGTCGTGGCTGCACCCGGTGCTAAAGGGCCCCTTTAGCACCGGTTATTCAACCCGGTGCTAAAGGGGTACCCCTTTAGCCTCGGATTAGTTGCACCGGGTGGGAAACCCGGTGCTAAAGGGCTTTCCCGGTTCCACAGAGCCTGCACCTCTCCAACAAGCCACAGGCGGGACCGGTTCCACAGAGCATGCACCTCTCCAAGATGCGGCCCTTATTAGCCCTCCACAGCAATATCAAAGCAGTCACGCTTCCACACAGGCCGCCGAAGCGGTCCGTTACACCGTGGATGAAATAACTCAACGGACCGCGTGCGAGCTTGTCGTCAGGCAGAAGAACTTAGCTGTGGTGGTACGTATGCGACCTTAGTTCATACTGCATACATTTCACCGTAAATACCATTCATTTACTAACTTTCTTTGTGACTACTAACTTATCAGGTCGCATACGGTATGACCAAACGTGTGGAAGAAGGGCAAAAATGGCACTGCAATGACATTCCACATGGTTACGTACCTGTTGAGGTGGAGCAAGTCGTCACCAGCTGGGAAGACTTGGAACTTGACATCCCCGGAGGTGACGGAGAAACAAAACTCGGTCAGTGTTCTCACTGCATCATTCTATGGAGCAAGGCAGACATCGTTATACCCGATACACCTGCGGCTACCAACAAGCCCCCGTCACCTCCAAGAGATCCACATCATGACGATTCTCCGGGAGCTCCTGATGCAAGCCCGTCTCCTCCGCCAAAGAGGTCTCCGTCTCCTCCGCCGAAGAGGGGACGCCGCACTAAAGCCTCTGCCCCCACTCCACCAGCGAAGAAGGCGCGAAAAACTAGAGAGAAGCCCGCACCAGAGAAAAGAGCGGGCGAGAAGACTCTAGAGGAGCTCGAAGCCTCGGTAAAAGCAGACACAAAGAGGCAAATGGCCGAGTGGAGGAGAAAACCTGAGCCGGAGCCGAAGCTTGATCCCACCATCGTGAAGTCATTCCTCGGTAATTTGAGCAAGGGTCAACAGAAGGAAGTAATAGTAACAGACTATGACCGCTCATTACTGAAATCTCGCCGGAAACGGAAGGCTGCGGATAAGGAGGCGGGCCCATCCAAAAAGGTTCCTCAGCTCGGCCAGCAACCTCAGCGTCCCTTGGGTCCATTGCCATCTCTGGACGAGCTTAACATTCAACGAGTAATGGCCGAGACTGGACTAACCAGAGCGCAAGTCCTGGGGGAAGAAGAGGTGCCTGTAAACACAACGCTGAAGTGGCCGTTTAAGCTTGGCGAGCCTATGGTCCCTCCTGAAATGGAGAGCAACCTACAGACGAAGATGCGCCGATTCCATGACTGGTATTTGGAAGAATCAAGAAGGAATAAACGGCGCATGATAAAAGTAGGCGTGAAGGACCAAGACTTCTACAATGGTGACGCGGATTTTGTCTGGCTCAGGTTTAATGATATATATGAGCTGTACCACCGCGACGCCATGGACGTGGATTTGATCACATGTTGGACACTGTAAGTACTTTGTTGTTGCTTATAATTCACAGTTTGAAAACATTAATTCCAATCTATGCTGACGCGGGCTTTATTTATTGCTTAACATATGCAGAATGGAGATTCAAAAATGTCGCAGATCCGGGATATATGACGTTGGTTTCGTGGATCCTCGAAGGATAAGTGAAGAAATGATATTGATGAATCCTGAGGAAACATATGGAAACCTATACAAATATATTAAGAAACAAAATTACTGCGACTCCATACTAATCCCGTACAACATCGAGTGAGTACATACACAGGCTTCTTCTTCTTATACTGTCTGTGTACTATTTCATTTCTGATTATAATGTATACATGTGCACAGATTCCACTGGTTCTTAATAATATTGTGTCCTGACCGGGGTGTCGTGAACGTCTTTGATTCGTTGCACACTCCAAAAGAAAAACTACAGAACATCATGGACATGATGACAAGGTGATGTATATTTTCCCCTACTTAATTCACCCCTTACACTCGCAATGACTTAACTCAATTTTTTTGTTCGCAGGGCCTGGATTCAATTCCGTCAAGAACACCCGGGAATTCAACATGAAACACTAAAATGGAACATTGGCTTTCCGGTAAGCAAGTAATTTGTACATGTAGGCCTCGGCTAATATATTATATGAATTTTACTTAATTTCTTTTGGTCGACAGTGTGCCAAACAGGGGCCGGGAAATAATTTATGTGCATACTATGTTTGCGATTTCATGTGGAATTGGGGACATAAAAAGCTTACACAACACGATATTATGGTACGTAATAATAAACAACATTTCCATTATTATTAAGTGCACAATTATTGTCTCCAACTCGGCGGATTAAATATCTTTCAATTATTTGTAAATTATAGATGTTCAGGCTGAAGGAAGAGTCCCTGGAGCTAGAAAGAATTGACGCAATTGCAGAACAGCTCGTCGGATGGATCTGGGACGAGGTCGTCAATCCCCGAGGAGAATTCTACTCGCCAGTACTGGAGGACGTGCCGGACAGTGCAACAAGATAGTCGTCAATCTTAATTAAGTAGAAAATACAGTTTAAATATATATAACTCGAGTTGACATGCATGAATATCTACTTTTGTAATATATATGTCTTCTATTTTGATGAAATGTCAGCTAGTATGAATATAGAGTCGGCCGAATACGCATTAGAATACATGTATTAGAATATATACGTATATAGACGTGCACGCATGGCTACTGAAAAAAGCAAAAAAAAAAGAAATCCGGGGTCTTTAGCACCGGTTTCAGGCAGCAACCGGTGCTAAAGGCAGGCCCTTTAGCACCGGTTATTCGACCCGGTGCTAAAGGGGTACCCCTTTAGCCTCGGATTAGTTGCACCGGGTGGGAAACCCGGTGCTAAAGGGCTTTCCCACCCGGTGCAGATGTCGATCATTCTGGCAGTGAGTCAAGAGGGGGCGACCAAATAGTAGCACAAATATTGTTGGAATTCGTGTCCAGAGATTTTATAAATTATTTCGCATCTCTTCGTACATATTGTTCAAAGAAAAAAAGATGTTTTGATTCTTTCATGACACACACAATATGCTGCTTAGGGCGATCCAGATTATTCCAGTGTTTTGATCTGGTTTATTGCCCATTCCCTGCACTAGCAAATTAACAAGCATTTGTACCTATCAGGGAATAAATTGTAAATATGCGTCTCACTGGGAGAGGCGTACGTGGTGGTGGATGAGGAGGCATGACAGGTGACTTGACCAAAATTTAGTCAGGTGGGGTTTGTGCGCATTTTACAAATATATACAAGCGAGACCTTGGGCTTTTTTGCGCGGTAACTTTGTAAAGTCACTTCATGAAATAAATCCCACTGGGTAAAAAAGTATGATTTGTTGGTTATAGAATTGTACAGAATATTTGTGCGCATGCATAAAGCCCCACGGATTGGATTTTGTTCTTCTAGTGCTGTTACCACGCTTGCACGAAAAAGCAGTAGGAAAGGTATCAGACGGAATAGCATGCAAAAGCAGCAAAAGGAAAACGAGAAAAAAAAAGGATCGTGTACCGTTACAAACAATTTCCCCTGCTTTGGGCCAATAGATGGGCTGCATTCTTAAAGAAAGTGTACAAACAAATGGGCCTTGAGAGTGTTGAATATAGGAATCTTGGAGACGGCTCACATGGGCTGGAATGCATTGGTACTGTATATAAGAAACTATGAATCGATTTTTTTTCCTAAACTTTTGTATTGTGGAGCCCTACAGTTTTTATATAAATTTCCCGACCAAAACAGCTCTCTTATTGGGCGTTTTATAAAAAGTCCTAAGAGTTTCATATGAGCACATGTTGAGATAAATTAATATCATAAGAGCATTACAAGAGACTAGCAATAATCCTAGATAAATTTAAAGATTAAGAGGCTAGCTAAAAAAAACTTCAAGCAGGGTAAACCAACAAACTCTCTAAAACTGGACTCTCTATATTTAAATCTGGCTAGCGCTCCTGGTCAGGCAAAGATAGCTAGCGAAGAGGAGGAGATAGCTAGCGTGAAAAGTTAGCCATCCAATTGGCTAGTATGTGAGATGCGATTTTTTTCTCTCTTTTCTCTCTTTTTAGCTGGCCAATGGATATACAAGAGCTCTAGGATATGGCTCTAACTGATCTACAACTTTGTAATTCACCCCTTTTTTTTGTTTGGAGAGCTTTGTGTTGATTATTTTGGCACCAACATCAAAGAAGGTGAACTAAAAATTTGTATATCTAGTCGAGGTCTCCTTGCTATATATTTTTCTCTGTCCAAGAACAAATTAAAATGTTATGTTTTTTTTTGAAGATGTGCTGCAGCTGCTGCACACCAGAGGATAAATCTCCCACCTAGAGCGAAAAATCAATATAAATGGCCATTTGAATGGGAGATTCATACGGATCGCCCACTGAGGGCATGATGTGTCATCTCTCGTCTTGGTGCCCTACTAGTGGGCTATTTATACAAATCGTCCACTCTGGTAGCAATATAAAGGTATATTTGCTAATTTTTTAGTGCACCTTATATCTTTGGAATGACCCATCCTGCCTTGTGCTGCCCACTGTGATCAGCGATAGTGTGCAGTGGTAGGACATCCCGGTCGTTGGTGCACGGTGGACTTTACATGATTTTACCGGAGCAGATTTCTCGATTGCTCCGTCTTGACCAACACTTGTGATATATTTATCCAGTATACTCCGTATATTCCATTCTGGTTCGCATTCACACCGCACAAACTTACATAAGAGTCCACGTAAAACAAACAGAATTTTCTTTTCTTAATCTAGACAGAATATTCGTCGTGGCCACTGGCTGCTACAACAGGAGTTATACATATAGTAAGGATGCTGAATTAAGCAAACCAACGATCAACTTCCACAACACTGGACCACTGGAGCTCGATCAGAAGGAATCCAACACGCGCAGTGAAGACGAGCCGCCCCAAACGACGAACTCTCAGCTCTCGATATCTCCAAATCTTGGGAGATTGTTACAGTCTCTACTTGAGAAGCTGCTTTCTGAAAATAATTGAAGTGAAGAAGTAATATCTCTATCTAATATTAAAGTAAGGATTGATTCAGCGATACGTTATAATTGAAGTAAAGAAATACATATATCCATCAAATTCGTAGGTCTGTCGAATATATGTCACGACCGGCCCTACAGTGCATTTAACCGGGGCAACCGCTCAGGCCCCCAAAATTTTGGGGCCCCATCTCGTATGTAGTTTAGTATATATAGAATAGTAATTAGCACACATAAAACATTTATCTAGACAAGAAAAGGCAAAAACACAACAATATATATGACTTGATATCAAGAGTAATCTATTCAACATTTTAGACATGTTAGCCTAAGTGAAATTGTTTTTTTCTTTTCTTGTCTGTTTTCTGAATTCAATATTAGCACTAATTCTTTAAAAATAGAACAAAAGAGTTTGGAAGCATTCTTCACATAATTGATTTATTGTAGTAAAACATATTTTCCTAAGAAATAATTATTTGTTGGGGCCTCCAAATTTTCTCGCACTGGGCCCTCAGAATCTCAGGGCCGGCCCTCTCTACTGCGTTGTTCTAGGCCTATAAGAGGAAGCAAACAAGCACTAGAACGGACTGCTGGTAGCCAATCTGAAAGCACAACTCATCAGTTGATGAATACTATAAACCTAAAAACAAATATGACTTTAGAAGATCCACTTTACATAAGTGAGAGGCACATGCCTCAAATGCTGTTAACATTTACATGGAACTTCACTGAACATGTTTACATATATGGCACAAGCTAAATTAGTCGATACATGGATAATAAAGCAAGCGGTAAAGTTTTAATTATTGTCAAAAACAGGCTAAGTGATGTGCAGTTTAGGTTGGGAATTAGAACTTGTGCCAGTCAGATATTGGGGCCTGTACCATCATAAGATGCCCAGGCTATGTAGTAGTTTTCAAAACAAAACTGTAATCAACAAAACAAAATCAACAGGGAAATAATATTATCCCATACTTTGATCGTGGTCCTAATGAAGAACCTTAGAAGTTGAAATTATGTATATACAGAATATTTCGAGGGGACTGGCAGGCTTTATGGTTAAATGAGCCAAGCCCTGGTCCTGTATACACAACTGAATTAATTAACTTTATGATTTTTATAAACTATCTACAGTGTTTCTTATGCATCCCAGTTGCATAATACATAAATATTTTTTATCAGCACTTTGCAGCTTTGTGAAAAAATGGGATTAAAAACAGGCATGGATGCACAAGCGTAAAGACAGTAGTGTGTACAATTAAGTGAGCCAACAAAATATATAATGCTAACTAGAGTAACAACATCGAAACTGCATGCTATAGCCAACGAAACCCATGTAAGAACTTTTGCAGATAAATACATTGATCATATATAACTGGGTTAGACCATTTAATATATATGTTGCAAAGCCGTGCAAGACAGCACCGAAAAAATACAGTTTAATTCTTCTAAAGAATAGCTTCACAGTTGGCACCGTGAATTAGTAAAGTGTTCTATTATTCTTTTATTCTTGAGTGAAATGATTAATATTTGAAAAAACTAAAACAAGATGTTTTCCAGATTTCTCAACAAGAATCGAAATAGTACGGTTGTAGAGCACTTGGTTTCATATCTGGTGTTGCTTAAGAACCCTCTGAAAGCTAGGGAAATTCTTACTAATGCGCAGTCAGCATACGCCATGCATTAACACAAAACTAGACATAAAAAGACTAATGCATTGCGAAAACAGGTATCATCATATCACTAACAAACCACGATCATGCATGCTGTAATGGATGCTTAATCATGGTCATACACATGATTCAACAAATCGATAGTGCGAAGGAAAGATCTAGGTAAAATTTCTTGTTTTGGTACAACATCTCAAGCTTTGCAAATACTATTATATCTGAAACTGATATGACCACATAAAATCGTAATTAGCAACCAGAAGTGTGGGAGGATATTTCAGGCCAGACCCAGCAATCTATAAAATATTTTGGGCAGCAAAAACATAGACACATGGGTCCAACATTAGGACATATGAAAAATGAAAGAACAATTAAACCTTAACCATCATAAATGTGTTCTAATACATGGATCCTGATGTGCTTCTTAGACATGGATCTGCATAGAACTAAATATTAATTTCTGAAGAAATTAGTAGAACAAGCCATATAGTGCTAAGGATGGCATATCATAACATAACAAATCTAATAAAAATATATGGAGCTTTCCTGATTTATCGATCTATATCAGATTGTTGCCTTACCTGACCAAACTTATTGATTGATCCTGATAACATCATGCCATATATCTATATACCTCGTTGAAGAAGACAAAAGAAATATGAAAAAGATCTATTTTATCTTCAGCACAAAGCTGTGCGGTTAATTCCCAGATCAATTTAACCTTAACCATCATAAATGTGTTCTAATACATGGATCCTGATGTGCTTCTTAGACGTGGATTTGCAAAGAACTAAATATGAATTTCTGAAGAAATTAGTAGAACAAGCCATATAGTGCTAAGGATGGGATATCATAACATTACAAATCTAATAAAAATATAGGGAGCTTTCCTGATTTATCGATCTATATCAGATTGTTGCCTTACCTGACCAAAGTTATTATTGATTCTCATAAAATCATGCCATCTATATAGATACCTCGTTGAAGAAGACAAAAGCAATATGAAAAGATCTATTTCATCTTTAGCACAAAGCTGCACAGTAAATTCCCAGATCAGGACTAGCATAAAGCCCCCCTCTTTGAGTTTGGTAAACTGCCGTCTCCAAAACACACAAGAATTATTTACCACCAGCGGAGTTAGCCACATCTGCAATTATTGGATATGGGACGAGATGCTCCTTCCTGTTCCGGGCAAGCAGACCTGCCTCCTGCACACGACGGCGCCACCATGGCTACCCCCACAACCTAGCTGCAGCACATGAGATGATGGCGCTGCAAAGGGAAACGTTCCAGATGAGGTGGGAGAAAGAAACGGCTGCAATGATAGGGAAATAGACATCAGATCTTGGGGATTCTCTTCAAATTACCAACAGATCTCGAACTAATAGAGCTAAAACCTAAAAGAGATACATGAGATCTGGGGATAAGTAGATACCTTAGCAGACAACGGAGGAGGAGGACGCGAGAACGGGCAGATCGATATGTTTTAGTGCAAGATCTCGATCGGCAACGACGACCGGGCATGGAAAGCCGCGCGAGCCATCAGCGTGAACACAATCAATCCGTCACGCGTGCGGCTGGGGGCCCTCTCCTTCCCCGAGGGCACGATCTGCATAGGGGGAACGAAAAATAAACCACAAACAAAAGTCAGGGACGAGATCCTCGGGCGGCGAGACGTAGGGCATGTCAGCCTGCGCGGCGCCAGAATCACGGGCCTTATCCATGCCCAGATCACGGGCCTGGAGCCTTCGATCCCCTGCAAACCCCTGTTATTGATCACGTCCTGAAACTTTGCAGTAGCAGCAGCAGCAAATTAAAAGATAGAGAGAGAGATCATGGCGAGTGCGGTGGCAGGGAGATCGAAGCCGGAGAGGACTGACAGAGAGAGACGTGAGCACGCAGCAGCAGCTGCACCACTCGTACGTACTTGTGCCCTCTCGTTTGTTGCAAATGCATATGAGATCGATGCAGTCTGGCCGCTGTGTGCTCACTCTCTTCTGTCAGTAAGCCATGGACACCACCGCCACCGTACCAGCTTACCGCAAAAACCAGATGCAGACAACCGTGAGATGGACCGTGTGTGACAGCGCGAAGGCTGGGAGATCGGCCGGGAACGACGGAGAAGAAGAAGGGGGAATTGGGGCTCGATCAGATCTGTGTACTGGAGATCTGCTCGGGGCTGGTGTGGCCATGGATGGAAAGGGTTGTGCCGCATTATATAGAGGAGATCGAAGACATGGTCCTGCGCCTGCATCCCATCTTTTCTTGTTTATATCTCATCCCACCGCACACATGGCTCTGCTAGGGTTAGGGCCGCATCCCGGGCTGCGGCGTGGCTGTTTCTTGGAGATATCGTGTTATCATGTTGCTGACTTTGGGGATACGGGGAATAGGGTTCTCTGCGGTGGGAAATCATATTTTGGGATGTTCTGTGGGCGTTGCATGTGTACTCATCTGTCCATACGTATGTGTCCGTAGATTGGTTGATGTTACTAGATCCACAATAGACTACACATATTATGGTGGGTACATCGTCTAAACACATCTAACACCTTTAGGAGGGAAGCCATCATATATTGTTTTTAGAGTAAATTACACCCATCATACAATAACTTGTTTGATTGTATCACTTTGGTCAATTAAGTAGCAAAACATGCAGAAAG
>OAMR01000205.1:85035-123694 GCA_900205405.1 Echinochloa crus-galli
TACAATAACTTGTTTGATTGTATCACTTTGGTCCATTAAGTAGCAAAACATGCAGAAAGATGCATAAAGTTGTCAATTGTGTGCATATACGGTCATTTGTAGATGTATTTTTCAACCCTGACAAATAATGTGGGGTTTTATGCACATAAATTCCTATCTTTTGTTTCCCTTCTTATAAATTTTGTGTAACAAATAAATCCTCCCTTCTCGGTTCACTTTGTCTAATATTTTTCAGCAACAGATGGCACATTGCTAGTACGAGTCAAATTTCATTGTCTACTAAGCCAATGACATATTTTATCTACGTGACGGATCCTGCATAATTTGATAACCAGCGATCTTATACTCAACCAGTGAACATAAGTGGCCAACTTGCAAAAAAAAAGAATCTGTACACGTCGTGTGGTAAAAACATAGATGAGAAAGGAACAAAACAAATATGGGTTTATGTGCAAAGTGATACAATCAAACAAGTTTTCTAATGTTAGATAAATATGGGTTTATGTGTACATATGACCGTACATGCACAAATTTCACAAGTTTGTGTATCTATTTGCGCATTTTACTACTTAGTATACTAAAGTGATACAACCAAACAAGTTGTTGTATGGTAGGTGTAATTAACTCTTGTTTTTAATAGTATAGCCTAATGATATGTCGACACTGGTAATTCATGTTGCTTGTAGTCTTTGACGTCTTGCGTGGCTTTGATATAACTATTTATATTACTCGGTGGTACTCGGTATACATGTAAATGGTGAGACATCCTTTATGAATTTATCAATATCACTACCAGAATGCTTCACATCCGCCCGCCTCCTCCGCCTCGGCCATTTTTGGACCCGGTGCTGATGGGGCTTCAGCATCGGGTCCAACGGCTAGGAGCGGGGTCGGCGCTGCGGGGTGTCAGGGCGGACACATTAGCACTGGGTCGTGGCGAGACCCGGTGCTAATTCTCCCCCTTTAGCACTGGTTGCAGCCGGCAGCCGGTGCTAATGTGCCCGAGGCCATTTAGCACCGGTTGCTGGCTGCAACCGGTGCTAATTGGTGCACATTAGCATTGGGTCTTGCCACGACCCGGTGCTAATGTCTTTTGTATATAGCATCTTCTTCCTCCCCCGGCCGAGCCAGCTGAACACTTAGGTGCTGTGTTCATGTTGCTCGGCCGTGGGAGGGGAGGTGTTGCCTATCTAGCATTTTATATTGATTTTCTAGTAATTTATAAGATTTTCTAGCATTTTATATTGATTTTCTAGTAATTTATAAGATTTTCTAGCATTTTATATTGATTTTCTAGTAATTTATAAGATTTTCTAGCATTTTATATTGATTTTCTAGTAATTTATAAGATTTTCTAGCATTTTATATTGATTTTCTAGTAATTTATAAGATTTTCTAGCATTTTATATTGATTTTCTAGTAATTTATAAGATTTTCTAGCATTTTATATTGATTTTCTAGTAATTTATAAGATTTTCTAGCATTTTATATTGATTTTCTAGTAATTTATAAGATTTTCTAGCATTTTATATTGATTTTCTAGTAATTTATAAGATTTTCTAGCATTTTATATTGATTTTCTAGTAATTTATAAGATTTTCTAGCATTTTATATTGATTTTCTAGTAATTTATAAGATTTTCTAGCATTTTATATTGATTTTCTAGTAATTTATAAGATTTTCTAGCATTTTATATTGATTTTCTAGTAATTTATAAGATTTTCTAGCATTTTATATTGATTTTCTAGTAATTTATAAGATTTTCTAGCATTTTATATTGATTTTCTAGTAATTTATAAGATTTTCTAGCATTTTATATTGATTTTCTAGTAATTTATAAGATTTTCTAGCATTTTATATTGATTTTCTAGTAATTTATAAGATTTTCTAGCATTTTATATTGATTTTCTAGTAATTTATAAGATTTTCTAGCATTTTATATTGATTTTCTAGTAATTTATAAGATTTTCTAGCATTTTATATTGATTTTCTAGTAATTTATAAGATTTTCTAGCATTTTATATTGATTTTCTAGTAATTTATAAGATTTTCTAGCATTTTATATTGATTTTCTAGTAATTTATAAGATTTTCTAGCATTTTATATTGATTTTCTAGTAATTTATAAGATTTTCTAGCATTTTATATTGATTTTCTAGTAATTTATAAGATTTTCTAGCATTTTATATTGATTTTCTAGTAATTTATAAGATTTTCTAGCATTTTATATTGATTTTCTAGTAATTTATAAGATTTTCTAGCATTTTATATTGATTTTCTAGTAATTTATAAGATTTTCTAGCATTTTATATTGATTTTCTAGTAATTTATAAGATTTTCTAGCATTTTATATTGATTTTCTAGTAATTTATAAGATTTTCTAGCATTTTATATTGATTTTCTAGTAATTTATAAGATTTTCTAGCATTTTATATTGATTTTCTAGTAATTTATAAGATTTTCTAGCATTTTATATTGATTTTCTAGTAATTTATAAGATTTTCTAGCATTTTATATTGATTTTCTAGTAATTTATAAGATTTTCTAGCATTTTATATTGATTTTCTAGTAATTTATAAGATTTTCTAGCATTTTATATTGATTTTCTAGTAATTTATAAGATTTTCTAGCATTTTATATTGATTTTCTAGTAATTTATAAGATTTTCTAGCATTTTATATTGATTTTCTAGTAATTTATAAGATTTTCTAGCATTTTATATTGATTTTCTAGTAATTTATAAGATTTTCTAGCATTTTATATTGATTTTCTAGTAATTTATAAGATTTTCTAGCATTTTATATTGATTTTCTAGTAATTTATAAGATTTTCTAGCATTTTATATTGATTTTCTAGTAATTTATAAGATTTTCTAGCATTTTATATTGATTTTCTAGTAATTTATAAGATTTTCTAGCATTTTATATTGATTTTCTAGTAATTTATAAGATTTTCTAGCATTTTATATTGATTTTCTAGTAATTTATAAGATTTTCTAGCATTTTATATTGATTTTCTAGTAATTTATAAGATTTTCTAGCATTTTATATTGATTTTCTAGTAATTTATAAGATTTTCTAGCATTTTATATTGATTTTCTAGTAATTTATAAGATTTTCTAGCATTTTATATTGATTTTCTAGTAATTTATAAGATTTTCTAGCATTTTATATTGATTTTCTAGTAATTTATAAGATTTTCTAGCATTTTATATTGATTTTCTAGTAATTTATAAGATTTTCTAGCATTTTATATTGATTTTCTAGTAATTTATAAGATTTTCTAGCATTTTATATTGATTTTCTAGTAATTTATAAGATTTTCTAGCATTTTATATTGATTTTCTAGTAATTTATAAGATTTTCTAGCATTTTATATTGATTTTCTAGTAATTTATAAGATTTTCTAGCATTTTATATTGATTTTCTAGTAATTTATAAGATTTTCTTTTTTAATATATATTTTTAATAGGTATTAATAACTGAATTAAAACAAGTATTAATAACTATACATTAAAAACTATATTTATAAGATTCCCAAATAGTAGCCCCCGGTGCTAAAGGCCCGTTTGGAAACTGTGCGCCAAACGAAAAGTTGGGGCCTTTAGCACCGGGTTGATCTAAAATCCGGTGCTAAAGGCCCCCAATTTTCGTTTGGCGCCAGTTACGGCCTTTAGCACCGGGTGTTGTATAGACCCGGTGCGAAAGGGCCTTTAGCACCGGGTCGTGGCTGCACCCGGTGCTAAATGCACCGGATCTATATAGCCTCGCGCCGCCCCCCGCCCCGCAGCACTTCGTCTTCCCCCAAACCGCCGGCCCTCCTCCTCGCCTCGCCCCCGCCGCCGTCGTGAGGCGCTGGCCGACAGAGCCCTCCGTCAAGGTACGGTAGCATGCCCACCTCACCTGATTCGGCTTGATGCGAGGGTAATTTGGGATCTGTTGCTGTGGGCGATCGATCCTTCCCCGTGGATTGGTGCTTGTTTGCAGGCCGATGCGTTCGATCTTGTTGGATTACCCATGATCCAGAACACCCTGGCCGGATTCAACACGTCCCTCGTCTGCTACGGTCAGCGGGCCAGGTACTTTGCTAAATGCTAATCCAAAGGAGTCGGTTTCCTGTTCTCTGCTTCTCTATTCCTGTTTTCTGATGCAAATATGTACGTGTTGTTGAATGCTTCTAGTGTGGCACTCGCATGGGGAGCGGAGGCAGCTGGGAGTGGATCGAGGCACACACTTTTCTTTTCTTCTTTTGTTGAACTGGCGGAGGCTTCTCTTTTTCTAATCTCTCTGTAATCTAAATTTCTATGTTGAATCTACGTTGAATCTTGAATGTTGTAATTGTTGGATCTTAAATGTTGTGATGTAAATTAAGATATTTCTACTCTTAATTTCTTTCTTTCTCCTCTTATTTATCTACTCTCACCTTCTTCTTTTTTCTGTTCTTGAAGAATAAGAACAAAAATTTTGTTCTTGTTCTTGAAGGACGGAGAGAAGACGACGGTGAGCTAGAAAAGAGAGGAGAGGGAAAGAGACGAGAGTAGAAAAAATATTTATTTTTTTGCGCGTAAAAATTTTTAGCACCGGGTTGTGTCTGGACCCGGTGCTAAAGGCCCTGCTAAAGGTGCTGCGGGGCAGGCCCTTTAGCACCGGGTCGTGGCTGCACCCGGTGCTAAATGCACCGGATCTATATAGCCTCGCGCCGCCCCCCGCCCCGCAGCACTTCGTCTTCCCCCAAACCGCCGGCCCTCCTCCTCGCCTCGCCCCCGCCGCCGTCGTGAGGCGCTGGCCGACAGAGCCCTCCGTCAAGGTACGGTAGCATGCCCACCTCACCTGATTCGGCTTGATGCGAGGGTAATTTGGGATCTGTTGCTGTGGGCGATCGATCCTTCCCCGTGGATTGGTGCTTGTTTGCAGGCCGATGCGTTCGATCTTGTTGGATTACCCATGATCCAGAACACCCTGGCCGGATTCAACACGTCCCTCGTCTGCTACGGTCAGCGGGCCAGGTACTTTGCTAAATGCTAATCCAAAGGAGTCGGTTTCCTGTTCTCTGCTTCTCTATTCCTGTTTTCTGATGCAAATATGTACGTGTTGTTGAATGCTTCTAGTGTGGCACTCGCATGGGGAGCGGAGGCAGCTGGGAGTGGATCGAGGCACACACTTTTCTTTTCTTCTTTTGTTGAACTGGCGGAGGCTTCTCTTTTTCTAATCTCTCTGTAATCTAAATTTCTATGTTGAATCTACGTTGAATCTTGAATGTTGTAATTGTTGGATCTTAAATGTTGTGATGTAAATTAAGATATTTCTACTCTTAATTTCTTTCTTTCTCCTCTTATTTATCTACTCTCACCTTCTTCTTTTTTCTGTTCTTGAAGAATAAGAACAAAAATTTTGTTCTTGTTCTTGAAGGACGGAGAGAAGACGACGGTGAGCTAGAAAAGAGAGGAGAGGGAAAGAGACGAGAGTAGAAAAAATATTTATTTTTTTGCGCGTAAAAATTTTTAGCACCGGGTTGTGTCTGGACCCGGTGCTAAAGGCCCTGCTAAAGGTGCTGCGGGGCAGGCCCTTTAGCACCGGGTCGTGGCTGCACCCGGTGCTAAATGCACCGGATCTATATAG
The DNA here is from genome assembly GCA_900205405.1 of Echinochloa crus-galli. Taxonomy (NCBI): domain Eukaryota; kingdom Viridiplantae; phylum Streptophyta; class Magnoliopsida; order Poales; family Poaceae; genus Echinochloa; species Echinochloa crus-galli. The sequence goes on from OAMR01000205.1 coordinate 90,653, forward strand.
CCTCGCGCCGCCCCCCGCCCCGCAGCACTTCGTCTTCCCCCAAACCGCCGGCCCTCCTCCTCGCCTCGCCCCCGCCGCCGTCGTGAGGCGCTGGCCGACAGAGCCCTCCGTCAAGGTACGGTAGCATGCCCACCTCACCTGATTCGGCTTGATGCGAGGGTAATTTGGGATCTGTTGCTGTGGGCGATCGATCCTTCCCCGTGGATTGGTGCTTGTTTGCAGGCCGATGCGTTCGATCTTGTTGGATTACCCATGATCCAGAACACCCTGGCCGGATTCAACACGTCCCTCGTCTGCTACGGTCAGCGGGCCAGGTACTTTGCTAAATGCTAATCCAAAGGAGTCGGTTTCCTGTTCTCTGCTTCTCTATTCCTGTTTTCTGATGCAAATATGTACGTGTTGTTGAATGCTTCTAGTGTGGCACTCGCATGGGGAGCGGAGGCAGCTGGGAGTGGATCGAGGCACACACTTTTCTTTTCTTCTTTTGTTGAACTGGCGGAGGCTTCTCTTTTTCTAATCTCTCTGTAATCTAAATTTCTATGTTGAATCTACGTTGAATCTTGAATGTTGTAATTGTTGGATCTTAAATGTTGTGATGTAAATTAAGATATTTCTACTCTTAATTTCTTTCTTTCTCCTCTTATTTATCTACTCTCACCTTCTTCTTTTTTCTGTTCTTGAAGAATAAGAACAAAAATTTTGTTCTTGTTCTTGAAGGACGGAGAGAAGACGACGGTGAGCTAGAAAAGAGAGGAGAGGGAAAGAGACGAGAGTAGAAAAAATATTTATTTTTTTGCGCGTAAAAATTTTTAGCACCGGGTTGTGTCTGGACCCGGTGCTAAAGGCCCTGCTAAAGGTGCTGCGGGGCAGGCCCTTTAGCACCGGGTCGTGGCTGCACCCGGTGCTAAATGCACCGGATCTATATAGCCTCGCGCCGCCCCCCGCCCCGCAGCACTTCGTCTTCCCCCAAACCGCCGGCCCTCCTCCTCGCCTCGCCCCCGCCGCCGTCGTGAGGCGCTGGCCGACAGAGCCCTCCGTCAAGGTACGGTAGCATGCCCACCTCACCTGATTCGGCTTGATGCGAGGGTAATTTGGGATCTGTTGCTGTGGGCGATCGATCCTTCCCCGTGGATTGGTGCTTGTTTGCAGGCCGATGCGTTCGATCTTGTTGGATTACCCATGATCCAGAACACCCTGGCCGGATTCAACACGTCCCTCGTCTGCTACGGTCAGCGGGCCAGGTACTTTGCTAAATGCTAATCCAAAGGAGTCGGTTTCCTGTTCTCTGCTTCTCTATTCCTGTTTTCTGATGCAAATATGTACGTGTTGTTGAATGCTTCTAGTGTGGCACTCGCATGGGGAGCGGAGGCAGCTGGGAGTGGATCGAGGCACACACTTTTCTTTTCTTCTTTTGTTGAACTGGCGGAGGCTTCTCTTTTTCTAATCTCTCTGTAATCTAAATTTCTATGTTGAATCTACGTTGAATCTTGAATGTTGTAATTGTTGGATCTTAAATGTTGTGATGTAAATTAAGATATTTCTACTCTTAATTTCTTTCTTTCTCCTCTTATTTATCTACTCTCACCTTCTTCTTTTTTCTGTTCTTGAAGAATAAGAACAAAAATTTTGTTCTTGTTCTTGAAGGACGGAGAGAAGACGACGGTGAGCTAGAAAAGAGAGGAGAGGGAAAGAGACGAGAGTAGAAAAAATATTTATTTTTTTGCGCGTAAAAATTTTTAGCACCGGGTTGTGTCTGGACCCGGTGCTAAAGGCCCTGCTAAAGGCGCTGCGGGGCAGGCCCTTTAGCACCGGGTTGTGTCTAGAACCGGTGCTAAAGGGGTAACCCTTTAGCCTCAAACCCGGTGCTAAAGGGCTTTCCCACCCGGTGCAGATGTCGATCATTCTGGTAGTGATCTTTGATAAGTTTTTCACATAGCTGATTAGTCGTCTCCTCCGCCGAAGAGGTCTCCGTCTCCTCCGCCGAAGAGGTCTCCGTCTCCTCCGCCGAAGAGGTCTCCGTCTCCTCCGCCGAAGAGGTCTCCGTCTCCTCCGCCGAAGAGGTCTCCGTCTCCTCCGCCGAAGAGGTCTCCGTCTCCTCCGCCGAAGAGGTCTCCGTCTCCTCCGCCGAAGAGGTCTCCGTCTCCTCCGCCGAAGAGGTCTCCGTCTCCTCCGCCGAAGAGGTCTCCGTCTCCTCCGCCGAAGAGGTCTCCGTCTCCTCCGCCGAAGAGGTCTCCGTCTCCTCCGCCGAAGAGGTCTCCGTCTCCTCCGCCGAAGAGGTCTCCGTCTCCTCCGCCGAAGAGGTCTCCGTCTCCTCCGCCGAAGAGGTCTCCGTCTCCTCCGCCGAAGAGGTCTCCGTCTCCTCCGCCGAAGAGGTCTCCGTCTCCTCCGCCGAAGAGGTCTCCGTCTCCTCCGCCGAAGAGGTCTCCGTCTCCTCCGCCGAAGAGGGGACGCCGCACTAAGGCCTCTGCCCCCACTCCACCAGCGAAGAAGGCGCGAAAAACTAGAGAGAAGCCCGCACCAGAGAAAAGAGCGGGTGAGAAGACTCTAGAGGAGCTCGAAGCCTCGGTCAAAGCAGACACAAAGAGGCAAATGGCCGAGTGGAGGAAAAAACCGGAGCCGGAGCCGAAGCTTGATCCCACCGTCGTCAAGTCATTCCTCGGTAATATGAGTAAGGGTCAACAGAAGGAAGTAATAGTAACAGACTATGACCGCTCATTACTGAAATCTCGCCGGAAGCGGAAGGCTGCAGATAAGGAGGCGGGCCATCCAAAAAGGTTCCTCAGCTCGGCGAGCAACCTCAGCGGCCCTTGGGTCCATTGCCATCTCTGGACGAGCGTAACATTCAACGAGTAATGGCCGAGACTGGACTAACCAGAGCGCAAGTCCTGGGGGAAGAAGAGGTGCCTGTAAACACAACGCTGAAGTGGCCGTTTAAGCTTGGCGAGCCTATGGTCCCTCCTGAAATGGAGAGCAACCTACAGACGAAGATGCGCCGATTCCATGACTGGTATTTGGAAGAATCAAGAAGGAATAAACGGCGCATGATAAAAGTAGGCGTGAAGGACCAAGACTTCTACAATGGTGACGCGGATTTTGTCTGGCTCAGGTTTAATGATATATATGAGCTGTACCACCGCGACGCCATGGACGTGGATTTGATCACCTGTTGGACACTGTAAGTACTTTGTTGTTGCTTATAATTCACAGTTTGAAAACATTAATTCCAATCTATGCTGACGCGGGCTTTATTTATTGCTTAACATATGCAGAATGGAGATTCAAAAATGTCGCAGAGACAATATATATGACGTTGGTTTCGTTGACCCTCGAAGGATAAGTGAAGCAATGATAATGCACAATCCTGAGGAAACATATTTAAACCTATACAAATATATCAAGAAACAAAATATATGTAATTTGTGTAGGCCGCCTCTGCTAAGAAATCAAAACGATCGACCACGAAGAAGCTGAAGGATGTCAAGTTACACATCACCCGAGTGGAGGATGACGGGGAGCCAGTTGAGCCCCCAAAAGTGGCCAAGAAATTTGTATCTCAGTGCGGGGTAATTGTACGGGACAATGTGCCCATTAGTATCAGAAAATGGAAGTCCACGGACCCCACTGAGGAGTACGTGCTCCCCGATACAGAGAAGGAGATGCTATGGAGGGAATTAAAGGCAATATTCGACTGGCCTAGCACTCATGAAGCAGAACTGAGGGATTGGACAATGAAGAAGATGGCAGTTCTGTTTCAGGATTTCAAGAAGAAGTTGTACTCGCAATTTCTCAAAACCGGAGAGGCCCCGGATCCTGAGAAGTATAAGAAGATCACCAATGACGAGTGGGAAGCATTCATTGAGTACAAAACCTCCGAAGAGGGTGCAACGGCTAGCGCTAGAAACGCTGGAAACGCCGCAAATAAGAAGTACTCGCATAAGATGGGTTCGGGAGGTTACAAGGCAAGCATCGCTAAATGGGAGAAGATGGAAGAAGATCTATATGCTAGAGGCATCACTCCAGCGACACATGACTGGCCCACAAGGACCAAGCATTGGTACTATGGTCATGGAGGCACCCTAAGCCCAATCGACGGCTCCTTAGTTTTTCCCGAGGACTTGCGAGAACTAGCTCAGCGTCTCCTCGATATCCTCAGGGCATCTGATAGGGGAGAATTTGTTGCCGATAGAGACAGAGATGAGCTAACCTATGCCTTAGGGAACAAGGAGCATCCTGGACGGACGCGCGGCGTAGGCACAAGCGTCTCATGGAAGAAAGGTTTCCAAGAGCACGCCGCCACCTATAGGAGCCGTTCGAGGAAGAAGGCCGGATATGAGCAGAGGGTAAGGGACCTAGAGCAAACGGTTGCCGCCCAGGCCTCAAAGCTCCAAGAAATGGAGTCAGAGATGGAGCGACGGATGAAGGTAGCATGGCCCTTTAGCCTCGGAAGATCTGCACCGGTTGGGATACCCGGTGCTGATCGCCCTTTCCAACCGGTGCAGATGTGACTCATTCTGGTAGTGTATTAAGATTTACCGATTAAATTTCTCATTGATTTTTATAGATGTACGTATCTGTGTATGCGTGTGATGGCATTGTAAGACATCTCCTAGGGGGTGCCAATAATTTTACTCCAATAATCATGTATTGGGACTTTACGAAAAATATCGAGCCTAGAAAATACCCCTTCTCAGCGGTATTATTTTGTGTTCATAAAGCGTGTAAAATTTGTTACTAATCCCGTGTAATACTTTCTCTCCTCCAACTGCTATTATTAAGGTGGTTTAGGGTTTAGTTTTTTTTTTGTGTGTTGGCGTGACCCCGGCCCTCTGTGCCCGTTCATGTCGTTATTTTTTTTAGTGAATTTCACTGCAGGTCCATGAACTTTTTTCAAGATCTCACCTAGGTCCGCAAACTAAAAAAACGGTCATCTAGGTCCATCAACTTTTCTGATGTCTCATCTAGGTCTGCAAACTAAATAAGTGGTCATCTAGGTCCATGAACTTTTAAAAAGCTGTCGTCTAGGTTCAAGAACTTTTAAAGAGTTGTCGTCTAGGTCCAATACGGTGGCGACGAGCCTGACCTTGACGACAGCTCTTTAACGTTCATGGACCTAGATGACCACTTTTAAAAGTTTATGGACCTCGATGACCGCTTATATAGTTTGCGGACCTAGATGAGATCTCGAGAAAAATGTATGGACCTAAATGACCGCTTTTTTAGTTTACGGACATAGATGAGATCTCGAGAATAGTTCACGTACCTACAGTGAAATTCACTCTATTTTTTTTTCTCGCCAGCGGATTGGGAGTGCGAAGGGACGGCGAAAATCTGGCTCAGAATAGCTCACATGTTAGATATATAGAAAAATAGCGATTGCTTAAAAAAAACTATTGAAAATATGTATTGGATAGTCTTGGAATGCATTTCTACTTTCTAGGAACCTAATCACGTGCCCAACTTGCCGAACGATGACCCGGAGGTGGAAATACATGGTTCAGCAAACACTAGCCATTGGCGTGCTTCTTTTAATTAGTATATCTACACATGCATCCATTTATAGATTGGAATAAATATATAAAATATATTATTGATACGATATATATGTTATTTTATTAAAGCACAAATTTCAAATCTTCATATACTCTCCAAGTCGTCCAATATAGTAGAGCTCATAGTATGCTTGTGATCTGGACAGTTTGACCACGAAGCCAAGAGAGTAAGGAGAAAATTAAAGGAAACGTTCGAGTACGTTTATACTCCATGAACTTACATCATTTAATTTTGACATGATTTTTTTTTCTTTTATCCTTGCATCCGAGACGGAGGCAGATCGAAGCCGGGCTTTCTCTACCCCAACAGTGACATGCATACTTATCCACAAGCAAGGACATGATGTCACACCCAAAATTTTTGGATTTGGGATGTGAATAGGTAGTATAATTATCACAATAATTTTCTCAAATTTCTAAAATTTCCCAAGCTTTATATAATTATCACGGAATTTAGTATAGAAGAATTTTGTTTTCTAAATTAAAATTAAAATAACATAGGTTTAATATTGAGTGTTTTACATTCATGCTGGCTGCATTGAGTTTTGTATTGCTTGTGGTTCAAATGAGAATTTAAATTTAATTGAAATTCAACTTTGAATCTCCTTTGTTCGAGCCCTAGAAAAGTTCTTTAGGTTAGAGTTCGTTTTTGACCAGAAAGCTTTTGGCCCAACCCACCTTGGTTCCCTTAACTCTTTCTCTCAGCCCAGCCGGCCCACTTTCTTTCTTTTCCTTCGTGGCCCAATCCCGCAAGCCCATGCCACCACTCCGCGCCAGCCGCCTCGGCCCGTCCCTCCGCGCCGGCCTAGCCGCGTAGCCGCCCCGCTCCTTCTCTCTCTGCCAGCGGGTCACTCCCGTCGGATCTCTCTTCCCCGGTCGGACTCGCGCCCGACTCGAGCACGAGCTCGACCCCGACCGAGCTGGCACGCACGCCAAGGATCAACGGGGCCACCTCACGCGCCTTTAAAACCCCCGGATGCCGCCTCTCTGGCCCCTGTTCTCCAACCCCACGCCCCCGCAAAACCCTAGCACATCTTCGCTCCGTGCCGCCGCGTCGATATCTCGCATCAGCGCTGCTCCGCCGTTTCCGACCCTCGGGGCAGCTTCACGCTATGGTAAGGATCATCCCGAGCCTTTTTCCGCTCGCTCCCTCGCCCCGTAACCCGTACGCTTCCTCACCGTCGCTCGTCGGCCGCGGTTCTTCGACGTCCGCCACCCCCGTCGCGCAATCAACGACTTGAAGCCCCTAGGTGGTCTCCCCGTGTCCCCAGCTCGCTCCCCATCCAAGTCCCATTGCGAACCAAGGCCTCTAGCTCGTTTTCGAGCTTCTCCGGCAAGCCTCGTCGCCGGCCACCCCCTCCGCCCGATCTATTTTCCTCCGCCGGATTGCGATCCAACGGCCGCCGCATCACCCGAGCCCTAGGTCAAACCTAGCGTACCGTTCAACCATGGCTGTTTTTCAAAAGAGCCCCTGCCCTTTCTGAGAATCAACCAGCCGTCCATCCTATTCAAAAGTTCCTTACAAGTATGCCCCTTGTTTTCTAAAAAGACCCTGGGCTTTTGTAAAATCCCCTCGCGAAAGCCCTCCTATATTTTATAAAATTACGTTTAAGTCCCTAGAACCTTGTTTGACCCATAAGATCCATGTTTCAACTCCAATTTAATCTGTTCTGGTTGTGTTAACTTCATATCAACTTAAACTACGATTTAGCATGGTTATTTAACATATAATTTATTGCTGAAATTTATTTACTATTAATTTGATTAATGGTTATGTGTTTTCTAATTAAAATGCAATTAAGATTTATACCTCAATTTTCATATTAATCTTAACTTGATTAATATTTATTCAGTCAGTTTTATAAATAAAAGTTGACTATGTTATATCTTGTTTCTTAATAAACTTATGTTAAATTGCTTAATGATTATTAAACTAGTTTTCAAATTAACAGATGATTAGAGTTCCACTTCGGCTTTTCATAAATAAATGTTTATTTGATTAATATCAACATAAATATGTTGCGAATAATAATATGACTAGTTTAACACGGTTCATAAAGTTATTCGATTAGATGATGTCACATGTTTTATTTCAAATTAATGCTTAATTTGGAATAATCTATACATAAATAATTATAAATAAAATATGATTAAGTTTTACCTCATTTTACAAATCCAAATAGAATTGAATCAATTCCAACGTAATATGTTTCTCTGAAATATCTTATATATTGTTTTATTTAATTAAAATTAATCAAGCATATAGTCTTTTATACCCTTTTATAATAAGAGTTTTTCGATAGTTGTATCTTCTCAACCGTAGCTCCATTTTCAGCGATTCTTGAGCTCACGTGACCGTAGAATCGAGCCCTTCCACATAGTATGCTCTTTTAAAGCTTTTATTTTTGATTGATGTACTGTTCTTAGTTGTATATTGTTTGTTTGCTTGTTTAGCTACCTTGTCGTGCTCGATGATTGCTGCGACTAGAGGAACGTCATCAAGAGATTTCAAGAAGAAGATTTTGAAGACTCTGAGCAGCTATATTTTGGATAAAGGCAAGTATACCACGAACAATCCTTGCTACCTACACACCTCCATTTAATCATTTATTTCATATGCATGTGTCTAATTTCATGTACCCTAAGGTTGTACCTAGTATGTTTACCCTATTCCGTTGATATCCCGGGTTTATGCATATGGGTAGAACTTTGCTAGGCGCAGCTACTGTCACATTATTTAACTGTTAATCTTGACTTAATGGTTCACTTCAACGTATTGGTAAAACTTGCTTTTTAGCAACATGGTTCAGGAGCTAGAGCATGTGCTTCGTGCTTTGTTCCAGTGTCTCTCCGTATGGTCTGGTTCTTAAAGCGGCAACCCAGGAGCCTGTCGCCACTACTGGAACTATTATGGATCTAGTCTTGGACAAGTCGCTTGTACGTCTCTAGCTTGCTAGTGGTTACTAAAAGGCATCATGGGAAACATGGGTGAGAGTATGTCTTGATCCACCGGACGGTATATCCGTCGGCTATGTCTCGTTAGGCACAGTCCTGTGTTGGGAGTCCATGCATCGGAACTCCACACGTTTGCGCCTTGTTTGGCATGTGTTGCCCGTGCTCTGGACGCCATTGACCCCCTCACTGTTGCGACTCTGAGCGTCAGTCAATCTCGGTGCCTGGGCCATGCTACCTGTGTTGTACCATAAGCGGCTACTGTCTTGTTAGGGTGTCTAGTGAAAAGCCTTGTAGCGTCCCTATGCAGTCACACCAAAGGAAGTGTCGATGTGCATGGTTGGGTGCAAAGCTCCATTGAGCTTTTTCGCGACCGGTGGGTAAAGGGCGAAACCTCTGCAGAGAGTACATCTATCATGATAGCCGTGCTCACGGTCACAAGCGGTCTGGATCCTTTTTGATTAGTGGTTCCCTCATTAATATGATGTTTGTTATTGCTTAATGTTACTTCTCCTTTATTAATTGGGTTGCAACTAGGATTCATTTGTTGTAGTAATTTGGATCATGATAGAATGAATCAACTAAAAATGCTAATGCAGTCCTGTCGTGTCTAGCCTTACTTTTAAGCCTTCATTTACCGTGTTATACTTGCTAAGTAATTGAGTTACTTACACTTGCCAATATTCAACAAAATTCTGGATGGGTAACAGATGGAGTGAATGAGTTTACTGTTACTGAGTTTCATGAGGATCTTCCGTACTACTGAGCTGTGGTCAACCAGTCGGTGTCCCTGTGAACCACGGCATTGCCTTAGAGAGAGAGTCAATAAATAGACTTCCGCTATTTTACTTATTTATTTGTGATAAACTCTGATATAATATCATTTTATTCGAGTATATGTACTCTGATTTTTCATATTTGTACGATGTATGTGTTCTGTGGACTTCCTGGGCACACATATGGCTGCATTCGGGTTTCTGTGTAAACCTGGGTATGACACGTGAGTATGTAGGCCATGCTCTGATAGGTGACAGCAGGGCACCACTGAGGTCGGCGATGTAGTGACGGCTAACTAGAGCGGCGCACTGGTAAGTGGATTTGTGTGGCTGCGAGAGGATAATCCACTTGTCAGAAGGTAGATACCAACAGGGATAGGAATAGGATTATAGAAAGGTACTAGAAACATAGGGTAGTCCCAACCCTTCACTTAGAATATTTCCTATAGCATTAAATAGACCATCACAAATAACTATTTGGTTGTGTGGCACCGTATTAAATGGGAGAGAGAAGAAAAAGAGCAAAAACTGGGTCTCATACAAGATCCAGTTTTACACGAGAACATATGCATAGCACACTACCAAGTTTGGGCTGAGAGATGATAGTGTCTTCATGATAGATAAAATGCAAATATGATTAGTAGAACGAAAATATGATGAATTTATATTAAGGACCCATACAAAGAAATTATGGGTTGGACAACAATATAGTTTTTAAAATAGTTTATTCCTAACATGCCACCATAGACACTATATACATATGGGTGGTTGGGACTACAGTGACAACACATATGGACGCTGTAGGTTGGGACAATATAGGTTGGGATTACAGTGTTCAAGCCAAGGTGGGTCCTTAATATGACAAGCAAAGGGAGTCATTTGGGTGATTATATGATATTGTACCATATGATATAAATAAAATACTACATTGACAAATGTCTAAGATATATTTTGTTATAAGGTACTTGAATGAAAATCCAAGTTGCATGGAAGGACAAAAATCAACACGTAAGTTATGCTCAACCATATTAAATGACATTTAACTAAAAATGATGAATCCAAATAGTAGATTAAATAGAAAAAAATACTTTGGAACAAACTGCAACGCACTTCATTTTATTAATTTTTGTAAAATGTTAGAAATAAATAAGATTCAAATAACTCCAATGAGACACAAATAGATAGATTATATTTTTTGACAAAAAATTTAGTCCTAGTTTCATATTTTTCTGATTTAAAATGAATTAGTTATAAATTTTTAGAGATTAAATCTAATTTATGTCAATATATATCTGATATAATACAACTATCCGAATCAGATATCCGACTAGGCTATCTGATCGGCTGTCCGATATCCGATGGATAATGCCCTTCTTATATTTGAATCTGATATCCGAATAAATAACTATCTGAATTTGTATTGGATATCCGATGGATAATGCCCTTCTTATATTCAAATATAATATCCGAATGCAACTATCCGAATTTATATTCGATAAGCAAGAAAACATCCGGTTGTCCGAAAAATGTATCCGAATTACTATTCGAGCCCTTTCGATCCGTCGGTCGGTCGATCCGTCGGTCGGTCGGAAAATATCCGTACCATTAATACCCCTAATTTTTTTACTCCATATTGTTTCCATCCAGCAAGTGGAAGAAATGACAAATAGAGGAGAATCTGGAAAACAAATTCTAATTGTATGCTGTGTCTTTTGGAAATTGCAATAGTCACCCATCCATAGAACTTCTAGAGGATCATCAGTAAGACTGCATCATGGCATGTACAATAGTTTAGACAGCTATTGTCTATTTGACATACACAAAAAAACTAAATAGACAGCTTTACAATGAATTGTTTATTTTATTTGATGTCGGTGTAATATTTAATAATTACTTTGGTTAGTGTTGTTTTATATAGAAGCACGAGCAAAATAGTAGACGATGTAGTAGACATTAATATATTTTTTTCTCATTTAACGATAGCTACATCACCTCATTTTATTTATGTGGACTTACGCAGACAAATACTATCTAATTATTATAGATACCTCACGAGCCCAATCTAAATTGGCTCCTGAGCTGCTATCTCTCGATGCAATCACAATCCTCACATGAATCGATGCAAAGGTGAGAAGATGAAGGTAGATTCTGTCTAGTCGGCCGCAGAGGGACCGGATAATGCTGAAGGATTTAATAACTGATAATAAAATTGAATTCTAATGGCGCCGCGTTTGTTTTGAACTAAAATCTAGTGGGAGAGGGCCTTGGTACCGAACTGCAGAAGCAGCCTTCTTTCTACTACCGGCCCAATCTAATCTTAGACATGCTGCCAGCCCAGACGTATTGCTGGCCCAACACAAGCACACAGCTTTCTCGAATCCCACCCACTCCAAAACAAAAATAGAGTAATAATATTCGGCTGTATATATAGAAAACCATCTGGCACGAGTCGCACGGGCTAGCACGGGGCCCGAATTTTTGTCCTAGCCCGGCCCGGCTGCCATCGTGCCCGTGCCAGCCCGGCTCGTAGGCGAGCCCATGTCTAGGCCGCTCCCTAGGCACGTTGGGCTAGCCTGATCCAACGCGAAATGGGCTAGCACGGCTTGGTCCATCGTGCGGCACGACCTGTAGAGCCTAGTAGGCCCACGACTGCGCCACCCCATATAAAAGCTAGGGCGCCGCTCCCCCAACCCTAGCGCCCCCTCCTCTTCCTCACTTTTTTCCTTCGGCCACCGCTCCCTCCCTTTCTCGTCGCCCGCCGCTCCCTCCACTCCCCTCCGCCTCCGATGTCTGGCCATCGCACCCTCCCTTCCCCCTCCGCATCCGACGTCCGGGGGGCGCGCCCCCTCCCTTCTCCCTCCATATCCGACATCCGGCCGCCGCTCCTACCTCCTGGTCTTGTCCCGCCGCCGCCATGGACCATCGCCAGTGCATGGGAGCCCGGTCGGCCGAGCTTACACGGCGGCATCTCGCCTCATCCGGTTGGCACGCGCGGGCTCGTCGGGTCATCGGGCCGGCACAACACGGCTAATCGGCCGCCGTGCCGTGCCTGGGACATAACGTCGGCACGTGGGCCGACACGATACAGCACGGTACGGTAGCCATGCCTCGCCGTGCCCGTGCCGTGTCGGCCCGTTGGCCGTCTATAGCTGTATACACATAGGTCGTCTGTAAGACCGTAACAGAGACAACATATATGGGTATTCAGAACTGCTCTTTTTGCTTGCTAGGCTCTGCTTGGGCACATCCTATTAGAACATACGAATGGGATAAATTAAGTCCCCATAATAAAAAGGTATAAATAAGGTCTGTGTGCGTTCTTCTCTCGATAGTGTTACCTCCATCCTAAATTATACGATAGTTTTAAGTTTGTACTAAAAAATTATATAACTTTGATGTTTCTATACAGGTTTAAATAAATGCACAATCAAACCACATTTCATGGAGAATTTTAATTTTTTTTGCGAGGAATGGAGAATTTTAATTTGATATGATAGATGTTGGAAATCTGACTAATAATAAAGTTAAACTAAACTATAATTTGTTAGGAATGAACTCTAATACTGTGCTAGTCAGACATCACTAGAGGACGAGCATCCAACCACCATCCACTAGCAATGCATTTCTTTCACGCCAACCAGTCATCAGCGCTATCGCTTCCTCTTGTGTTAGCTAATAATAATAATATAAAGAAAACACCGCATCGGCAAGTATATACAAGGAAATAAGCATTTTATACAACAGTCAACTTAACGATTACTTGTTGCAGTACTTGTCAGAGCTTGGCACGAAAATCCAGGCAACCCACGGATGGAGATGGACAAGATGATGATGTGGCTTTGCTTGATGTTGACGAAGCCATGATGAAGGAGGCAATGGCCGCCATCTCCTTGGCCGCCTTCTCCTTCTTCCTCCCGGCGCGGGCTCTTTCCAGGAAGTAGATGTGGTCCTCGCCGGTGGTCTCGTACAGCACGGCGCTCCCTCCCGCACCCCGCAGCGCTTCCACGTACCTCCGGCCCCGGTCCCTCATGAAGTCGCGCTCCGCCACGGTGACCAGGGCCCGCCGGCTGGCCAGCGCAGCCCAGCCGGCCGCCGCCATCGCCGCCGGGTTGATGAACGGGTGGTCCATCCCGTACCTCCCCGCGCACGCGAACGCTCACACCCGCTCCGGCGTCTGCCGCCGGACCGTCCGGTGCTCCCCGCCGTTCTCCGACGGCAGCAGCTCCTTTCCGCCGAAGTACGGGTGCAGCAGCACCAGCCCTTCGATCCGCGCGCCGCCGGGGAGCCCGCCGGCGCCGGCGACCGCCCTGAGCGCCACGTTGTGGGCGATGTTGCCGCCGGCGCTGTCGCCGCGAGGAAGACGCGCGCGGCGTCGCCGTGCGCGGCCAGCCACTGCTCCTCCGGCCGCCCGGCCGCGCCAGCCCCGCCGCCGCCGCCGCCGCGGTGGCCCAGCTGAGGGCGGCCCAGCCGTCGTCGTAGGCGGCGGGGACCGGGTGCTCCGGCGCGAGGCGGTACTCCACCGACACGGCCACGGCGCGGGCCGCCGACGCGAGCGCGTTGAGGAACCGGGTGTACACGGCGGAGAAGGCGGAGCGGACGACGAAGCCGCCGCCGTGGAAGTAGACGACGACGGGGAGCTTGGAGGGCGTGCCCAGGACGTCTGTCGGGATGAACAGCCGCGCGGCGAGGCCGGCACCGGCGTCGGCGTCGATGACCACGTCCTTGGAGGTGACACCGGTGGCGGCGTCTCTCCCGGCGTCGGCTCTCGACGCGCCCATGAGGCGGTGGACGCGGCCGCTCTTGTAGCGGACGAGGAGCAGCGACATGTCGAAGTCGACATCGCTGTCGGGATCCATGGCGGGAGCGCCGGAGCCGGAGATGCTCGATAAGCTAACGCTGCAAATTTTTTTTTGTCTCTTTCGAAACTTCCAGTCGATGCAATGTCTGTGGGTTACGACGTGTCGAGTCAATGCCTTAAAGGTATGCATATATGATCTTATCGAAACTTTTTTTTGACCCGGCAAACTTACGGCCGTAAGTTAGTCCGACTGCACGGCCTGTCCTGCTTTAGTAACTAGGACCAGAGAAATGGGTTAGAGGGCTTCTTTCACAGTGCGTACCTGTCTTTCTCTTCTTTCTCGCTCTGTTCTGGAAACTAACTACTTATCCGGAAGCAACGTCAGCAACTTATGCAAGAAAACTCCTCCTGGCCATCATATTTTGTCCACTTTCTTTTTTTGATAAAATTGTCGCCGTAGCCTATTTACGCACCCAAAACTTTGTCAAAGAGCGATGCCCAGCTGACCACGCAAGTTCATGAAAACAGACTAGGCATCCACTGTACATATATATAAAAAATTGTCTTGATCTAGCAAAGCAGTCCATGAAGCTATTGAACAAAAAAGTATATTCATCTGTATAAGAAAAACACATGTATTCTACAATTTCTTAGGTATACATGATATGTTCTTGTACAGATATCCCTAGCTAAAAAGTTTTTCCCCGTGCAAAAATCTGAATCAAAACAGCACAGCACGCAACATTCAATACATCCGGTATCATCAGGCAAGTCTGCACAAAAAAACATCACATTAGTGTCGGACCTTAGGACCTGCAATCCAACTGGGGGTACCCGAGTGGTTTATTTGTAGGAGGGGCGATTGATGAACTAGCGACTTGATGGTACACAGGAGGCACTGATTTAGACAGGTTCGGGCTACCCGGAGGTATAATACCCTACGTCCAGTGTCGGTGGCGTCGTTTGTATTGCTTGGTACTCGGCCGAGCTTCAGGAAGCCGGGACGAGCGTATGGTTTACAGGATGTGATGCAATGGTTTTCGGCGTGGTGTGATGCGGGTGCCCTAGGCCGCTTTATATAGGCTAGCGGGCTAGGGTTTACAAGTCGGTTTCCATCTAAACCTACTTGGTTCCGACCAGGACTCTAGTCCGAGTCGGTTAGAACAGAATATCCCCGGATATCTGGACGAGCCGCCCGCCGGGTCTTCATCAAACTTGTCCTCCAAGTCGGGGTGCCCGCGTGGGCCGTCTAGGGGTCGGCCCACAAGCCTGTCAGAGGTGGGCCCTGGCCGCCGTAGTCTGGTCTGACAGTGGGCCCAGGGGTACCCATATCCTACAACCCCCCGAGCAACGTGCAGACGCGTGTCGAACTGCTTGATGAAGGAACGAGGCCAATGTAGTCGGCTGAAGGTACTTCAACTTGTAGCCGGCACAAGGGTGGGCGGTGCTCAAAGAAGAAAGAACTCCCAACACGACGCCGAGTCCTTCGAGGTAGTCGGTCGGTCCTCATGAGGGCCAACTACAGGGCGACGATCAGGAGCACTGTATACAGTAGCCCCCGAGCGTTGGGTTGGTTAGAATAAGCGAGCCAAGGCTCAAAAAGTGACTAGACAACATGTTGCCCAGGAGTTGGTGAAGGCTTGCTACCACCAAGGATACTTGCCGAGTTGTAGGGCTTACTCGGTCAATCATGTTGGCCGAGATGAAGGTAGGTGAGAGCATGCTGCCACCAAGGAAGGGGCCAAAATTATTAGCACCCGTGACTCAACAGTGCGTTGGGAACGATGGACCGAGCCTGCTCGGTCAAAAGCTATTTCGGTCAGCCATGCGGGAATCCCGCCTCTGAGCATGCTCAGTCAAGGGTATTGATAGCCACCTCCCCCGGGAAAAAGCAAAACGCATGCGCAGTCGTTCCCAAGCGTTAGCGTCCCACGGGCAAACAGTTATATTACCCAGGGTGCCTATAAATAGGCTTACCGGCGTACTTTACCACCATAGTGTGTTGAAAGGGATAGCTACCATGTGGATCTTGAGAATCCTTCTTCCTGAGAGATTGTGGGTGAGTGGAGACTAGTCCAAGGTACATGCCTTGGTGCACACTTTTGATGCCAGAAGAAAATTGGCGAGCAGCGAAGCAAATGCTGCGGGAAAGGAGCTGGAGATCCACCCCAGCGTTGGCGAGATGGGGGTCGATTTCGTGGGAGAACTGCAAGAAGGGGCCTTAGTTCGTGCTGATTTTGCTAGGAAGCTAGCGAATGACGCCAAACTGATGGCTGACTTCGGCAGGGAACCCATCGAGGACGTGCCCCGGGGTCAAGTCTTGGCAGCGTTGGTGGTGTTTAGTCCTCGCCCTCTTTCAGCAATGCTGCCACGAGGTTCTTCAGTTGGTGGGATGCCACAAGAAAATTGGCGAGAGAGCTGTGGGAACTGCTCCCAGTAATTGTGTGATGACCATCTAATTGAAGTGGTTGAAGAGCCTCCTAGATGGGGGTTCATATCTTTGTGTCTCTAAATGGCCTTTGGCCAAATGTACTTTGTCTTTGTAAACTCGCGATTTGCGAGATATGGAATATGAACATGTTCATTTGTTTTTGGTGGCGAACTGTGTCCGACCCTTGATTAATGATAGTCATATAGATCTACCAGACCCTACCCAGCGCCCAGCCCCCGAGCATGCGAGGGACTTGGCCTGGTTCTCTTGGAATGCGCCGAGTTCTGTTTGCGGCGCCCAGCCCCCGAGCATGTGAGGGACTTGGCCTGGTTCTCTTGGAACGCGCCGAGTTCTGTTTGTGGCGCCCAGCCCCCGAGCATGCGAGGGACTTGGCATGGTTCTCTTGGAACGCGCAGAGTCGTTTTCCGGCGCCCAGCCCCCGAGCATGCGAGGGACTTGACATGATTCTCTTGGAACGCGCCGAGTCGTTTTCCGGCGCCCAGCCCCCGAGCATGCAAGGGACTTGGCCTGGTCCTCTTGGAACGCGCCGAGTCGTTTTCCGGCGCCCAGCCCCCGAGCATGCGAGGGAGTTGGCATGGTTCTCTTGGAACGCGCTGAGTCGTTTTCCGGCGCCCAGCCCCCGAGCATGCGAGGGACTTGGCATGGTCCTCTTGGAACGCGCCGAGTTCTTTCAAATGGAAACCTATCCCATCCGTCAATCTCGGATCCGGCGGATCGCGTATCCCCAATCCCGTGGATTACGTCTGTTAGTTTCGCAGCCATTAGGTCAGGGCGACACTGCGTTATAAATACGCGACCAAGGACACTGTCGACGTCATCCCACCATTGCGCCGCACCCTTTATCTTCCTCACCTTGTATTTCGCTCAGCCTGCCATTGCGCCCAGGCGAGCTTCCCAAGGCTACGTAGAGCTTGTAGATTGATCGCCATTGGCGTGCGCCCATATTACAGCCTTCATCCGCTCTTTGCTCCGCCTTCATTGGGAGAGGAACCTATGGCCGAGGAAGCCGCCGAGCGCGCCGCTATGGAGGCCCTGGTGGCGGCCGGAGTGCCGCCGGAGGACGAGCAAGAGGCGAGCTGGGGCAAGACGAAGATGATGATGGAGCGCCTGGAGGACATGGCGAACCGTGGTGTGCTTCCCCCGAAGAACACCATCTCGTGGAGGCTGCCGGGGAAGGAGAAGAGGCCCTTCGAGAACACCAACGAGGTCGTCGTCTTCATGCATTTCGTCGAGCGCGGCTTCAGCACGCCGACTGGCGATTTCTTCTGCGGGCTGCTGCACTACTATGGTCTGGAGCTTTCCCATCTTAATCCCAATGGGATTTTCGACATTTCCTTCTTCATCTATTTGTGCGAGGCATATTTGGGAATCGCCCCCCATTTTCATCTGTGGCGGTACTTGTACTGCGTTAAGCGCATTGGGTCAGGGACCAAGGGAGATGGCCCTACTCGGATTACCGGTGGGGCGGGCATTGCCTTGCGCGCAGGGAGGCAGAGGGAGTTCTTTGATTTGCAGCTGAATGACTGCCACAAGGACTGGCGCCAGGACTAGTTCCTGATGACGGACCAGCCGCCCTTGCTTCCGGGCAGGACTGGCATGGCGCCTAAGAAGCAGGACTCCTGGCGCGATCTTCCGGTCGGGGACGAGTGCAAGGACATCCCCGATCTATTGGCGATGATTGGAGACCTGAAGCGGCGGGGCCTGACTGCTACGGTGGTGGTGGTGTCGTTCGTGTCTCGTGCCATCCAGCCGATCAAGGACCGGGTTCATCCAGCGTACGAGTTCTCGGGTCGACTTGATCCAACCCGGGAGACTTTCCGAGGGATTGACTCAGACGAGGTCATTAGGCGTGTGGGCACCATGATGCGAGGGGAGGTGACTAATCTTGGTGCCCCACGCGCCTTTGCTTTGAAAAATCCTCCACCCGTGGTGAGGCTTTTGCTCTGAGTTATTTCTACTTTCCAGGATTTCCTTGTCTTGTGTGTTGCTTGAGTTTGTTCTGTCATCTTCTTGTGCTAGGAGGTAACCAACTGCTTCTTCTGCCCGGCACCATTCCCTTTCATGGATCTGGCGTTACGGCGGAAGGTGATGAAGCCGAACGAGGCAAGGAATGACCGACTTCCAGTTATTGAAGATCGGGAGGATTGGGAGTCTGAAGAGTTTGGTTCCCCTCCGGGTACTGATGATGCTGCTGGCGTGGAATATTTGGTTACCGCGGCATGGACCCAAGCTGGTACTCGGAAGATGTTTTCGTCGCAGGTGCAGACCGCGGCTGCCGAGTCCCGCAAGAGGTCGGCGTTGGCGCAGGCGTCAGCGCCTAGTGTGCCGCGATTGAAGAAGTGCCGGGCCAATCGTACACCATCGGCCAGTGAGGACGTAGCCGCCTCTCCTGGCGAAAAGGATGAGGGGCGGAACCCTGATGCCTCGACAGAGGTGACGGTGGTACGGTCACCTACGCCATTGCCGTCGTCGGGAGATGGAAGGCCACTGCGCCCGGTGGGCTTGGTCTTCAAGCGGCCAAGCAGGAGTAACAGGTTAGAGTATGAGCTCGGTTAAGTTGCTATTGCTCGGATCTTACGTCTTGACTTTCTTATATATCTTGCTGTGATGTCTTCAGGGATGTAACCGTCCTATCGGATACTTCGCGCACTCGGTCGGTGTCGACGAATTATGTCGAGCACGTCTAACCGGGGATACCCAGTGAGTAGATTTGTGTGGGTCTCGCCGAGTTCTAGGAACGATAGTGCACGAACAAGACAATTTAGACAGGTTCGGGCCGTGAGTTGCGTAATAACCTACGTCCTGTATTGCTGATTGTATTATCCGTGAGGTTGTCTAATTGTACATGTCTTTTGGAGGGGTCCCTGCTCCACCTTATATAGTCTGGAGGAGCAGAGTTACAAGTCGGTTACAATATCCTAGTCGTATACAACCTGGAGTACTACAACATAATACTTTGGGGAGTCTCCTATCAGTATACGACTAGTCTACCTAATCAACTACGCCGTCTTGCATCATAGCCAACTAGTTTGAAGTAGTCGGATCAAACATTCCTTGTCGAGTAGTTTAATCCTTTACATGAATGGCCCTAGGGATCCTGGTCCCACAAGCCCCCGAGCATCTTGCGCCTTAGCTTCAAGTCTTGAATCTGTTTTCGAGTAATTGGAGCTAAGCTCAAGACGCTCGCTTTCGGCCTATGCATTCTTGTTTTCAATGTAAATTCGTGACTGTGTTGTGGGTTCGTAACTAAACATTGAGTGCTTTTAGCTTTTCATGATTAGATTGTATCATGCGGTGGATTAATCTAATCTGATTAGTGGCGTGGTTACAAACAAGTCGTATCATGCGGTGGATTAACTTGTTTTGTTATCATGCTTGACGGGTGCTGCTTTCGGCCTATGCATTCTTGTTTTCAATGTAAATTCGTGACTGTGTTGTGGGTTCGTAACTAAACATTGAGTGCTTTTAGCTTTTCATGATTAGATTGTATCATGCGGTGGATTAATCTAATCTGATTAGTGGCGTGGTTACAAACAAGTCGTATCATGCGGTGGATTAACTTGTTTTGTTATCATGCTTGACGGGTGCTGCTTTCGGCCTATGCATTCTTGTTTTCAATGTAAATTCGTGACTGTGTTGTGGGTTCGTAACTAAACATTGAGTGCTTTTAGCTTTTCATGATTAGATTGTATCATGCGGTGGATTAATCTAATCTGATTAGTGGCGTGGTTACAAACAAGTCGTATCATGCGGTGGATTAACTTGTTTTGTTATCATGCTTGACGGGTGCTGCTTTCGGCCTATGCATTCTTGTTTTCAATGTAAATTCGTGACTGTGTTGTGGGTTCGTAACTAAACATTGAGTGCTTTTAGCTTTTCATGATTAGATTGTATCATGCGGTGGATTAATCTAATCTGATTAGTGGCGTGGTTACAAACAAGTCGTATCATGCGGTGGATTAACTTGTTTTGTTATCATGCTTGACGGGTGCTGCTTTCGGCCTATGCATTCTTGTTTTCAATGTAAATTCGTGACTGTGTTGTGGGTTCGTAACTAAACATTGAGTGCTTTTAGCTTTTCATGATTAGATTGTATCATGCGGTGGATTAATCTAATCTGATTAGTGGCGTGGTTACAAACAAGTCGTATCATGCGGTGGATTAACTTGTTTTGTTATCATGCTTGACGGGTGCTGCTTTCGGCCTATGCATTCTTGTTTTCAATGTAAATTCGTGACTGTGTTGTGGGTTCGTAACTAAACATTGAGTGCTTTTAGCTTTTCATGATTAGATTGTATCATGCGGTGGATTAATCTAATCTGATTAGTGGCGTGGTTACAAACAAGTCGTATCATGCGGTGGATTAACTTGTTTTGTTATCATGCTTGACGGGTGCTGCTTTCGGCCTATGCATTCTTGTTTTCAATGTAAATTCGTGACTGTGTTGTGGGTTCGTAACTAAACATTGAGTGCTTTTAGCTTTTCATGATTAGATTGTATCATGCGGTGGATTAATCTAATCTGATTAGTGGCGTGGTTACAAACAAGTCGTATCATGCGGTGGATTAACTTGTTTTGTTATCATGCTTGACGGGTGCTGCTTTCGGCCTATGCATTCTTGTTTTCAATGTAAATTCGTGACTGTGTTGTGGGTTCGTAACTAAACATTGAGTGCTTTTAGCTTTTCATGATTAGATTGTATCATGCGGTGGATTAATCTAATCTGATTAGTGGCGTGGTTACAAACAAGTCGTATCATGCGGTGGATTAACTTGTTTTGTTATCATGCTTGACGGGTGCTGCTTTCGGCCTATGCATTCTTGTTTTCAATGTAAATTCGTGACTGTGTTGTGGGTTCGTAACTAAACATTGAGTGCTTTTAGCTTTTCATGATTAGATTGTATCATGCGGTGGATTAATCTAATCTGATTAGTGGCGTGGTTACAAACAAGTCGTATCATGCGGTGGATTAACTTGTTTTGTTATCATGCTTGACGGGTGCTGCTTTCGGCCTATGCATTCTTGTTTTCAATGTAAATTCGTGACTGTGTTGTGGGTTCGTAACTAAACATTGAGTGCTTTTAGCTTTTCATGATTAGATTGTATCATGCGGTGGATTAATCTAATCTGATTAGTGGCGTGGTTACAAACAAGTCGTATCATGCGGTGGATTAACTTGTTTTGTTATCATGCTTGACGGGTGCTGCTTTCGGCCTATGCATTCTTGTTTTCAATGTAAATTCGTGACTGTGTTGTGGGTTCGTAACTAAACATTGAGTGCTTTTAGCTTTTCATGATTAGATTGTATCATGCGGTGGATTAATCTAATCTGATTAGTGGCGTGGTTACAAACAAGTCGTATCATGCGGTGGATTAACTTGTTTTGTTATCATGCTTGACGGGTGCTGCTTTCGGCCTATGCATTCTTGTTTTCAATGTAAATTCGTGACTGTGTTGTGGGTTCGTAACTAAACATTGAGTGCTTTTAGCTTTTCATGATTAGATTGTATCATGCGGTGGATTAATCTAATCTGATTAGTGGCGTGGTTACAAACAAGTCGTATCATGCGGTGGATTAACTTGTTTTGTTATCATGCTTGACGGGTGCTGCTTTCGGCCTATGCATTCTTGTTTTCAATGTAAATTCGTGACTGTGTTGTGGGTTCGTAACTAAACATTGAGTGCTTTTAGCTTTTCATGATTAGATTGTATCATGCGGTGGATTAATCTAATCTGATTAGTGGCGTGGTTACAAACAAGTCGTATCATGCGGTGGATTAACTTGTTTTGTTATCATGCTTGACGGGTGCTGCTTTCGGCCTATGCATTCTTGTTTTCAATGTAAATTCGTGACTGTGTTGTGGGTTCGTAACTAAACATTGAGTGCTTTTAGCTTTTCATGATTAGATTGTATCATGCGGTGGATTAATCTAATCTGATTAGTGGCGTGGTTACAAACAAGTCGTATCATGCGGTGGATTAACTTGTTTTGTTATCATGCTTGACGGGTGCTGCTTTCGGCCTATGCATTCTTGTTTTCAATGTAAATTCGTGACTGTGTTGTGGGTTCGTAACTAAACATTGAGTGCTTTTAGCTTTTCATGATTAGATTGTATCATGCGGTGGATTAATCTAATCTGATTAGTGGCGTGGTTACAAACAAGTCGTATCATGCGGTGGATTAACTTGTTTTGTTATCATGCTTGACGGGTGCTGCTTTCGGCCTATGCATTCTTGTTTTCAATGTAAATTCGTGACTGTGTTGTGGGTTCGTAACTAAACATTGAGTGCTTTTAGCTTTTCATGATTAGATTGTATCATGCGGTGGATTAATCTAATCTGATTAGTGGCGTGGTTACAAACAAGTCGTATCATGCGGTGGATTAACTTGTTTTGTTATCATGCTTGACGGGTGCTGCTTTCGGCCTATGCATTCTTGTTTTCAATGTAAATTCGTGACTGTGTTGTGGGTTCGTAACTAAACATTGAGTGCTTTTAGCTTTTCATGATTAGATTGTATCATGCGGTGGATTAATCTAATCTGATTAGTGGCGTGGTTACAAACAAGTCGTATCATGCGGTGGATTAACTTGTTTTGTTATCATGCTTGACGGGTGCTGCTTTCGGCCTATGCATTCTTGTTTTCAATGTAAATTCGTGACTGTGTTGTGGGTTCGTAACTAAACATTGAGTGCTTTTAGCTTTTCATGATTAGATTGTATCATGCGGTGGATTAATCTAATCTGATTAGTGGCGTGGTTACAAACAAGTCGTATCATGCGGTGGATTAACTTGTTTTGTTATCATGCTTGACGGGTGCTGCTTTCGGCCTATGCATTCTTGTTTTCAATGTAAATTCGTGACTGTGTTGTGGGTTCGTAACTAAACATTGAGTGCTTTTAGCTTTTCATGATTAGATTGTATCATGCGGTGGATTAATCTAATCTGATTAGTGGCGTGGTTACAAACAAGTCGTATCATGCGGTGGATTAACTTGTTTTGTTATCATGCTTGACGGGTGCTGCTTTCGGCCTATGCATTCTTGTTTTCAATGTAAATTCGTGACTGTGTTGTGGGTTCGTAACTAAACATTGAGTGCTTTTAGCTTTTCATGATTAGATTGTATCATGCGGTGGATTAATCTAATCTGATTAGTGGCGTGGTTACAAACAAGTCGTATCATGCGGTGGATTAACTTGTTTTGTTATCATGCTTGACGGGTGCTGCTTTCGGCCTATGCATTCTTGTTTTCAATGTAAATTCGTGACTGTGTTGTGGGTTCGTAACTAAACATTGAGTGCTTTTAGCTTTTCATGATTAGATTGTATCATGCGGTGGATTAATCTAATCTGATTAGTGGCGTGGTTACAAACAAGTCGTATCATGCGGTGGATTAACTTGTTTTGTTATCATGCTTGACGGGTGCTGCTTTCGGCCTATGCATTCTTGTTTTCAATGTAAATTCGTGACTGTGTTGTGGGTTCGTAACTAAACATTGAGTGCTTTTAGCTTTTCATGATTAGATTGTATCATGCGGTGGATTAATCTAATCTGATTAGTGGCGTGGTTACAAACAAGTCGTATCATGCGGTGGATTAACTTGTTTTGTTATCATGCTTGACGGGTGCTGCTTTCGGCCTATGCATTCTTGTTTTCAATGTAAATTCGTGACTGTGTTGTGGGTTCGTAACTAAACATTGAGTGCTTTTAGCTTTTCATGATTAGATTGTATCATGCGGTGGATTAATCTAATCTGATTAGTGGCGTGGTTACAAACAAGTCGTATCATGCGGTGGATTAACTTGTTTTGTTATCATGCTTGACGGGTGCTGCTTTCGGCCTATGCATTCTTGTTTTCAATGTAAATTCGTGACTGTGTTGTGGGTTCGTAACTAAACATTGAGTGCTTTTAGCTTTTCATGATTAGATTGTATCATGCGGTGGATTAATCTAATCTGATTAGTGGCGTGGTTACAAACAAGTCGTATCATGCGGTGGATTAACTTGTTTTGTTATCATGCTTGACGGGTGCTGCTTTCGGCCTATGCATTCTTGTTTTCAATGTAAATTCGTGACTGTGTTGTGGGTTCGTAACTAAACATTGAGTGCTTTTAGCTTTTCATGATTAGATTGTATCATGCGGTGGATTAATCTAATCTGATTAGTGGCGTGGTTACAAACAAGTCGTATCATGCGGTGGATTAACTTGTTTTGTTATCATGCTTGACGGGTGCTGCTTTCGGCCTATGCATTCTTGTTTTCAATGTAAATTCGTGACTGTGTTGTGGGTTCGTAACTAAACATTGAGTGCTTTTAGCTTTTCATGATTAGATTGTATCATGCGGTGGATTAATCTAATCTGATTAGTGGCGTGGTTACAAACAAGTCGTATCATGCGGTGGATTAACTTGTTTTGTTATCATGCTTGACGGGTGCTGCTTTCGGCCTATGCATTCTTGTTTTCAATGTAAATTCGTGACTGTGTTGTGGGTTCGTAACTAAACATTGAGTGCTTTTAGCTTTTCATGATTAGATTGTATCATGCGGTGGATTAATCTAATCTGATTAGTGGCGTGGTTACAAACAAGTCGTATCATGCGGTGGATTAACTTGTTTTGTTATCATGCTTGACGGGTGCTGCTTTCGGCCTATGCATTCTTGTTTTCAATGTAAATTCGTGACTGTGTTGTGGGTTCGTAACTAAACATTGAGTGCTTTTAGCTTTTCATGATTAGATTGTATCATGCGGTGGATTAATCTAATCTGATTAGTGGCGTGGTTACAAACAAGTCGTATCATGCGGTGGATTAACTTGTTTTGTTATCATGCTTGACGGGTGCTGCTTTCGGCCTATGCATTCTTGTTTTCAATGTAAATTCGTGACTGTGTTGTGGGTTCGTAACTAAACATTGAGTGCTTTTAGCTTTTCATGATTAGATTGTATCATGCGGTGGATTAATCTAATCTGATTAGTGGCGTGGTTACAAACAAGTCGTATCATGCGGTGGATTAACTTGTTTTGTTATCATGCTTGACGGGTGCTGCTTTCGGCCTATGCATTCTTGTTTTCAATGCAAATTTGTGACTGTGTTGTGGGTTCGTAACTAAACATTGAGTGCTTTTAGCTTTTCATGATTAGATTGTATCATGCGGTGGATTAATCTAATCTGATTAGTGGCGTGGTTACAAACAAGTCGTATCATGC
This sequence comes from Echinochloa crus-galli, assembly GCA_900205405.1. NCBI lineage: Eukaryota > Viridiplantae > Streptophyta > Magnoliopsida > Poales > Poaceae > Echinochloa > Echinochloa crus-galli. The sequence goes on from OAMR01000205.1 coordinate 116,385, forward strand.
GGTGGATTAACTTGTTTTGTTATCATGCTTGACGGGTGCTGCTTTCGGCCTATGCATTCTTGTTTTCAATGCAAATTTGTGACTGTGTTGTGGGTTCGTAACTAAACATTGAGTGCTTTTAGCTTTTCATGATTAGATTGTATCATGCGGTGGATTAATCTAATCTGATTAGTGGCGTGGTTACAAACAAGTCGTATCATGCGGTGGATTAACTTGTTTTGTTATCATGCTTGACGGGTGCTGCTTTCGGCCTATGCATTCTTGTTTTCAATGCAAATTTGTGACTGTGTTGTGGGTTCGTAACTAAACATTGAGTGCTTTTAGCTTTTCATGATTAGATTGTATCATGCGGTGGATTAATCTAATCTGATTAGTGGCGTGGTTACAAACAAGTCGTATCATGCGGTGGATTAACTTGTTTTGTTATCATGCTTGACGGGTGCTGCTTTCGGCCTATGCATTCTTGTTTTCAATGCAAATTTGTGACTGTGTTGTGGGTTCGTAACTAAACATTGAGTGCTTTTAGCTTTTCATGATTAGATTGTATCATGCGGTGGATTAATCTAATCTGATTAGTGGCGTGGTTACAAACAAGTCGTATCATGCGGTGGATTAACTTGTTTTGTTATCATGCTTGACGGGTGCTGCTTTCGGCCTATGCATTCTTGTTTTCAATGCAAATTTGTGACTGTGTTGTGGGTTCGTAACTAAACATTGAGTGCTTTTAGCTTTTCATGATTAGATTGTATCATGCGGTGGATTAATCTAATCTGATTAGTGGCGTGGTTACAAACAAGTCGTATCATGCGGTGGATTAACTTGTTTTGTTATCATGCTTGACGGGTGCTGCTTTCGGCCTATGCATTCTTGTTTTCAATGCAAATTTGTGACTGTGTTGTGGGTTCGTAACTAAACATTGAGTGCTTTTAGCTTTTCATGATTAGATTGTATCATGCGGTGGATTAATCTAATCTGATTAGTGGCGTGGTTACAAACAAGTCGTATCATGCGGTGGATTAACTTGTTTTGTTATCATGCTTGACGGGTGCTGCTTTCGGCCTATGCATTCTTGTTTTCAATGCAAATTTGTGACTGTGTTGTGGGTTCGTAACTAAACATTGAGTGCTTTTAGCTTTTCATGATTAGATTGTATCATGCGGTGGATTAATCTAATCTGATTAGTGGCGTGGTTACAAACAAGTCGTATCATGCGGTGGATTAACTTGTTTTGTTATCATGCTTGACGGGTGCTGCTTTCGGCCTATGCATTCTTGTTTTCAATGTAAATTCGTGACTGTGTTGTGGGTTCGTAACTAAACATTGAGTGCTTTTAGCTTTTCATGATTAGATTGTATCATGCGGTGGATTAATCTAATCTGATTAGTGGCGTGGTTACAAACAAGTCGTATCATGCGGTGGATTAACTTGTTTTGTTATCATGCTTGACGGGTGCTGCTTTCGGCCTATGCATTCTTGTTTTCAATGTAAATTCGTGACTGTGTTGTGGGTTCGTAACTAAACATTGAGTGCTTTTAGCTTTTCATGATTAGATTGTATCATGCGGTGGATTAATCTAATCTGATTAGTGGCGTGGTTACAAACAAGTCGTATCATGCGGTGGATTAACTTGTTTTGTTATCATGCTTGACGGGTGCTGCTTTCGGCCTATGCATTCTTGTTTTCAATGTAAATTCGTGACTGTGTTGTGGGTTCGTAACTAAACATTGAGTGCTTTTAGCTTTTCATGATTAGATTGTATCATGCGGTGGATTAATCTAATCTGATTAGTGGCGTGGTTACAAACAAGTCGTATCATGCGGTGGATTAACTTGTTTTGTTATCATGCTTGACGGGTGCTGCTTTCGGCCTATGCATTCTTGTTTTCAATGTAAATTCGTGACTGTGTTGTGGGTTCGTAACTAAACATTGAGTGCTTTTAGCTTTTCATGATTAGATTGTATCATGCGGTGGATTAATCTAATCTGATTAGTGGCGTGGTTACAAACAAGTCGTATCATGCGGTGGATTAACTTGTTTTGTTATCATGCTTGACGGGTGCTGCTTTCGGCCTATGCATTCTTGTTTTCAATGTAAATTCGTGACTGTGTTGTGGGTTCGTAACTAAACATTGAGTGCTTTTAGCTTTTCATGATTAGATTGTATCATGCGGTGGATTAATCTAATCTGATTAGTGGCGTGGTTACAAACAAGTCGTATCATGCGGTGGATTAACTTGTTTTGTTATCATGCTTGACGGGTGCTGCTTTCGGCCTATGCATTCTTGTTTTCAATGTAAATTCGTGACTGTGTTGTGGGTTCGTAACTAAACATTGAGTGCTTTTAGCTTTTCATGATTAGATTGTATCATGCGGTGGATTAATCTAATCTGATTAGTGGCGTGGTTACAAACAAGTCGTATCATGCGGTGGATTAACTTGTTTTGTTATCATGCTTGACGGGTGCTGCTTTCGGCCTATGCATTCTTGTTTTCAATGTAAATTCGTGACTGTGTTGTGGGTTCGTAACTAAACATTGAGTGCTTTTAGCTTTTCATGATTAGATTGTATCATGCGGTGGATTAATCTAATCTGATTAGTGGCGTGGTTACAAACAAGTCGTATCATGCGGTGGATTAACTTGTTTTGTTATCATGCTTGACGGGTGCTGCTTTCGGCCTATGCATTCTTGTTTTCAATGTAAATTCGTGACTGTGTTGTGGGTTCGTAACTAAACATTGAGTGCTTTTAGCTTTTCATGATTAGATTGTATCATGCGGTGGATTGATCTAATCTGATTGGTGGTGTGGCTTCAAACGAGTTGTATCATGCGGTGGATTAACTCGTTCGTTGTCATGCCTGACGGGTGCTGCTTTCGGCCTATGCATTCTTGTTTTCAATGTAAATTCGTGACTGTGTTGTGGGTTCGTAACTAAACATTGAGTGCTTTTAGCTTTTCATGATTAGATTGTATCATGCGGTGGATTAATCTAATCTGATTAGTGGCGTGGTTACAAACAAGTCGTATCATGCGGTGGATTAACTTGTTTTGTTATCATGCTTGACGGGTGCTGCTTTCGGCCTATGCATTCTTGTTTTCAATGTAAATTCGTGACTGTGTTGTGGGTTCGTAACTAAACATTGAGTGCTTTTAGCTTTTCATGATTAGATTGTATCATGCGGTGGATTAATCTAATCTGATTAGTGGCGTGGTTACAAACAAGTCGTATCATGCGGTGGATTAACTTGTTTTGTTATCATGCTTGACGGGTGCTGCTTTCGGCCTATGCATTCTTGTTTTCAATGTAAATTCGTGACTGTGTTGTGGGTTCGTAACTAAACATTGAGTGCTTTTAGCTTTTCATGATTAGATTGTATCATGCGGTGGATTAATCTAATCTGATTAGTGGCGTGGTTACAAACAAGTCGTATCATGCGGTGGATTAACTTGTTTTGTTATCATGCTTGACGGGTGCTGCTTTCGGCCTATGCATTCTTGTTTTCAATGTAAATTCGTGACTGTGTTGTGGGTTCGTAACTAAACATTGAGTGCTTTTAGCTTTTCATGATTAGATTGTATCATGCGGTGGATTAATCTAATCTGATTAGTGGCGTGGTTACAAACAAGTCGTATCATGCGGTGGATTAACTTGTTTTGTTATCATGCTTGACGGGTGCTGCTTTCGGCCTATGCATTCTTTGTTTACTGCGAATTTATGATCATGTTTCACCCTTTTATTTATCTATCATGCTCTGTTTCTCGTTAATCGGCTATGAGTACGTGTTCATTCGGTTGAAAGCCGATCTTTCGTCATGCTTACGTTACGCATTCGGCAGTACGTTCCTTGCGTGCCTTGCCGATTGCCGAATGAGGTTTTAACTGCCGACAGATAGCTTCCCTGTAGCTATATGTCTCTCAAGATTGGCTTCAACGCCGCAAACATGGAACTGTCTGGTCTCACCCGGCATGTTCCAGGTTTTGATCTAAACGTTTTGTCCCTTTGTTAGTTTTCAGGCAAACTGACTGGCACGCTTCCGGATTCGAAAGCCCGGGCCACGTTTGAAGCCAGCTTTGTTCGGCTTGCTGTGTGCTTGGCGTGAGGTGCGGATTTTACGTCAACACACTTTTTGGCACGCCCGGTGGGACACACACAAGTTTTCAAGATGCCTGAGTTGAGCGACATCATGGATGTCACTTTGGAAGAATTGTCTGAAGAGCATCAACAGATGGTAAAGGCTGCTGCTAGTCAATTCATTAACAAATGTTTACTGTCTTTCGCCAAGAACAGGAGTGGTGCACCTTTTCTCAAGTCCGATCTGCCAAGAGTTCTCCTTCCTGGGCAATCTGATCTTACTGAAGAAGAAGAGAGGGAGAGATTCTCGGGCTTGTTATACAAAGCTTTGGGAGAGACAATGACCAATCACAATGCTGCGTTCTTAAACAGTTTTCGGCATACAATGATAAGCATTTTTGGTCAGCATGTGGATAAACCCTTTGAGCAGATACATGGGCAATTGGGTGGCCCGACATACTTCAATGTTCAAGCACCAGTTCAGAAACCACATGGTAAAGGAAATGCTGATGAAACTGGAGGTTCTGGTGTTAAAGATATAAATGGACAACCGATTCGGCAAGATCCTCAGCTTGCACTGCCGAAAACTCGCACATACGGTGATATGGCATTCGGCACCACAGGGAATCCGCCTGCTTCTGCTTACAAGATATCTCCCTTGAACAACAGACTGCAGAGGGATTTATATGGAAACGGATATTCAGAGTTTATGGATTACAATGCTATCGACGCTCTCCCGAATCCTGGATATGTTGGTACTGCAGGTATGCTTGCTGGGAGACCAGGGAATCAAGACACCAGTATTGACCTCATGGTGCAAAAGATGACCGATGTATTGCAAAATCAATTCGGTCTGAAGCCTAAAAATCAGGGATACATGTACTCGTCTCCTTTCCCTGAATGGTACCAAAGGGTATCATTGCCGAATAGAGTCAAGGTGCCTACAGAGTTTACTAAATTTTCAGGACAAGATGATACAAGTACTGTGGAACATATAGCTCGATATCTGATGCAGCTTGGAGAGGCTTCGGCAGATGAGGCTTTCAGAATTAGATACTTTCCTTTGTCACTGACGGGTCCAGCTTTTACATGGTTTGCTTCTTTGCCTGCTCAGTCGATTTGTACTTGGAAAGACCTGGAACAGAAATTCCATGCTCATTATTACATTGGCAGTACCGAGAAAAAGTTGGTTGACTTGACCAGCTTAAGGCAGAGGAATAATGAAACACCTACAGAGTTCCTCAGGAGGTTTAGGGAAACTAAGAGTATGTGCTTTTCTCTGAACATACCTGATGACCAGCTGGCTGGTATGGCTGTAGCTGGCATGCTGCCTGCCGTTCGGGAGAAGCTGTTCGGGATGGAGTTTGATGATTTGGGCCAGTTGTCGCACAGATTGGCCTTGATGAGTAACCAGGCGTATGGTTTCAAGAAAGATGTCAGATTTGCTAAAAATAATGATGTAGCTGACATTTATAACCAATTCCTTGAAAGAGCAGATCAAGAAGATGAGTATGAAGATAGCGAGGAAATAGCTGCAGCAGAGATAGTGTGGAGCAAAGAACCAGTTACAATGACTCAAAGATGGATCAAACAGATGAAAGGAACATATGATTTTGATGTGACTAAGGCAGACAAATTGTTTGAGTTCCTGGTGAAAGAAGGCCGAATCAAATTGCCAGAGGGGCATTCTATGCTTCGGCCCGATGGAGTGAAAGATAAGAGGTACTGTGGGTTTCATGATAGAAATTCTCATTCCATTAATGAATGCAGAGTCTTTAGGATGAAGATTCAGAAAGCTATCCAGGAAGGACATTTGAAATTCGACAACAAAATGAAACTGGACAGTAACCCTTTCCCTCAGAATATGATCGGGTTCTCGGTTAATATGGTAAATGCTGTTCCATCTGGAGAAAAGGGAAGATTGAAAGTTTTAACCTCAAAGAAGGCAGGGCAGGATGGTTCAGTTGATCCTACTCGGCAGATCACGATGGAACAAATTCGCCGGAAAAATCTTCGGTTCCCGAATAGCCGATTTGAAGTGGGCGAATCCTTTAGACCTAGAGTTACTACACGTATTCTCCTCAACAAATGGCAGCGTCAGCAAGAAAAGAAGCGTTTTCAAAGGCGTGAATACTAGGAAGAGGAAAGAAGGCGCGAAGAAGAAAGGTTTGAGGAAGAACAAGAAGAGTATGCTCGAGAGCAGGAACGAGCGCATTGGGGGTGTGCATTCTTCAGACACTGTTGGAACGAAGGTTTAAAGCTGCCTACAAAGAATAACTGTCCTGAGTGCAATAATGGGTATGTCGAACATAGGCAAAATGTTGCCAATCGCCGATCTGTCCATGAAAGAATTGGTAGGGTGCATCTTAGTGATGATCGGCGTTTTGATGATCAACCAAGAAAGAGACATGCTGATTGCAGATGGATTGATCATGAGGAAGAAGACCGTGAGTATGTTTGGCAAAAAGGACAGTGGTGTCCACCTGGTTTAAGAAGGAGTCAGAAGAGAAGAGTTCAACGCCTGAGGAATCAAGAATTAAAGCAAGCAAGATCTTATATGTCTCTCAAGATTGGCTTCAACGCCGCAAACATGGAACTGTCTGGTCTCACCCGGCACGTTCCAGGTTTTAATCTAAACGTTTTTATCCCTTTGTTAGTTTTCAGGCAAACTGAATGGCACGCTTCCGGATTCGAAAGCCCGGGCCACGTTTGAAGCCAGCTTTGTTCGGCTTGCTGTGTGCTTGGCGTGAGGTGCGGATTTTACGTCAACACAAACCTTCTCTGACGAGTAGTCTACATTGGAGTGCATCTGTTGATGCACCCAATGGGTGTAGCCCCCGAGCCTCTGAGTACTCTTGAAGTAGTCGGAGGTTCAAAAGCAGTCTCCTTATCTTCATCTCGAGTAGTTCAATGGTGTGCGCCGAATAGGTGCACCCATTGGGTGTAGCCCCCGAGCTTCGAGTAGTTTCATGAAAACTAGTCGAAGATTCGAAAACCATTATTCCTTAAATTTCGGAAATCAAATCCCGGATTATCCGCTAGCAGCCCCCGAGCTTTAAAGCAAATATCTTTGGTTTAAAGATCAGGACAAATCTTCTGTTATCTGTTGCCTAACTAAACTTCCAAATTTTGCTCCGTTAACTGATGAGGGAATGTTATCTCGAAAAAATAGGCGAGAAATCAGGATGGGATATGCCGCCGCACTGTAGTGCACAGTAACCCTAACCATGTATTATATAGA